>JASAUF010000676.1:7015000-7615000 GCA_030180095.1 Magnolia changhungtana | reverse complement strand
GACGATCGTTGATACTCTGGCAGAGTCAGATGGTCGATTCGAACGCACTGAATTGTACATGTGGCATATTAGTGACTCAAATCAAACTGTCCAAATAATACATTTGGGAAAAATAGGACCATGGCATATTCATCAATAATGGAGAGATCTGGCCATATATTTCTGCATGCACGAATGTTTGTTTGTATGTATTCCATGGGAATAGAATGAATTAAAAACCAAAATGAGGAATCAGGCAGACTCATTAGACAAGAACACGAACTAATAAGGGTGTTGTTTGGATGTTCCAGACTCACAGTAACCAGAACGCAGTGACAGATCTTGATCTCGAGAATATCTCGGACTGAAACTTCTCCGGAGATTTTCAAAATTTAAGGTTTTCTCAGGATATTATTGGAAAAATCTTGTGAAAAGTAAAATATTTAAAAATATTTATTATAAATGAATAAATAAATTTAACCAGTATATAGATAAAATAAATTCCTCAAAGGGTCTGTTTAGATCTGTGGAAAGAATTGGTAGGGAAATTGTTATCAGGAAATCTTGTTCGAGTCCGAATATGTTTTTTTTCTTGTTTGTTTTTCAACAAAATTTTCTTAAAATTTTAGGGTCTATTCCAAATTTTATCATTTGGCAAATTATTCTAAATTCGTTATTTAGCCAAAAAAAAAAAACAAAAAACCAAAAAAAATTAAATTAAATTAAATTAAATATCTTGAAAACGTGATATATGCCGAATTAACATATGCTGCATGTAGAATGCTTAAGGATGGATAGTAGAACATGTAGCATATGCCACGTGTGGAATGGTTAAAGATAGATAATAGAACATGTGGCATACCAATATACACAAGGCACTTAAAGCTAGATTATGGCACATGTGAGGTTTTTGAAGCTGTAGAGTGGCACGTGTGGGGCACAAGGCATGCACTAGCAAATTTGAAACATGTGCGCACTTAGAAGCTAGATGGTAGCACGGAGGTGTGGGCACTAGCACATGGCACAATGCAATATTTTAAAATCTATCTATATTAAAAATACCTCGCAATAACATCATTTAATGTATTTTTCGCAATATCACCTTGTTGGCTATATTTGTCAAGATGACCCAGATGGAGATTAGAGGCATACAAGAATGCATCTTTTCCAAAACTGGAAAATGGCTCCAAACTCCAGCCTAATTGCCTGCTTCTGTTTGATAGATGCCTAATCTCATTTTACTTTAATGAGAACTGCTCCAGTGTTTCACTGTAAGTTGTAGTGATCCTAGTTGCATCTGAACAGAGTGCAATCAATCTATATTGTTCATTAGGTCCAAAGCACAATTCCAGGGCTACCATGGAACATCAGATTGATCCACAAATACTAATCATCTGATCAATAGCCTTTAACATAGACGGTCAAGATCGTCTACACAAAATAGATCAAACCAACAATCTGGTCCATCTATTTGTTAGGGTCCACCATCGATTGCTTATGATTCTAAAGAATCAATTTTTCTTATGCAATCATAACCATCACATCCATGGTTGGGAAAAAAGGATGGCTATAGGAAATAAAGGCCAAATCAAGGATGAATTGGATCATCCAATCAGTGCAATTTTTCAATGGCAATGAAGTGTGTTCTAGACGTAAAGGACAGTTCAGATCGACAACTAGCCCATCCAAGTGAACCGGTGCAACTAGGAGTGCCGTTAACTTATAGTGCTCAGAGATTGCTGGAGAGATCTCTTAGTTAACCCCAGTTATCTATTAGCGCCTACCAAACAGGCTCTAAATAACGCATGCCTTGAATCTGAATCTCTTGATAAGAACAAAACTAAATTCCAGCAACTATCTTCCCAAACTTCAAAAAGCCACTCGAACGTATGCTAAAATGGCACTCTACATCTCACATGGTATTATCTAACCACCCATTAAAAAACCCTTCACCTTTTATGCAGGGAAGTACTACAACTTATCATTATCTGCAATCAGATTTCCACGAGGACTGATCACCTATAACTGGCTGTAGGTCAACTTCACCCGAAACATTTTCCCTTGAAAGTATCACTGTCAAGGGCAAAAGTAGATTAAAATATATATATATATATATATATATATATATATATATATATATATATATATATATATATATATATATATATATATACTGAAGGCATTAAAGAGAGAGAGAGAGAGAGAGAGAGAGAGAGTCAATACCATACTACAGTTGCAGGTGATCAGTTCTCCTTCCATGTAGTAAAACCAAAACCCTAGAAAAAGGAATGTCAAGAACAATAATGTGAAACGTCTAAGACCTCAAAACCCAATTAAGATTACAATTTACACAAAGGTGTTTAAAATACTGTCACAGTCGTTGATCCTTCAACAGCAATTCAAAGAAAAGACAGCGTTCCAACCAAATCCAAAAGAACAATAGAGCAAAGGAACCTGCCGCTACTTGATGTACTGAGACAGCCACTTGAAGCCGTCACCATATCCCATCTTACGGACGATGCTGCACATGAAGACCTCGAGGGGCCGGACATTTGAATCGGTCAGGCTAACCTTGCCCTTCCCAGTGGTGAAGTTGCTCAGGCCCAGATGGTAACGGAGTTCCTCTTCAGAGGCTGCATATGGGATGTCGATCTTGTTCCCTAGTATGAGGAATGGGACGTTCGCTAGCGAGTCATCCGAGAGGAGGGCATCCAGCTCTTTCTTTGACTCAGCAAACCTCTCCTTGTCAAACGCATCCACCAGGTAGACCACAGCATCCACCTACAATTTTAGACATCCATCTCATATTAAGCAAAACAAACACAACAAAGGTGCAGAAGAACAGCAAGCCCCTGAAAGTTAATGCATCCAGTAGATGTGAATCTTACATCCTATATTTCACAATTCTTGTATAGCAGTTCAACAAATAAACTTGGAAGAACAACAGGAAGAAGGCACAAGAAACTCAATCTAACATGAAGCTGGGTTGCACCTTGACAAGATCATGCTTCAAAAAGTGTACCAGAATAAGTTTCATGGACATTCCATCAAAAGGGCAGATCCAAGTCGATGAGGCAACCCCAAAAACAGCAAAACGATAGCATGGCAAGGCCACATCAAGGGCATTTTAATACTGTATTCTGGTAATCATGGGAACAACTAGTGAAATGGTTCATAAATTGTATACAGATGATTTAAAGTTTTAATGGACGTTAATAACATGACTTGAATCACTCGATTAGGATGGCTATAAATAAGGTCTCAGCCCATGTTCGAAATATCGGTATTGCATTATGTATCGCATCCTTGGGATATAGATAGTATCAGTTATCAGTTATCACATGGGATATATCGATAATATATTGCACTTTTTGGGAAACATGGAGAAACATTGGGGAAATGGTTGAATTTTCAATGAAACTTTAGGGATTGTTAAAAAATACATTAATACACACTTTCAAATCATAACATCTCAAAAAAGAAGCGCACATAATAGGTTTCCTTTGTATAGGGTCCTAAGCTATGCACTGTCGGATTGAACTAATGTAACTATATTCGAATCGAATGCATAAAATTTGTGATGACCATTTCGTCAAACACTAAAAAATACTTCGAAATTAGTCTCAATTGACAGCTGGTTGAAGGAAATTTTCGAGAAAAAAAATATTTTTTTAATAATTTTTTATTAAAAATTATTTTTATTTTCCAAAAATTGACAAGGACTTGACAAATAAGTAGATCAGCCCTCATACATGCTTGATTTCCTGTTTGGAGTGCAACATTGCAAACAATTCAAGAGAAATTGATAGAATTTTGAATTTTTCCAAAATTTCTCCAAATTTGACTACCTACACTCAAATTTCAAAATTCAAGTGTATGTGATGAACATTTACTCTTAAATACTTCGAACTTACTCTCAATTGACAGCTGATTGAAAGAAAATTTCGAAAAAAAAAAAAAAAAAAAAAACAATGGAGAACGTGAAGAACCAATGGATTTGTAACACCATTTGACACTGATTTAACATAAATTTCAACAAAACAAAAAAGAAAAAAAAGGATCGGAAATTTAAAATGCTCACCGGATTAAATATGTGGGATATATTGGCACTACCTGTGCATTTCATATCGGACAGGTGAGATACAAGATATCGTGGGATATATCGGCCGATATTGTCAATATTTAAAACATTGGTTTTAGCATCACAATTTCATAATCATCATCATCTAAGCCTTATCCCAATTAACTGGGGTCAACAACATGTCCCGCCATTCCGTGCTATCATGGACCATATCCCTCAATTAAACCTTAGATCCTCAAGACTTACAACATCCACCCATCCTTTTAGGCCTTCCTCTTGCCCTTTTAGAGCCTTCAACTTGAACCAACTCACCCTATAATCGGCATAGTTCTTGGTATCTATTACACATGGCAAACCATCTAAGTCTACTTTCCCTCATCTCATTACCTACTGGTGCTACTCCTAAGTACCCTCGAAGGCATTCATTTCTAATTCTATCCTACCCCTAAGCTCATCCTATGAACATGTTCCTTGACTGCCCAACATTCTGTCCCATAAATCATGCTATCCATTAACCCTTCACAACAATAGTTTCAATAACCCAAAAACTCCACTGGATGTGCGGTAAGGTTGGGTTGACTTGAAGACTCAAACAAGTCTTTATTCGACTGGACTCGTTTTTTTATAATTAGAATAACAATATTTATACTAGCAATAAATATTTAATGGGTTTTGCCAACTTCTCACATTTATGGGGACATTAGCATCATCCATATACCTTTTGAATGACCCATGGGACATTCAATCATCAATCCAGACAGTTCATTCAATAGAACCAGTGTGAGCAACCAATGGTGCAAAAATCACACCGATCGAATGATCCTAACCCTTTGAATGGAATGAATTTGTTCCAACCGACTGTTGTTTACGAGCCATAGATCACATGGTTAGAATCATCAAACCAAAGTACAACCTATTGGTGCTGCTCCTAAGTTCCCTCGAATGCATTCATTTCTAAATTCTAATTCTATCCTACTCCTAAGCTCATCCTATGAACATGTTCCTTGACTGCCCAACATTCTGTCCCATAAATAATGCTATCCATTTCCCCTTCACAATCATAGTTTCAATAACCCAAAAACTCAACTGGATGTGGAGCAAGGTTGGGTTGACTTGAAGACTCAACCAAGTCTTTATTTGACTGGACTCATTTTTTTATAACTAGATTAACAATATTTATACTAGTAATAAATATTTGAAGGGTTTTGCTAACTTCTCACCTTTATGGGGACATTAGCATCGTCCACAAACCTTTTGAATGACCTATGGGACATTCAATAATCAATCCAGACAGTTCATTCAATAGAAACAGTGGGAGCAGCCAATGGTGCAAAAATCATACCGATCGAATGATCCAAGCCCTTTGAATGGAACCAATTTGTTCCAACCGACTGTTGTTTACAAGCCATAGATCACATGATTAGAATCATCAAACCAAAGTACTACCTGGGAATCATAAGCAATATAGCACGGGATCTATCTAATAGATGTTTCAAGATGATGATTGGAGCTATTTTGTTTCATGCCTCAATCTTGGCTGTCCGCTTTCCATGATATTGATCGGACACTTAGGATCATCCAATTGGTGTGATTTGTTGCACCATGACTTATTCCTAATTGTCTGAATGAATGAATAGTTCAAATCAATGATGGATCACCCCATGTGCCATTTAAAAGCTTCGGGGATGTTAGCAAAACCCATATTTAAGGTTTGGGTGAATGGTCTTCACCGTAGGTTTGCTCCCTATAGGTGAGGGTTCCATTCCCCTCCTTGGCTTTGCCCGATACACGTGGTTGTGGGTGATTGCGTGTATGCGCAGGGATTAGTCTCACTTCAAAAAGAGGTGAGGACACCCTATGTCTTCAAAATATATATATATATATATATATATATATATATATATATATATATATATATATATATATATATATATATATATATATATATATATATATATATATATATATATATATATATATAGTTATGTTTCAGTAAAATATCTAAAATGTTTGAAATATACAAATGCACAGTCCATGGTGCGCTAGCCATAAACCTTTCTTTCCTTAGCTAAGGTCATGAATTTGAAACTCACTGGCATCTTTTAATGTTCACTTTAATAAATAATTTTTTTTAAAAGGAAAAAAAAAAAGAAGAAGAAGCAATTGATCAACAGAAGTGGCTCATCTTGAGTCACCAGATTTGCATTGATTTGGCTCAGTTAATGAGCCACCTCTATAAGTTTTGCCAATTTTGGACCATAATCAATCTCATAGGTGTGTTTCCTGGTGAATCAGCCTGAAATCTCATCAAATCAAGCAGATAAGCACCAAGTTTAAGAACTATCAGTATTTTAAATAGCTTATCCTATGTAACATAATGTAGCCTCCGTGCTAAGTAGCTCGTGAAAATAACTTAAGTCGCACGTAGCACACACTACACGCTACTGGCTATCAGTCTTTTAAATACGCTATCTAAGCATGCACTACATGCTACGGGCTATCAGTCTTTTAAATATGCTATGTGATGTAGCTATACACCCATGATGCTACTGGGGGGTTGACTGTCAATGAGAACCTTAATGGAAGATCATATTACAACAAGAAAAGAAAATAGGATGCACTAAAAGAAGCACGAACTTTAGCTTATAATGCAATACAAAGGCCTTCCAAACTAACCATCCAGGATTGGCATAAGAACATTGGATAACCAGGACATTAAAAGTCAAGAACCAAATGAAGCAATAATCAACAAAGCTGCAGAAAAGAGGTCCTAGATTTTTAAATCCACAAGTGCCCAAGACAATCACCTGTCTAGAGCACGGTTTCAAATAGCAGTATGGGAGTGCAAATCACCTGGAGAGTGAATTTGGTACAACTCACCTGTTCCATTTTGATTGTTTCTGTCCCGTGTCTCCAGTGACTATTCCCGGTCCCACTGGACAATATTTGAACCATATTTGAGAAGCGATGCATACTCTGGTCTCTGAGAGGCATAATTTTGCAACATGGTCGGTAAATTAAGGGTATTGCTAAGCTGTTTCTTTTTCTTTTTCCCTGATGGCTCTGGACCTCAAAGCATGACCTCAAAAGTTAGTATCTGGAATTAGTGGCCCCATGGGTTAAGTTGGAAGTTCAAGTTAATTTGCATTCTTAGTTCTTTAGGGTTCATTTCAAAGTTACTACATCTGCATTGAGTGGAGTGGCCATTGGCCGAAATGGCTGTTGTGCTTGGTTCAACCACTTTATGTATTGAGCACAATTACCATTTCAAGCCATTTTGACAAGACTCCATTCTACTGAATGCTGAATGGGGTTTCCACAATTTCCAAACGATGGCCTATTTGTTTAAGGGGGGGTAATGAGTACTGGTTCCTTAACAATTGTCTCAATTAAGAGGGTGTTTACAAGAATTGTGTTTCTTTCATTATGATCGATATTATGTTTGATAATTAACTCCATTGTGGACGAGATGTGAAACCAAATATCGCTTTCAAGGCTGTTTCATATATATATATATATATATATATATATATATATATATATATATATATATATATATATCCCTTTTGAGGGGTTTTGACGCAAAACAACTAACCACTTGCTCTAAAAGCTCGAATATATAGAGCATTGCGAATCAATCCCTTTATCTCATATAGCCCAGGTCAAGCCCTCGGCCGAACCCCCTCGTGGGACCCCAATTCACATGGGTCGTGCCTCACACGAGCCACCCACCTTGAGCGTACCCCCGCTTTACACAGGCCACCCCACTCGAGCCCGGTGTGAAACGGCCCCTGCATTAATCACCCCCGATGAGGAGTCTCGAACACATGACCTCCCGCTCTAATACCACTTTTGACATAGGACAAGTAACCATTTGCTCTAAAAGCTCAAACTAATAGAGTGGCAAATTGATCCCTTTATCTCATAACCCAGGTCAGGCCCTCGTCTAAACGCCTCTCGTGGGTCCCACTTAAAATAGGTTCCGCCTCACACAAGCCAACCGCCTCGATTGTGCTCCCACTTCACACAGGCCACCCACTCGAGCTTGGTGTGAAAATGCCCCTACATTAGGTTTCACTGATTCATGGACAATACATTCCGGGTTGTGGTCTAGTACAAGCCCTTAATTACATTCCATAGGGAAAAACCCTTGATTAAAAAGGTAAAATCAAGTATGCTCATCATGAATGCAAACAATGCAATGTTATGATGCTCATATTAGAGTATACATCTGTATTGATGGTAATGCTCATTTCATAATATCAACATTTGTAGCTGTTGCATAGAGAATCTCTTAGCTTTATACCATTGAGGATTTAAAAGCTGGGCTTCGTGCATTTTGGTTGTCATGCTATGATGCTCATGTCAATGTCTGCTAGCGACAATGATGTTCATTTCATAATGTCGACATCTATAGCTATAGCATAGAAAATCTTTTTAGCCTTGTAATGTTGAGGACCTAGTAGTTGGGCTTCAAATATTTTGAAGTCGTTGGACATCATGGCTTCTTATGTAGCTGATGAGTGTCAAGCGTCTCGTATAGCCAAAGGGCATCATGGACTTCTCCATAGAGGCGGCAACTTTATATAGCAATGTAATCAACGAGGCATCAGATAGCCAATGTAACCACGGTTTGGGAGAATAGCTTGTCATGTCTTTGTATCCACTCAAAGCATAGACAGAAGTCAATTAAGACATGTAGGTCCTATATAGTTAAGAAATTGGAGCTTCATAGTTGTTTACCCTGTAGGTTTCACATGCAAGAGGAAGAGTAGCATCTAGTGGTGTATGGCATGGAGCCACCTGTGTTCATCTAAGTATGACACAGCCTACGTGAGAAGCATAGAGCATCACTGAAGCTAATGAAGATATCTATCTCACGGGGAGGATGTTGACAGCAGAATAGCAGGTAAAGACTGATCTTCCATCCTTTGTAGATATAGGATGGAGGCATGAGCAGGAGTGCCTTGGAGTCCAATACAAGACCATGTCCCTTATAAGCAGGGTACAACGTGACACTACTAAACATTGTGCATGGTGAGATCTAAAGATTGCAGGAGTCATTATGACTTGGCCTTGAACTTGGCCCAAAACTGCAGTGCCTTAGAGGTGGGTGCAATGCATGGTGCTTCTATGGTCTAGCGCCTATCTTCCATGGCATAATAAGGTTAGAACCAGCTATCAGAAGCAAGACGTGTCTGCTCCAGGCATGAAGTGAATGAAAAAGTGACTCGAAACAATTTCCAATCTTAATGCAGATTTTCCTTGAACTATGGTTGAGCATTCACCATGCGCTTGGTGCAGAGGCAATGTGGCAAGCTTGTGATGAGGTGTGCGCCTACCGTAGAGAATGGTTGGTTTGCGCATACCGTAGAGCCTTCCATAGGAAGGCTACACCATGAGCGTAGTACCTTCCCTTCCCAAAGGGAATGTTAGTGTCCAGATTAGTGAGGCTCATCTCAACTCTAAGAAGAGTGTCAGAGTCTGAAGTCCCGAGACGACTAGCCAGCTAACTCCTTGCAAATGAGGCTTGAAGGGGTATTTATAATCTTAAGGTCTTGATTTCCCACCCAAAAGGTAGTGAGACAGTTACACTAGTGCCCCTTGGTTGGACGAGAAGAGGCCAAGGTTACGTTGATCTTGGAAACTAAAGAACTGGTGTAAAAGCTAGCACTCACTTGAATGGAGCTAAGCGCTTGCCGCTTAGGCGTTAGCACCTTTGCACTAGCAGATAGGCATAAAGAGCCTTTGTGCTCTTAATCTTCCTGGAAGAATATATGCATAAAGGATAGATGGTTTAGCGTAGGGTCCCTGGAATAGCATTGGACAGACACAGCCCTGTAAACACTCTTGGGTAGGCTCAATGGCTATCAGAGGTCAGAACTCATCAATGCGGATATGGACCATGCCTTTTTTCCATACACAACAATCCCATCCTAACTCTTGGTCGTGTGCATGAAGTCGCTCGAACTATCCTTTGGGCTTTGGCACCATAAGGAAAAAAGTGAAGTTTCATACATCAACAGTGGGTTAAGTTGTCAGGGTTAGGATTAAGGAAGGTTATTTCTCAGAGCACAAAAGCCTAACCAAGCTGACCACTCCCATGGAAGACCTGTATTTGGGGGTTAGGTTAGAGCGAGTGCTTCCAAAGGGCTCATCTTCTCTCTCTTTATTTCAATTACTCTCACATGGTTTCGGCTGTCTATCATGGTTGAGGTATATGTGGGTTGTTGAGGATGGGTCGAGTCAGGTCCAATCAAGTCATTGTCAATCCACAGCTTCATTTTCTTTTTTCTTTTTAAACATTCCCACAGCCTCTCTCTCTCTCTCTCTCTCTCTCTCTCTCTCTCTCACACACACACACACACACACACAATGTTGTAGTTATGTCTATCTCAATACTTACCAGGGTTGAGTTACAAGTCATCACAGGATTAGGTCAGGTCAGGTCAAGTCCAGTAAAGCCCGAGCTCAACCAGTTTCCTTAACAGGTCTCGATTTCGAGCAGAACCTGACCAACAACCCACTTTGGTTGCCCAAACACAAATGACAAGCTAGGCCAATTGACCCATTGTCCCGACACAACCGTTTACTGGACTATCAAGTAGTTTGAATAAGTGAACAAGTCTAGGGAAAAATCTCAAAACATCTTTTGTTTGTTTACAAAAGAAGTCAAGAAGTCAACAAATCTACATATAGATTATGGAAAGAGCCCACACCCCCCATCCATGAGCATTTTGGACGAAGCCACAAAACTCTCACCAAGCCATAAGAAACTTGCCTTGCTTTCTAGTTAAGGTACAAACAAGTGCTAGTAATCATGGGCCGAGGCATAATGAGCGATCGCATGCATGCCAAGCAGGCTTCCTCCTTCTAACAAAACTAGCTAAACAAGGAATAGGTTTGCGCAACCCGAAAAGGCCAAAATTAAGAAGTATACATTTCTTTTTTTACTTTATTTTATTTAATTTTTGCATCTTCCATCTTATTTGTTGTACCTTTTGAGCTTTGCTTGAGATCTCGAGTTCCCATCACTCTAACCCGATCTATGGCTGTGTATCTCTCTTAGCCATAGTTTTGTGTATTGCTTCTAGCTTTTGCTGCTAGTAGATCCAATTACTCAGTTAGGTTCTTTTAAGCTATCTGAGACTCAAATTTCATCAGCACCTAATGGTCATTTTAAACCACCCACTATAGATGGAACATGATTACTGAAGGATCTAACTGATACCCCCATCATGTATACACCACCTAGCCAACAAGTTTGCCTCTAAACAATTGTTGCTCACTACTCAATCATTACATCCTTACACAATGCAAGATTATATAATATTGAAAAAAGTGAACTCCACATCAAACATCCTTCTTATATCTAGGCATCACACAGCCTTCATATATCTAGGACATGATGGTGATATAGGAGGCAATCAAGACTGTGGGGTCAAACTTAAGGACCCATTTGTCATTGCTTAAATCAATGCTTTTAGCCAATTGTAATTCTCAAAAGCACTTTAAGCATTACATACGTTTGGTTAGGGCCTGACATTAATTAATTACTAAAAGAAATTACCTAAAATGACAGTTTTTTTCTGAAGCGCCAAGGGAGATGTTTCCAAAGAGGCATTTTTGCTCTCTCCATCCAAAGGGTCATGACTCATGATTCAATGAGCACCTCATGTGAGGAGGCAGAACACATGTCCGAAATCCATGCACACAACAACGTGTCAAAGATCTGGGCCATTCATTAGTTAGGCTGGAGCCACTCATCAAGTTAGCAACATACATCAGCTGGATTTAGACTAGGGTGCAAATTCCCAAGTCAATAACAGGGTATTTGGAGCATTTCTCGGGTATAAATAGCATAGTACTCCCACACCAGTATGGTCCCTCCCAGTATTGACCCCCAGCCCCAAAAAGCAAGCAAGGTAGTGCAAACAATTCTATTTTCTAGGATATTGCCATGCTGACACTGGGGTACACTTGGCACTCCTAGACCTGACATGACACTTCAAAACTTTGTATGAATATCAATCTAGAGTGTCCTAGTCATGTCATCGAGTTGTGTTGCATGTTGAAAACTCTAAGTGAGGTGTCCTCTCCACAAAACTTCCCTCTAATCTTTCTCAATTCTTTTTGTATGTGAATTTATTTGGTCAAGCTGAAGATCTCTCACCTAGCCCTCAAGCTTGCCTCCACCATCTTGTTGTTGAAGCAAAATTACTAATAAGGACTCTCTAGATGTTAGTCAATTTTCATTATAGGTACCTTGATCCATGGAACAAAAAAGCACAATCTTTGATCTTTTTGCATCTTGTTCTTCTGTTGGGGTTTTCTAATTGTTTAATAGAGTGAGTGATGCTCATACAAACGACTATTTCTTTTAAAAATCATGCGTAACTTTTTCAATGTTTGATTATAAATTATTTGTTGTTCATATTACTACTTCACTAGTAATTGGTTACTATTGGAACTATGTAAATATTGCTTCCTAATTTCCTTTGTCTTTATGTTTTCATTGTTTTATTTTACGTGTTAAGTTTATTCGGATAGTTAAAATATATTTATTTCTGTAAGTGTTGCTTGTGCCTATATTTTGGAATTTGGGTGAGACACCCACTATGATAATTTGATTTAATATTTTTAAATATTTTTATTGACCTTTGTAATGTTCAACAGTTTGCATCCATCAAAAAATTTTATTTAAGATATTTAGCTTTCAAGATTATTTTTTTTAAAAATTACTTATTCAATTTATTATATGATATTATACAATATTTTCAAGATTTTTCTACAGTTTATCATACCTGATCAGAATCTACATAACTCACTCGAAAGTTTTGTCCAATTGAGCCATGCCCAAGTTCCAAGCTTTTGAACCATGCAAGTGGAGGGTGGCCTCAACCAGGTCATCAAAGTATGAATCACTCTTTTTGTACCATTTCATAGGTGGGAAATAATGAAAGACATAAACAATTATATATAATATACCAAAATCCAAAATAGAAGATGCAACGCAAGGCAGGCAGAAACACATTTTACCAATGTCTACTCAAGCACATTATGGAAGTAGTAAACATCATCCTGAACAACATAGGACCCATTATCATTCACCTCCTACACCCTACATTAGTGACAATAGCCTCTGCACTAAACCAGAGGCTGCATCACCATACAACTATATCAGTCTACCAGACCTGCTACAGAGGCATAGCTGGTGTAACATAAAGAAAGCTTCCCTAGAAATAGGCAGGGTTTTAGCTCCTTCCTGCAGAATATGAACTCAGTGCATCAAAGCATCTAGGACCCAAGGTATACTTGAATAACTTCATAAGGATAGGAAGATGTTCCTAAAACACGGTGAACACCTAAAAAATTAAAATTGAAGTGCACTTCATACCTAAGATGCACTCAGGAAGCCTCACAAGTCGACTTGGGTCATACAGTTGAACAACTTCTAAAAGCATCAGCAGTTAGCACAAAGGTTACCCAGTCAATAATAATGCTCCGAGGCTACATACAAAAAATCTCAAAAGAATGGAAACAAACTCATAAAATGGACAAATGTGAGCTCACACGCTTGCTAGATAACTAAGATGTTTAGGTGGTGCCACAACATTATTAGGCATTGACCACTCGAAGAACGGCTAGCTTCACTAAACTCATTAATCTACTAAAAAGCATGACATGATGGGGAAAGGGGCTAATTAGAGGGTCCCAAGTACATTTTATTGATTGTCTTCACAAGTTTATAGACCAAAATCCATTACAAAGAACTTCAGGTTGACATGTTCCACTAATCAATCATAGAGAAGCGTGGAACTGAAACAAACAAGTAAATTAATCAATTCCAACAGAAAAATAACAAAGATCAGATAAAAAGTTAAAACGACTAAAACCAAGAGGTGAGGAGGCACAAACCACATAATAACTTTCAGTACCTTTTAGTACGTTCCTGCAGAAAATTAGATCTACGATCTACACAAGGGACTGAAAAAGGATGGTTGGTCACAGTAACATATGGGCATTAAAAAATGGCAATGAGCATGCAATTAGCAAAGCTTTACGACCAACATCACCAAGACATTCCAACTTCACACCACATACATATGTACATACATACATTGCCAACCACTCGATAGCTAAGCTGGCAAGAAATCTGCTTTCTATCGGGAGATGATGCTGGTTTCAGTCTACTTGAACCAGTACGTGATCACCAAAAAGAAAATTGGAATAAGATTTTTTTTTTATATATTTATTTATATTTATTTATTTTTTTTTTTTTTGATGAATGGGATAAGATAAACCCCATGTAGATCCAGTGATGTTATGCCCACATCAAGATCTGCATCACAAAGTATAGCTGACATGCATAAAATAGCCAAATTTCAACTATAAAAAACGTATGGTTCTTTGGCTACACTGATTTATCTCAAGGACCCAATTAAGCCCCAGCAATTAATGGAACAGTATCAAAACACGAAAAAGAAAAAAAAAAAATCCAATCAACACTAGAACGAATACAGCAACAACCAAGCAAAAGACGGAGAAGACCAAAAAAAGTCCGACCAACCTTTGCATAGTAGTCCTTCCAGACTCTGCGTGCAATCTGATGCCCGCCCAAATCAAAAGCCTTGAATTTGATCTTCCCAATACTCAATTCCTCCGAAGTTGGGTACTGCGTGGGCTGATGCTGGACCAACCTCTAAAAAAAGATCAACAGGAAAGAAAAAATGTCAAAAAGAAAAGAGAGAGAACTCCAAAACATTCAAATCTGACCTAAAATTCACAAAAATCCAAAAAATAATAATAAATAAATATAAATTGTACATCGAATCCAACAAAGAAAAATCAAAGAAAAAAAAATCATCTAAAAATCATAAAAACGGTAGGCATGAATCTCAATGGCACGGCAACAACCCTTTAACTTGCATAAAATAAAATAAAAAATCAGAAAAACGCCTGACCTTCCAGCATATCTGATCTAAAAAACATGAAGAAAACAAATCAAGAAAAGAAATCAAAAGAAAATAATAAAATTTTCAGATCATCTAATCCAACCAGAATCCTAATGAAATTAGAGTTTTTTTTTAAGCACAAATTAATAAAAAACAATTTTACAAAATAACGACAATAATTGTCCGTAACATCCAATCCAAGCATAAATTAACAAATTTTCAAAAAATTAAAAATGTATAAAATCGCAAATATATTAAAAAATTGCAAATTTTCTACAGAAAACTCAAAAGTCAAGATCCAGAGAGAGAGAGAGAGACCTCATCTTTGAGCATATGAAGAAGAGTCGTCTTTCCGGCATTATCAAGCCCTAGAAACAAGATCTTGGCCTCTTTCTGCCACAAACCGAGCGAGGCGAGAACGCCATAGAACCAATCAACGAGGAACATGATTTCCAGCAAGATTCCGCCCCCCGATCCGACAAGATCATCCAAAATCCGGCGAAATTTCGCCGGAATCAGAACGGAGGACCCAGTAAGAAAATCAACGGCTTAGATATCTCGATCGCGATGCCGGGTAATCACGCGAGACTGCGAGAGACAGAGAGAGAGGGGAGAAAAGAGAGTCTTCTTTTTCAACCGTACCAAAGCGTATATTTATTTATTTTTGTCTGATGAGCTGGAAATGTGGGGTTACCGGCTGAGGAATACGGAACATGGAAAGTGGTCTGTACGGCAGCGAGGTCACAGGCTGGGTAACCGGGATTTGGCGGTTGAGATGTAATTTCCAATAGGAAGAGGAGAATGGGGAGTTTCGTCGTCATCGAATTGGTTTCTAGCCGTCGATTTAGAAACCAGCGGCTGAGATCTGTTTTCTTTTTTAACATTTTCTTTTTTTTATTTGAGAAATGCTACTGTGCTCTCGCGCGTTAGATTAATGAGATGGTATCGCGGTACACGTGCCGACAATGAACATCTGTGTGAGATCTGGACAGTTGATCAGGTTGGGAACAATATGAAAATGCAGTGTCCCGGAACTTACACTTTATCACTCAAAAGATGCGCGACGCTTGTTTAGGTGCTAGAAAAATTATCAACGGTCCTTATTCAATTCATCTCGTGCGGCCTATCTGATCAGTGGATGGACCTCGTCTGGGTCTCCGCCAAGATGAAGGGTCCTGATCCTGCATGAGAGTGTTATGTTGACATCTGCTCTGTACGGGAGACTAGACCATTCATCACGTGGGCCCAACGTCAATATGATTATTCAAGGAAATCAGGTTGGTCGACTTAACATCAGTCGCACCAATGCGTTGAATATGGACCGCTTGTCAAATTCTTTTCTTAACCGTCAATTTTTTTTAGCCGTAGCGTGGTTTGAGTGCACTCCACCTAGCCAATGGCTCTGATGCCACACACGTGTGCCTCGCTGTCGCATGTAGTGATGACCTTCAATACATCTCTCGCGAATCGCCTTTCCATCTCGCTTAGCCAATAACGGACACGGATTTCGTGCGAAAGCATTTCCCAGGCAACCTGGAAACTAGGTGGGGCCTACCGTGATGTTGGTGGGAAATGGAACCCTTCCATCCGTTTTTTCATATAATTTTAAGACATGGGGCTAAAAATAAACTGGGTCTAATAATTAGGTAATCCAAAAATGTGAGAATTGAATGTCCATAGTTGAAATATTTATTAGGCTAAGTAAGTTTTGAATCAGGGTAATATTTTCGTTTTGAGTTCATCTCATTAGGAACGAATTTATGCACGGTATGAATGGCATGTAAGCATTACTTTTGACATCAGGAAGGTTTCAACGGTTGGATTTTCCCTACCCACATTTTCCTTTAATGGGCCTATATGAGTATTGGATACGGCTCACTTTTAGGCTTTTAAGTTTTAAAATGAGCTCAAAAACTGATAGATAAGTAGATTTCTCATGAACATCATCGGTGGGCTTACTTAAGTTTACAGCCTGGATCTACCTGCAAAAGAAATCCGCGTCCGCCGATGCCACGCGTGATTTCCGCGAACACTACCACATGTTCCCACGTGGCACACGTGTTTGCGTTTAAGCAACCGGCAATGCAGGTGCGGATTAGGTACTACCCCGCCTGTTCCAAGTTCGGGACAAGAAGCTCGGGTCATGCGGAAGCTCTGAGGGGTCACTGTGATTTATGAGTTTTATCCGCACCGTTCATCCATCTTTCTATATCATTTTACATAGTTAAACTGAAAGTAAGATAGATATAAGGTTCAAGTGGACCACACCACATAAAGCATCTGTACTAAGGACGCCCACCATTGAAACTTTCTTAGGGTCCATTGTGTCAATTATTTTCCATCCAATGTTTTGATACGGTCATATAAAATTCGATGAAGCGAAACAACAAATATTGTCTTGATCCAAAACTTACGTGATCCCAAATAAATTTTTAACAGTAGGAATTTAATTCCCACTGTCTGGTCCATTTGGGCATTGTACATTTCTTATTTTTAGTTTCATAATGTAAAATGATATTTAAAAATGGATAAATAGTGTAGATAAATTTAATACATCACAGTTGCCCCTCAGCTGCCCTATGAGCCCCCACCTTTACCGAGCTTCGAAGAGGCAGGAGTAGTACCTAACCCGCAGCCCATGCCGGGGTGCCACCGGCGCCGTAGGCGAACTTGCTAGGTAGAACGTGTAACCGCAAGCTCAGTAGACGCGGGTTAGCTACCGACAGGTTGAAGAGGCAGGGTAGTACCTAATGTCACTTCAGTAATGTTACTGAAGTGACATTACCAAGTTACGTGGACCACTATAACGTATGTGTTGTGTTCACGCCATTGAGATATCATTTTAGACTATAATCCAAAGAATGAGGTAGATCCAAATCTGAAGTGGACCCACCATAAAAATAGTGACAAGAGTGACGTGCGCCGTTGAAATCCTCCTAGGATCCACCGTAATGCTTATATGAGATCCAACCTGTTCATGTGTCAACAAAGACATGAAATAAGAGAAAATACAAATATAAGCTTCATTGAAAATTTTTATATCCTTTTGAAGTTTTTAACGGTGGATGCTACTCTTTTCACTGTTTTCTATGATGGGGTCCACTCGAGCTCTGGATCTGACTCATTCTTGCCTAATCTGATCTTTCTCTTAATGGATGGAGGGTGTGGATACAAAACATACATCATGGTGAGGGTCATAGAACTTAGTGACGTAACTTCAGTAGCCAGACATGCTGCTCATCCTGTCAGTTGCTAATCCGGTCCGGTAAGGCGGCTGCTCCCCTGCCGAATGCCAATAGTTGGTGGTCGGTGCCCTATAGGCCTCACCATGATGTATATGCTTCATCCATGTTGCCCATCTATTTTTTATAAATTATTTTATGGCATAAGACAAAAATGAGTTATATTGCAATCTCAAGTGGACCACATTACAGGGTGTTGAATGAACGTCGACCATTAAAAACTTTCTGGGGCTATAAAAGTTTTGGATCAAGCTGATCTTTGTTTTTTACCTTCATCTGGGTCTTTATGACCTAATCAACAGATTAGATATCAAATAAACAGTACAGTGAGCCTTGGGTGAATTTTAATGGTGGATATCTAATCACTATTGTTTTCCTGTGGTATGGTCCAACTGAGATTTATATTACTCTCATTTTTTATATTAAGCCCTAAAACGATCTAAAAAAATGGATCAACCTAGTAGATGAAACAAACGCATCATGCTGGGCCGACGGAGCACCGACCATTAGCCACGGGGCTAGTGGCTGAGGGAGTAGCCAATCCGTTCTCCAGTAAGGCCACCGTTACGTCTGTGTGACATATACTCGGTAAATCCATTTTGTCAGAACTGGGTAAAGCCAAACGAAACAATAGGATGAAAACACCATCTTTGAAACATCTTTAGCCTACCATGATGTTTATATGCCATCCAAACCGTTCATAGGGTGACTCCCACCACGACGAAGGGAAAACACAAACATCAAGCCTATCTGATCTAAAGCTTATGTGAGCCCATGAAGATTTTAATGGTTAAAATTCAATCCCACTATTTCCCCTGCTTTGTGGCCCACTTAAGCTTTTGCTGACGCAGCAGGTGGACGGAGTGGATATAAAAGAAACGTCGCGGTGGGACCAAAAGGGTCGTCGTTGCGGAAGCCGATTGGCCGGTGTGGTACACACCAGCTATATAGCTGCTACGTGTCGTGCGAAGATGAGCAAAGCTCCTGGTTGTACGAACGGTTCAAAGGAGATCAAAGTTACATGGCCCCACGGTGATGTATTTATTATATCTACACCGTTCATCTATTCTTAGAGATCATTTTAGAGCATTATCCAAAAAATAATCATATCCAAAGATCATTTGGAGATACCATAAATAGCAGTGGAGATAATGATTTTTACGGTTAAACAATTCGTAGGGCCCTCCATAACGTTTATTTATCATCTAATCTGTTCATAAGGTCATAAAAACCCCAGTGAAGAGGAAAAACAAATTTCATATTGTTCCAAAACTTATGTGACCCCAAAAATGTTGAGTTGCCATGCTGGCTACTCAAGTGACATCACCAAGTTCTATAGGCCCACTATGGTGTATGTGTTGTATCCACACCGTTCATCCATTTGGAGATATCATTTCAGGGCATGAGCCAAAGACTTAGGTAGATCCAAATATTTAGAAGACCCCACCATAAAAAACAGTGGGGAGAGTGATTCCCACCATTGAAATCTTCCTAAAGCCCACTATGATGTTTATTTTGAAATCCAAACTGTTCACAAGTTAACAAAGACATATAAGAAGGGAAAACACAAGTATCAGCTTGATTGAAAACTTATATGGGCCTTAGAAGTTTTTAATGGTGGGCGTCACTCTCCCCACTATTTTATGTGGTGTGGTTCACTGAAGATTTGGATTTTACACATTCTTTGGATATTGCCTTAAAATGATCTCTAAAAATATATGGATGGCATGGATACAAAACATTTATCATCATGGGCCCACATAACTTGGTCGCATCACTTCAATAGCGAGTCTTGCTACTCAACCTGTCGCGTCACTAGCTAATCCACGTCTCGTGGTTACGTGGGCTCCTTGGAAATTCGCATACGGTTACTCTGTACTCATCGAAAATGCCACATCGTTAGAGCTGGGCATCAGGTCGAGTCGAATCAGATTGGGTCCAACTCGACTTGATTCGAGTTCTACATGGCCTGACCCGAACTCGGTCCGATCCGGGACCGAGTCTGGGTCATTCGACTCGAGCCGATCCTAACCCATGCTGGCCTGAACCGATTCGAGTCCGACTCAGTCAGGAAAATTGAGTTGTATCGAATTGGGCCAAGTTCGGATCGGTCCATTTAGGGTTCGGCGGGTAAAGAGGGGTCCAAAACCTTGGAAAGAAGAAGTGGAGATCGGAACTCGAAATTCACTGATTCATTCCATGGAAGAAAACAAGAAGAGACCTGAGAGATTCAAAAAATGCAAGTCTCCAAACGCTTCTTCTTTTTTCATTTTAGGAATAGAAATGGTACTTTTCTGTATGAAAAATCAAAGGAGATGGGTTATGAATATAAGATTTCTTCTCTTTACCTGTCGGAAGCTATCTTGGAGAGGAATAGACGTGGAGGAAGGGTAGCCGCCAACGAAGACGAAGAAAAATAGCCGAGAGGGAGAGAGGGATTTAGGGGATTTAGGGTTTGGCGAGTAGAGAGGGGTAAAATAGGTGAGGGGTAAAAACCTAAAAAAGGATAAATTTATATATATGTGTGTGTGTATGTGTGTGTGTGTGTGTGTAATACGATTGGTCCGGTTTGAATCGGATCGGATTTCGGATCGGTGCGGTCCGAATTAACATTGACCCAAAACTGACCGATCCAGGTCGTCGGTTCAGCTCGAATCGGGTCGAACCTGGTCGGATCTGGTTGAATCCACTTGATCAGATCAGACATGCCCAGCTCTACACACCGTGTAGACCAAACAAACGATGTAGTTCGCCACCACTTTGAAAATGGTTGAGAGTTTTAAGACTCTTCCACCTCACGTTTTGACGTACACCTATCCAAACAATCCAAATTGTGGGTCCCATTGTGGGTGGCATGACTATTAAATCACACGGATCAAGCAATTCGAACCATCGAATTAAATGTTATCTAATCGACGGTTAAGAGAAGTACGGTGATTGGTCCAAATTCAAAGCAGAAAATCAGATGGTTAGAGTTATTTTCTTAGTGCAATTATTTTGTTATCCTTCGTACATGTTTAGGTTAACAACTAGGACTCTGGAATGTTGTACAACCATGCCACGTGTAGCTGCAAAGGTGGACATAGAGTTGAGCCAGACCGAGTTAGGGCTAATCAAACCTGATCTGGTTTTAAAATAGGCCCGATCCGAACTCAACCGAACTCGGTACCTTGGTCTGATCTAGTCACAAGTACTGAGTTAGGTCAGGTTGGCACCAAGTCAGGCCAGAGTGCAACAGGTATCCACAAGCTGAAATCACAACTCAAAACCTAAGTGCACTTGTGACTAGGGGTGTACGTGAATCGAGTTGCTCAGTTAGCTCGCTCGACTCGACTCGAAAAAGCTTGATTCAACTCAGTTTGAAGCTAAGTTCGAGCCGAGTCGAGCTGATTTTTTTAGCTCGAAAATGAGTTCGAGTCGAGTTCAAGCAGGCCCCAGCTCAACTCGACTCGGATCAAAACCAACACGGATTGAAAGAGTTCGGTGACTCGGTTACTTTGCCATTGATGTTGCTCACCAACTGTTTAATAAAATGACTCAAAGAAATGTGGCTGGTGGCAAGGAAGGTTTGGCTGGTGGCAAGGTGGCAAGGAAGGTTTGGTTGGCTGGTGGCAAGGAAGGTTTGGTTGGCTGGTGGCAAGGTGGCAAGGAAGGTTTGGTTGGCTGGTGGCAAGGTGGCAAGGAAGGTTTGGTTGGTGGCAAGGAAGGTATGTACATGAAACAAATACCTTTTTTCTCTTTGTTTTTTATTTTTTTGGTTTTTATGTTATTTAGAAAGTGTTTGAGAAAATACTTGTAAAACCATTGCTTCTGTTTGTAAAATAGTGGGATTTAGAAGTTGCAGTTAAGGTGTTTGTGGAAATGCCTCAATGGCGAACTCGGCTCGATCTTGGCTCGAACTCGGACCTAACTGGCCCGAGCTACTGATCGAACCGAGCCGAGCTGGCTAGTTAGGCTCGAGGACCAAGCTGAGCCGAGCCGAGTTTGAGCTGAGGTCAGCCACTGTTCGAGCCGAGGCCAACTCGACTCGATTCGACTCGATGTACACCCCTACTTGTGACTAGATCTTAAACTTAAATTTTAAGTTATATAAACCTAGGTGCACTTGTGATTAGATCTGAAACTCAAAAGTTTAAGTTATATATATGTGTGTGTGTGTGTGTGTGTGTACGAGTTGATTTTCAGATGGAGTCGAGTCGAGTTACTAGGCGACTCAAACTCAACTCAATTTGAGTTCGGATTGGATGAAGTCAACTCAATTTGGATAAACTCACTCACTTGATTTAGATCGAGTTAGATCTAAACGAGTCGAACGAGTCTAGTTTACCGAGTCGAGTTAGATCTTCATAATTCTCCTGCTTTGAGATTATGAGATTGGTAAATCCTGTTGTTTGCCATTGTCTCCTGGGCATGGTTTGGTGATGGAATCCCTGCCAATTATCATAGTTCTCATTCATTGAGAATTAAGTCAATGGAAGTTCAGATTTGGTTTTATTGATATATTTTCCAATTAGATAGGTTAAGACTCAAATTCTAATTGTGTTACTTGAATCAAGCAAGAGGGCTCCCCGATCACTACAAGTGGATCCTTGGCACCCTAGTTCCCACCTTTAAATTCTTAGGTTTAATTACTCTATTCACAATTACTCTCTCAAATACTTCAGAATTAGTTTCACATCTTCATCTAGTTATACTTCTAGTTAATTTTAGAAAAGTACAAGTTTCAGTCATGTGGATTCGACCTCGGTTCTTTCTAATTTGTTTCTAGAAACTAACTTTTGTTTCTATTTCCAGATTTAGAAACTCTCTTAATTTTAGTTTTTTAGAAACTAACTTTTCTTTCTATTTCCAGATTTAGAAACTTTCCTAATTTGTTTTTAGAAACTAACTTTTCTTTCAATTTCTATATTTAGAAACTTTCCTAATTTATTTTTAGAAATTAACTTTTCTTTCTATTTCCATATTTAGAAACTTTCCTAATTTATTTTTATATACTAATTTTTCTTTCTATTTCTAGATTTAGAAACTTTCTTAATTTGTTTTTAGAAACTATTTTTTTTTTTTTAGAAACTAATTTGTTTTTAGGACTAACTTTTTTTTCTTTTTTTTTTAGGTTAGGGTTTTTTCTGATTTATTTTTAGAAACTAACATTGTTTTCTGTTTTGTAGGATCCTAACATAGAACTCTCCAAACCGATAAACTCCTTCTAACTTCTCATCTACTTATTTTCCATATTACTATAGGAATTTTCTTTTATTCTATTTTAGGATTAGGTTCAGGATGAAGGTTTCACCATGTATATGCAAGAGTGGGAACATCAGTATGTTGATCTAGTTTTAAAAAATGCGAGAAATTGTGAAGGACTATCAGATGATTATGTTAAGAAACAACCTATGTCTCAAATTTTTTTGGAAACCATTATCGAGAACCAACCAGAATACAATGCTCCATGGTTAAGAAGTCCTTACGCAATCATAGGCAAGATAATAATTACACCCTACAGATTAAGAAAACAATACATGATTATTGGAGTTATCATAATTATGAGAGTGAGAACTATTACTACCCATCAGACGAGAAGAAAACAATGAGAGATTATATTATGGGTGATAATATGTACCAACAACCATCACACTCTTTCGCCTATGACCTGTACGACTATGATCAGTGGTAACATCAACATTGGAGAGATGAACCAACAATTGATTATAGTGACTATTCTCTTGGATCCCCTACCTTTGAAATACAACCAGAAACGATCCAAGAGGATTCATGTTTGAAGTTCACGAACTATCAAGAACAGTTCAACCAACTTATCACAGGCATGATGAAATCATTGGAAGCGATTGAATTGCGCTTCGATAAGGTTGAAAAGTCTAGGTTATCACAATCTCAACCTAATCTAAAAAACAGAATGTGAGGAAAGTGATCCTAACTCACTTGTAGAGAGTAGTGAAATTGAGAATAAAGAGTTTGATTGTGTTAACAAGCATACGACTCAATTTTCCAAAGAGTCAATCTCGATAGTTATCCAAAAGAATAATCAAGAGACATGAGTGTTTTTCAAATATAATGATACTGACACGTTCCAGTCATATGACACACTTGACTTCAATGAGGAGGAAGAGGCTAGTTTATTTGAGCCTCAACTCAACCTAGGAAAACAGTGTGAGGAAAGTGATCTCATCCCACTCGTAAACTGTACTGAATTGGAAGATGATAAGTATTGGGATGAGAATCATGAGTTACAGCGTAATATTCACTGGAATCGATTTCAATTATGGTTCAGGAAAGTGATCATGAGATACAGAACATTGTCAACCATAATGATCTACTCCACCCATCTGACACGTTTGATTTACATGTGGAGGAAGAGTCTCTTTCAAGTGAACCGCATGACTCTTTTGAGGTGCATGTAGACCACTTCCCTGATCTATATTATAATATGATTAGAGAGATGGACAATTTATCCGAGATGACTCTAGAATTTGAAACCACTCAGTTAAGGCTACCTTCTGAGCTATCAACACTTGACAATATAATGCCTCTACTGAGTAGTAACAATAAACAGAGTCTTCACATCAATGCGCCTACTGATCCACACCTGTCTATATAGGGCAGGGCAAGATGCATCCGGTGACAATTGACTCTCACCAAGGTAAAGAACAAGAGATCATTTTTCCCTCTATTCTAAGAGAAGATGAAGGAATCATTGGGCATATCATCACAGAATGTGGAAAATGAGCCTCTCTCAACTGACTATCTCAACTCCCTAAAAGATCACTTGGCATATTTTACAGGTTCAAATGATCCCATGATAAAATAAATAATAGATGCCTTGCAAAACAATACCTCGATGGTTGTTACTGACCGAGAGACCCTTATTCTGAAGCCCCTCCTTCCACAAATCTTGAATATTTACTATTAAGGGAGGAGGAGTTGAAAGTTGAACCAAAGCCTGAAACTTCAGAATATATTGAGATTGCATCACCAACCGAGAATTTCTCTGAATTTTATTTACTTGTAGTCTCTGATTCACTATGTTGCGCTAACTCTGAAACTTTCTCTGTCTCAGGTGAATCATGTGTACTTTGGACACCTCAGGAGATTAAAAGAAAACTTTATGTTGAGGTCCACAAATTTCTCTGGAAAATCATTCTCCAGGGCATCTAGGCCTATTGCAAAAAGGGCTTTTGGATGATCTTATTACGAAACCTACTAAGAAATTTATCAAGATACTAGCCGGAGGAGGAATCTTGAGGCATGAGTAAGTAGTTTTCCCCTATTTTCCTAGTTAGGTTTATTACTTTCAAAGAATTTAGGATTAGGATAGTTTGCTTTTTGCCGTTTAGGATAGTTTGCTTTCTAATGGTTTAATTCTTATGCTAACCCATCTTCACATTGAGATATTTTGAAAAAAAAAACCTCAAAATTCCTTCTTTAGGTACTACCTTTCCACCACTTCCCTTTTCTTTTCATTGCCTCATTTGCATTGAATGCTTATCTCTTTTACGTTGAGGACAATGTAGATTTTAGGTTGAGGGGTGTGAATTAGGCAAGGCTAATTAGTTGTTTTCTTAGTCTTTGGGCGAAGTTGTGAAAATTTGAGAAAAAATTCTAAAATTTCTGCAAATTTAAGTGAGCTAGAAGTTAATTCATGAATTAGAATTACAAGATACTTAATGTTGATGCCTTATGTCTCTTGGATTTTAGTCACTCGGGAGATCTCAAAATTAAGTTAAGTAATTGATTATCGATTAGAAGTTTTAAACATTTATTGAGTCATGATTTCACATGTCACATCCAGCTTACACATTAAAGTGTCAGTTTGATATTGAATTGTTAACTTGATGATTATTAAGCATGGAAGGAACCAACCTGGGAAATTTGTCCATCATGTTCAATGAGAATAATTGAAAAAAAATACCCAGTTAAAAAAAAAACAGTTGTTGTCGAAAGGGCTACCTATTAAAGATCTTTAAAAAGGTTGCCATAGCGTGAAAGCTATCGATGGAAAAATCAAAAGCTGGTGGAATAAAAGAAGGAACTAAAAGATGAACTGTAAGACAAGTTTCGGTTTAGGTTTTAGTTGTCCTGAATGCTTTTTTAATTATCAATGTTATCATGAAAGTGATGAATTGAACCTTTGATTGTGATAAGTCTAGATTTCATTATACACCCATAGAACTCAATGTTTGGAATTGTTCTAATTGGGGGATTAATGCTTTGAACTTGATTATGAAACTTACCAAGTGCTAGAGTTTAGGAGAAGGTAATGCATAACATTGGGATTATTTTTTTTAAAACCACTTGAGCTTATAGAAATTATCTTGTGGTTCTCGAAATATTTTTCGCATACTTTACTCGGAACTAGCAAAATGTTGGTTGGGGATTGTGGTGCCAAAAACTTGTTCATAACCCTAAGTGTAGGGTCGCGATGTAGTAAAAATCTTGGTAAGACCGAGGTCGAATCCACAAGGATTAAACTTGTGTGTCTTCTAAATTTAACTAGAACTAGGACTAGATGAAGAACTAAAACTAAATCTAAATACTTGAAAGAGTAATTGTGATTAAAGTGATTAAAGTGATTAAAACTAACAAATTCAAAGGTAGTATAACTAGGGTTTCCAAGGATCCACTTATAGAGATTAGAGAGCCCTCTTACTTGATTCAAGTCACATGATTGAAATTGGAGTCCTATCTTATTCAATTGGAAGATATACAATTAAGATTAATCTGAACTTTCCTTAACCTAATTCTCAATGGAGGAGAATTGTGATAATTAGAAGAGATTTCATACCTGTAACGTCCCAGATTTTTGTTATTTTGAATTTTCAAAAACCCTTGAAAACTTTTGATATGACCAATCTACGTTGTCGCTTATTGACCCTTAACACTCGAAGTGATCCTATACACAGGTGGTACTGGTAAAGAACCGTACAAATCCGATTAATCAACCATAGAAAGCCAACGAATCCGCCTGATCACTTAAACATCGAGCTTAACCTCGGAATTTGTTTACGCAGGGTCCAAATCTAGTCGACCTATCACTGACTAATCAAGACAACCGTAACTAAATAAAGATTTACCCAAAGCCGAGACAAGTAGATCTTAATTAACAAACCAAATCAATCTAGTTACCTCTTTAGCCTAAAAACCAACGGTTTAGGGTTATTAAGAGCAAATCACCGTTTTCGTTAATTATAAATAGGCCACATTAAAAACGTAGTTAATCTAAACCCTAATAATTGCACACAAGAAATCTTGATACCTAATTCATTCCAGAAATGCCCTAATTTTTTGAACAAGCTCTAGACCGTGTGTTAGTGGGCCACTAGTTCCAAAACTATAAAATACTGTCCACCTCGCTGGGCTTAATGTCCATCTCAAGTGGAGAACCAAGATAATACCCAGAACTATGCAACTTGGGCTAGAGGCCGAATACTTGAAATATGCAAATACCCAACGCTGAAGCCTGAAATTTAAAGTGAAATATACTTTCTGCTCTTTCACCAAGTTGTGGCTTTTCGACCATTAGATCACAATCAAACTCGAGGTATGAGTTAAGGATATTTCCCTGCTCATATCTGTATAGTCGCAGTCCCGATCGATCACCAACGACCGTCCATCATAAGTGGGGCCCCCACGGTTGATCGCAGTGTCCGATTGCCGCCTGATTTTGACAAACCATAGATCCTATAATGGGGCACCTTTCCCCTGATGTGGATGAGCTAGTGTGCCCCCGGAAAAATCCTATAAGTGGGAAACAACATCTCTTAGGGTTAATATAATGGATAAAGGGCCAATAAGGTCATTTGCACCACTTCTGGCACTATATAAGGGCCTCATTTGAGCATCTCCTTCTCCCATACGAATTTCATACCCTAGATTGGGTGAGGGAGAAGAGAAAGAGAAAGAGAGAGATAGAGAGAAAAGAAAGAAAGAGAATGGAGAGTGTGTGTGTTTGAGTGATGGAAATCTTGGTGCTTGTAAGATTAGTACTCCTTCAACTAAACCTTTGGCTATCACCAAACCTCCACTAAATCCACCCATGCCAAGAATCGGAGGTAAAAAATTTATATCTTACCCTTCGATTAAGCAACGTAGTGTAGATTTCTAGTCATTAATTGTGTTTTCTTGATTTTGATTTAGGAATTGATGAATTTTCCCCAAATCCCTAACCCTAGGAGCTCAAAATCTGATATTCCTTCTTAAGGTGCGGACCATTATCTCTAGGTTATCATTTATCGCCCCTTGAGGGTCTTGGTTAATGATTAGATGCCTGTAGATGAATTTGTACATGCTAATATGTAAATGTTTTGATTTGTTTATAATATATACTATTTGTTGAATATGAATGCTTACATGTTTGATGAAATGCTTGAATGGTGGAATGTATTGCTTTTTTTTATGCTCATGTGCTTGATTTAATACTTAAGTGATTGTATTACTTTATGCATGCTCACATGTTTGATTTGATGCCTTAGTGAATGTCACCCCAAACTCGAAAACCAGGCTCACAAAATTTTTGATCGCCGAATCCGGCACCGACAGCCTCCATAGTACCCCATTCTCAGATCCCGGCACTCACATGCCAGATTCCGATCCTGGGATCTTACAAGGAGGATTTTTAGTACGATTTTTTTTTGTAATGTAATGGAGCATAACCACAAGTTTACCCAAATCACAAAGGCAACATCATCATCACATATCCACTAATATAAATATTTGAGTACAATGCTGAAAGGGAAATACATATATCGAAATCAAAGCTCCAGAGGATAGCTGCACGCTCCAAGCTCAACACTGCTACAACCTAACGCCACCTACACGCATCTATCGTGCATAAGCTTACAAAAGCTTAGAGGATGGTGAAAGTGTGTGCACAAGATAAATGTCAAGTATACCATAAAGCCCATAAATCATACATCATCGGAATAATGCGGAAATACTGACAAGATCATGAATCATACGATTTCAAAGTAAGCGGAAATATACTGGTAAGTTCATGAGTGCTATCAGCCGTACCAAGGCTATACGATGCAAAACATAATAAGACAATAACAGATGCTGAGGATGCAATGCAATATACAAATCCTGACGAGCCACGAATAACATCAACCTCATCTAGGTCATATAAGTGTAAAAATTTAGTAAACTAAAATGCCAAGTACTACGGATGCAATGTAATATGCAGTACGAATGAAATAGCCATACTGGAATGTGAAGTCAGGATGATAGTACGTAGTATCGCAAGCTATGGATCTACCACAAGCAACTTCTATCCAAACCAGTCCCATACTTAAATTCGAATAGTCAGACTCAATGTGGTAAACTCTTGATCTTAAGTTAGTCGTGCGCCCAACCGAAATCCTGGCCACGCGATGGTACACGTAACAAATAGTTACGCACCACTAGCCCAAGTGGATAGTGAATGAATGAATGGATATGCAATTCCTGCTCAATAAGTCCACATATCAGTACGGTTGCTCTCTAGGGAAATCACCGGGGTCTATTACACTCGACACCGACTGCCTCCTCCCTAGTTGCACAGCCTAGTGAGCGGAATAGACATTACTAACCACCTGACCAGTAGTCTGCCAATACCTACTCAGCTCATCAATAGCGGACCCATTTACGAGCTGATCATACTTAGCCTAGCTTATAGCCCCCTCACTCGGGCGGATAAGGCCACACCCCCTCCCAACTGACCACGACACAGTGGGAGACGCGACCTACTGGTATTCGACACTTGGGCGCTCATGTTCCACTCGGTCTAAACGTTGGGGCACCTCTTAGCCTCGGACATTCTGAGATTTTCGCCCAAGGACATCCTAAGTGCCCACAATGTTAGAACCAAATATTTTCGGTGTCCCATCTAGCCGTCCACGATGTGCATGTGGAGGTCACGACCCTGATGTCGCTAGGGCATACAATGATTAAGTCACATATATGCGAGATGCATGAGTCACACTATCCAATCATGCAGCAATCCTGCGCGTACTGCGCGATAATGTAGGGCACTCCATCTCATAAGGAGTCCCAACGGCTTATGCTATAGTCAAACATTCCTCATATCAAGCATACATATGATGCGTATGAGCATGAATCATAAAATTATACTAAGCATGTTATAAAGTTGTGAACTATCCTTACAATGCAGATGGGCGTAGACGACTTACACACAACAAGTATAGACCTATTAATGGGTCCTAGGGAGAGTTATAATATAGACATTTAACCAACATTATTCTTACAATGTGGACGTCAAACCAACATTGCTCCCAAGGCATGGCCCGCCATAAATATCATTACACAAACCATGGTGGAATCATATTCAATGGGCCTCATGTACATCCCATTGGGCCTCGACCCATGGGCCTCCAATACATCAAATGGGCTTCATAAATATCAAGGTGGGCCTCAACAACAGGCCTCAAATACATCAAGGTGGGACTCCTCAAATGGGCCTTATGTATATACCAAGGTGGGCCTCAACATTGGGCCACAAATACATCAAGGTGGGCCTCCTCAAATGGGCCTTAACCCATGGGCTCCAAATACATCACAATGGGCATCAACCCATGGGCCCTAAGTACATGATAGGTGGGCCTTCACCCATGGGCTCCAAATACATCACAATGGGCTTTGCCAAATGGGTTAGAATACATCATAATGAGCCTCAACCCACGGGCCCTAAATACATGACAAGTGGGCTCTACACCTGGGCCTCAAAATGCGCAACAGGTGGGCCCCGCTCATGGGTCAAAGATACATCCTGATGAGTCACATGTATATCAAAGCGGGCCCCTCGATTGGGCCATAAAAATACATTGAAGTGGGCCTGATGGATGGGCCACAGAGAACATCAAGGTGGGCCTCACAGATGACCTCAAAACATATCAAAGGTGGGCCTCATGCATGGGCCATAAACACATCAAAGTGGGGTTCAACAATGGGCCTCATGCACATTAAGGTGGACCTTACAGATGGTCATATCATGGAGTGGCCCGTTGTGATGTGTTTGAGATCCAACCAATTCATAAGTTAACATAGAGCTAGATGAAGTGAAAACAAAATATAAGCTTAATTGGAAGCTACCGTGGCTCCTAAGAAGTTTGAATGGTGGAGGTCATTGTCCACATTATTTTCAATGCTGGGGTCCACTTGAGCCTTAGATTTGACTGATCATTCTTAGTCTCCAGCCATAAAACGATCTCTGAAAATGGTTAGAAGGTTAGGATACAACCCATGCATCATGGTGGGTCCCATAGGGATGGACGACATAGATGAAGTACACACCTCATGGTGGAGTCCACACTAATGGAAGGTGTGGGTTACAAAACATACATCAGTGGTCCCACGTGGGGCCCATCATAACATGTATCTACCATCCAATCTATTTAATAAGGTCACACAGACCAAAAATAAATAATAAATAAATATTATATTTATCCAAAACTTGTGGAACCAGGGAGGTTCCAATGGCAGACGTTCAATCCTCCACTACTTTTTGCTGTGTGGTCCACTTAATAGGTAGATCTGCCCCATTTGCCTCAAGCCTTAAGGCTAGCTGGTCACTAGATGGATGGTTTGGATGTAACCATACATCAAGTGTGGGGTCCACTGACCGTCTAGCAACCCAGCAAAATGGCTAGACGGCATAGATACAACGCATACATTTTGGTGGGTGCCACCGTCCACGACAGTGGACGGTGTGAAGAAAACACATACATTATTGTGGGTCCCACGTGGGGCCCACCATAATATTTACTTTCAATCTAGTTCGTTGATAAGGTCACACGGACCCAGATGAATAGGAAAAAAAATTTCATAAAGTTCCAAAACTTCTATGACCCAGAAAGGGGTTTCAATGGCAGTCGTTTAATCCCACTGTTTCCTGTGATGTGGGCCACCTGAGTTATGCATATGGCTGATTTTTAGGGGGGCCACTGTCCTAAAGGGGACCCAACATATGCACGATGTTGATGATCAAAACACACCATGGTGGGGCCCACGGCTGGGATGCCAACCCTGTTGTCCGTCCGCCTACGCAGGAGCGCAGCAGGATGCTGCGTGGTGTCCTCTGGTGCCAGCGGCAACACCTGGTGCCTCTTGTTGTATTTTTTTTTGAAAAATATCATTTTCTTGCGGTTTTGCCTAGGTAGGGCCCGTGTCAGGGGAATCCGATCCAGCCATTGGTTCTTATGGCTCAAAACAAGCCAAACAAGCCTAATATTGAGTATATTTCAGGGTACAAAACATCATGGTGGATTTCAACAGTAGAAGATACGGTTTTCTAAGCTATGGCCCGCCAGAAAGTAGGATTGTCTTCATTTTTCGGCTTAACGCCTAAAATGGTCTAGGGAAAGAAATGGATGGTGTGGATCAAACTTATACACCAAGGTGGGGCCTACACAAGTGGCCCACCCAAATACTCTGAAAATATAAGTGTGTGTGTATGTGTATATATATATATATATTTTTATTTATTTATTTATTTATTTATTTTTACGCTAAGTGCACCGCATGTCAGTGCACCCCTCACTGGGCTGCATCATCCAGCGTCCCTGGACGCTGGACAGTTTAGACATAGGGCATATTTAAGGTGGACCCCACCTACAGGCATGCTGCCTAGGTGGGCCACCAATGGTTGGATGGTGTAGATAAGGTACACATCAAGGTGGGGTACATCCAAGTGGGCCACACGGCCACATCATCACAAAAAAAAAAGAGAGGGAGAGAGAGAGAGAGAGAGAGGAAGAGGGACAAGTGCATGGAGGGACCCCGACACTATGGGCCCTCCTTTCAAGCATTCATTCATACATCAAGTGGGTCCCATTACACTTGGGCCCATCAAATCGAAAATCAACGGTGGAGATCCTTTCTCCACCAAAATGTAAGGTCTAGATGACCTCTATTAATGCAAAGAAAATAAACATCATGATGGGGTCCATGGAGAATGCCCCCATCATGGAATGATCATAAGAATCAAGATGGGCCATCAGCCACACCTAGGGTCCAAAGTGAGATCCATACCATCAATCGGTAGGCCTCACTTGGCCCTTCATAACAAAAAGAAAATCTAGGCCTAATAGAAGCATCCACCGTTCGATCTTCTCTGTCCGTTGGAACGCCGATCTCCTAGTGCTTCACTTTGATTGTGGAAGATGAGAAATGAATGGTTGTGATGAAGGATTTTGGGGTGGGAAGTGGGCCACATACATTACACTTTTCTCACATGGGAGGGTTTGGACGTGCACTCTTTTGCTCTTTGGTGTTGCTTGAAAATTGTGTAGGGAAAGAGAGAGAGAAGGGGTGGTTGTAAGAGAGGTGATGGATGTGAGGTGATGGTGTACTTGACTTGAGAGTTGACTTGGTGGTTGCTTGACTTGTGGAGAAAGAAAGCATGGGTGCTCTTGTACTTGACATGAGGTGATTGATTGATTGATTGATGGGATATATTGTAGAGATTCTCTTAGGATCGTAAAACCATGCCGTTTCTTCGAAATAAACGTCGGCCCACATCTTCTGACCTAGGTATCGAGTCGGTGCGCGAGTCACGACGTTGGAACTGCGGCAACAGTACGGTCGTAATGGTACAAGTCTTGGATTAAGCCAATTCAAATCTACAGGATACGACTTAAGGTCGCGCGCAAACATCGATTATAGGTCACGGATTGCCGGACTTCGACGAGAAGGATCGTGGGAGTCGACAGAACAATACGGACTAGGATACGGGTCTTACAGTGAACGTAGTATCCTATGAATGCTTACATGTTTGATAAAATGCCTAAGTGGTTATGTAGTAGAACATATGCTACAATTGTGTGATGTAATGTTTAGTCCATAGCGATACTTAGGATTGCTACGATGTTGGGTCAGTTGGCTAACTACCTGAACTAAAAGGGTGGCCCAAGTTAAGGCGGTCACCTTAGGCTTGTTCGATCGATCCGGGTTGAATACGGATGACCAACAGTAGCTGGACTACACGGGCTGCTTACACCCAATGCCGGTTGTGTCGTGGTTCTCCCAGGTTAATCAAATTAGTCAACTAGCTGACTGATCATGTATGTTCATAATGTATGTCACGACTAAATGGAATTTAAGATACCCCGTTTCTAATGGATGTGTCCATTCATAACGTTAGTGTGATACGATCCCACTAAGACTCATGAGTCAGGCATGGTGGTATGGGACATTGTGTCCAAACTGTTGGCCTATGCTGGGGTGACAAGCCTCCATGTAGTGACCAGTGGGTAACTAAGACTCATGAGCTGGGCATGGTGGTATGGGACACCGTGTCCGAGCTATCAGCCTATGCTGGGGTGACGAGCCTCCCCATAGTGACCAGTGAGCACTGATTGAGGTGATAGACCACTGTTCAAACGGCCCCCATCAAATTACCCGGCCAATGATTCCATGCCTGAGTATCGTTCGAACGACTGGGCGTGAATGGAATTGGGTAACTAGCCATTTCCTTTGTATTAATTTGGTTTAATGTGATAAGCTCACACTTCTGTAACACCTCAGCCACTGTTCATCCGGACTATGGTCTGAGCATGAGTTGTCATTCGAGTCCATGTGTGGGATCGGTTGGGCTTCAAAAATAATGCTCCGGTCTATTGGGGCAGCGTGCTGTGGGCTGTTACAATCTCGGAACTGGGTGATCATACTCGATTTGGGTGATGACCTATACTGGGTTAATCCTCATACATTTAGGTATCATACCATATCTTTGAAATTATTAATTTGTAATATAAACGGGTGATACCTAAATTTGGATCAAGGGACATTAGTAAGAAGTCGCTACGTGCGGCAACGAGCCACGTGATCCGGATAAGGACTCGTAATATAACGTCGGTATCCTAGCTTCACCAATATATTAGATGAATTGAACTTAATAATTACTCGGCTAACATGATCATTCATTGTATCGCATTAGTTTAGAATGTGGTGAAACAGGCGTTGAAATCACATGTTGAGGAAGTGTTGTCATTTGCGAACCAGGTGGTCAGAGTCGCGTGTGAAGGAGTGTTGTTTGGAAAGGACATGCACATGTCATATCTTCATATCCATATTTAACAAGAGTATTTAGAAATTGTTTGATTTTTTTATTTATCATTAACTGCACTGATTGTTTCGATAGCATGTGTAACTTAGAACTAATGGAACTACTGAGTTAGCTACTCACTCCTACTTGGGACGGTGTTTTAAAACACCAACCAGGCATATTATTGATGCAGGTTCTATCGAGGCCTCAGGCGGGTAGGCTTAGATTAGTTTGTGCCACCACCGTTATGTTTTGGAAGATTTAGAATAAACTGAAAACTTTACACTAACCATCTTGGGTATGTATATTGTGGCTTGTATAATCCTCATTAGGGCGGACACCACTTTTTAGTTGTACTTTGATTGTTTGCCCTATATTTATTAATTTTTATTATCTCTGCCTCACTTTGGTTCCACTAAGTTGAATTGCACAACTCTAATTATTCGTGTGCGGACTTAATGTGAATTAGAACGAAGACGCATGTGCATTTTATTAAGTTAACACTTGGGAACTCGGGATCGGAGCCTTTGTACTTGGGTGCCAATTTTCGGAGTGTTACATCACCAAACCATGCCCATGGGACGATGGCTAACAATGGGATTTACCAATCCCACAATCTCAAAATCAGAAAAAGAAGATATTCAAATCTATTGCAAATCTACTGTAATTTGAGTCACAATAAACCATTAAGAACTAAAAGTATTCCTTTAAAATCAAATTAGAATCAAAGAAGGTTCAACATAAACATGAATTAAAGCAAGAGAAACATCCCATCACGCTACAAGCTTCACCTCTTAGCCTTAACTAAGAGGTTTTGCCAATTATAGACATGATTGGACCAAAGTCTCTTAAGAAAAACATGAAAACAACTAAGGAAGAAGAAGAAAAACTCTTGGCGACGACTTTTCCACCCTTTTGCTCCACTCCTTAAACCCTAGAAGATGTCTAGGAACATCCCAAGAAGTCTTATTTATAGTTGTGGAACTCCAACTTTCGCACCTAGTTGGAAAACTTTAGAAACCGCTTCAAATTTACACAGTTTGCTAAAATAGACTTTACTTTACTTAGTTTCCTAAAATAGACTTCACTCTGTGCAATTTCACAAAATGACCTAGATTTTGTAAGAATATGATTTTTCAGGATGATTTCAAAATTCATTCTCTTCACTTCAAATGATTCTCTTCATTCCTCACTTGGTTTTCTTGGATCTTTAGCATGTGAATTCTTCAATCTTGGTATCCTAAGATCCATCCCTTGCCTTGGTGATTCTTGAGCATCAAATTCATGCTTTTAACATCCTTTTCAATCCAAGCTCTTAAATTCACCTTGCAACACAAAAATGAGTAAAATAGAACATTAAGCATTATCATGTTCATAAAACCAAGATATAAATGGAGGATAATACGCAATATTTGACCCTCAACAAGTAGCATGTAGCTACTGGATGGTGCTATGTGGGCCCCACCACAATGTTTATGTTTTATCCATGCCCCTTATACCTTTATCAACATCATTTTAGGGCATGATCCTAAAAATGAGACAGATCCAAATCTCATGTGGACCACACCATAGGAAATAGTGGGGATTGAACCCTTACCATTAAAAACTTATTGGGCCACAAAAGTTTTGAATGAAATTGATATTTGTGTTTTCCCTTCATCTAGGTCAATGTGATCTACTCAATAGGCTGGATGGCAAATACGCATTATTATTGGCCCTAGAAAGTTTTTAATGGTGGGTTGTAGACACCTCACTTAGGTAAAATCAAACACATTCATCAACTTCAGTTAACCACCAACCGAAGTAATTACAAGACTAAAAGTATACCTTGGAAGCAGGCATCAGGTCAGATCAGACAAAACTAGGGCTCACAAGCAACATACTAGGCGAGAGAGCACGAAACCATGATGACTAGCGAAGCACTACAAATTGAAAAATCTATCGGGCCAGATACGATGGTGTGTAAACCGTATTCGTGAATACGATGGGCTGACCACCGTACTTGCACACTACCCACTCTGCACTTACCATGTCTTTGTCTCGACCATGGTACTAGCCAATCAACGCTACCACCCATTGTCATGTGATGCATCAACCAGATCATCTGACATCGATGTACGAAACACCCTTACCTATTTAAGTAACTCTTTAGAGACAGAGAAGGAGAGGATTGACAAAGAGAGGATAGTCCACGGGAGAGAAGATTCGACGGAAGAACAGAGAGAGCAGACGGAGGAGAAAAGACAGGCATATCTAGAGGTTTTGGTCAAGGAGAGATGATTATGTCTAAACCAATCCTGATGGCAACAAACTCCCCCCACTTTTGAAGCATTAGGCACCTAACCCATTGTCCTCTTTAAAATATTTCCCATACCTATTGCTCTATCCTATCAAAGGCAAAACCAACAAAATTACTGAAGTCAATGAGTATGGTCGGGATTCGGGAGATCCGATCATCCCTTTTGACTAAAAATGATACATGATTTCCCATTTTCCTTTTCACATCTCGAATAGAGCTGTATTTCACTCTGCATATACCCTACACACCAATAACATCTATACCTCACTCACGTATTGTCTACTTTTATTTCCTTTAATATTTTGCCTTCTCGGGTCTTAAAAACCTGCGTGGTATGGTGTAATACTGTATATACATTGCTACTACTCCTTTTTTTTCCTTACTTTCCCTACCTTAGTCCTAAGTCCTAGCGTAGTATGACTTAACTCTATGACATTAGAAGTTACTCTAAATCCCTTAAAAAATTGTATAGTTCTATAAAGTGGAGACTATGCACTGCATAAGCAAAAAAGGGTGCCTAACTCCTCCCTTTTTCATAACTGAAGCCCTTACCCAAAATTTACTGTCACAGACCAGCCGCGGGAGTCACTTAAGTTAGGGAATCTACAATTTTATGGTTTCTAGCCAACTATAGATTCCAAACTTCTTTTGGTTAATGGGAACTCCAAGTTAAACACACTTTTATATATGAGTTAACCATGAATTTCAATCACATCAATCCGAAACAACAGACGAGAAATTTAAAAAAAAAAAAGAAAGAAGAAGCTAAGAGAGTGAGGGCATCATTTCATGCCAGCGTCTTCGCGTGCGAGAGGGTGTTCATGGAATGACGACTCCATTGGGGATTACGAACCACTAGCCAAGGCCCGACTCGAAACACAAGACTTTAGGGGGTGTTTGGCACGTGGAAATAGATGGCATTAGGTGGGATGGGTTTTAAAAAAAGGAATGATGATAATTGTCAGGGCATTGTCGCAGAATGTTATGGGTTTTGTGGTTGCGTGGGTTCCTATGTCGTTATGTTTGGATGGCATGGGATCACAGGAATGTGGGTCATCTAAATTCGATGAGATGTTTGGATGGAAGGGTTTCAACAAATCCATACCACGGCTCACCCTGCGTGATGTTTGGCAAGTCTGGGTTAGGCTACGGTTAACTGTCAACCCAATGCAACTACACACAAGGTGAACCCCCGGTGATAATTCCACTACTAGATCTGTGTGGGGCCCATCATGATGTGTATGTGGAATCCAAACCATGCAATCCAAATAAATTTCAACAGTAGACGTTTCTATTCCCACAGTTTCCTTGGTGTGGCATCCTTGAGTTTTGTACCTGTCGTAATTTTTTAATTCTGACCAATTTTTATGTTTCAAAACAGATGGACGGAGTGGATTTTCCACGTACATCTCTGTGGGTCCAACAAAGCCCTGGGCACATGTATATCTCTGTGCCTGGTGTCACATGCAATCCGTTCTTTTAGGGCCAGTTTAGTTTTCCAATTACCAGTGTAATCGGCGGTAAAGTAAGAATAATTACTTTGTGCCTGTAAAGACAGTGGTATTCAGAGGAATATGATGACACTTGCCCATTGTTTAATTTTCACACTTTGTAGAGTAAAATAGGCATCAATTCATTCCATGGGTGTTTAGCCAATGAAAGTGCTTGTCATATCAGACATATGGTGTCCATCACCTCATCTACCACATGAATGGAAATGTTGTTTCGAAACGGCTTGCATATAATGGTGGGTGTAGTAGCTAGCCGTTTTTCTGTTGAAATGAGACTAACACCCCAAAGGAGTGGTTCATCTCCCACCATCATGATCATTGGGATTTTCTTGAACACATCAATACATGGGGGTACGTCTACCGTCCAAAGTGATAGACCACAATCTAATAGTCCCTGCAACAAAATATTTTAATCAAACAACTCCCAATCCAAATTTAAGTCATCCAGTTGCTACGCTACACCATACCTTCATCCAAAGGTAGAGAATATCAGATCTAGCTATTCCACATGTTGACCACATTATAGAATACGGTGTAAACACGTTAAGTACACCATGATTTCGCATTATCATGCTGTGGCACAAAATTAATACTAGGCATATAAAAGTCCATAAGTAGTTATGTAAAAGTCCATAACTAATTCAAAGCAATGACATGAGCTGAATAGAGAGAACCAAGATAAAGATTCCGAAGATTAACTTTATAATGATCACCGCATCATCGTTTTCATTTTCTTCAACACATTCTCTGTGTGAGTCAGTGTGACCAGTGGATGGACAACTACAGGTCGGTCTTGAGGACATAGAAGATGACTAGTGCAACTGTCATTGCAATGCTCACTTTCTTCCGACACTGGACTCTCATGGCCGTCTGGAATTTCATCTCCTGGTACATTTGGGGAGCCACTTCTCTAATAAAAAGCTGTCCAACCTATATAGATGCTTCCACAACCGAATTGTAACGCGAAAACATGCCCTGAAATATCCCTCCACCTGTGCACGACACTCCTCCCAATTATAATATATCCCAGGTTTGTGGCCAATGAATACGACATATACCTTCTTAGCCATCTGCACATTATCAGATTCAAATGAGCAAATATCAGGATAGTTATAACGACTAAATGACATAAATATATATTTGTATCCATATATTGATTAGAATAAATTATGTAATTGTTTATATTACATTCATTAGAGCACCCGACTTTTCTTTGGGATTTTAAACACATACCTTTCCCTGATGATAATTGTAACACTTGCAAAATGGGTAATGCATAGATGTTGCAGAAATAAACAATGAAATGTGCATGAACAAATAATATACATCCAGGAATGCATCTTCAAAAGAGATTTCAAATTGACCAAAATATCAAACATCCATACACATCAATATCTAAAATATTAACAGTTATCATCCAAAGGTCTTTAACTGTAATTAAGCAAAGACATCCCACATGCCCTGTTTTAAACATGCACGTCCATCCACTTAGCCACCAAACCATAAAGACAATCCACAAATAGTTCAAGGTTTATAGTATTACATGTCCCCAACATCCAAACCAAATATAAAAGTCAATAGTTTAAATGTTTCATCTTCCAAACTGTCTCCACACAAGGTACCTGTCAAGAGCATAAGACACTAGCACAAACGTCTACCAAGCTTGCATCATATATAAAACATCGCCTGTCATGGATCTGCACCACCAACGTTTTTCTGGGAATTGTGGAGAGTTTGTTTCAACCACTCCACGCGGCGTTCCTCTCGAAGACTAACAAAGAAGGAAGCGAGTTGTTTGTGCTTGGACAGGAGCTAGCCAACTTCAATGAACTCAGAGTTGGTCAACACTTGCACCTCTTCAAGTATGTCCAACACTTTAGTGGTACGGTTTACTTCCTTTCCAAGACCAAAATGGGTTATGGCCTTGGCAATGTGAGTTAGAGACTTCCCGAGTACGTCACAAGGATGACCAGGACACAACCGCTTTGTCGTAGTACTACTGCCAGTTTTATTCTTAGAATAAGATGTACGTTTGGGTGTACTTCGACCTGACTGATTTTCCCGGGACTGACTGTTGGAAGAAAATAGCGATTTCGTCACCGAGTCTCTTAAATTATCAGCGGATAGATCCACACTATTTTCAGATCCTCATCCCCATCTGACCATATTTCATTTAAATCTCATTGGACATGTGACGAGGATGCAGCCAAATTCCTACTGCCTTGTACGTAACAACCAGTTACCTGATCATCACCGACGATAACAGCTAAATCGTCCATCCTCTAGATTCACTTTTCTCAAAGTCTTTCAGTTCGTGGATGAGATTACAAAAAGATTATGGGTAGATGATTAACTGATTGCCCGTTTTAATACGGGTAATACAAGTATTGATGACACATTATTAAGGACATTTTAAACAATCCAAAGGAACCTTGAGATAGGCTTCTCATACTTCGTCCGGTGCTGTTACAACCATTCGGTCGTTGTCCCATCTGAAGCCGCTAGCAGCGAGCATGTCTTTCACATCATTATAGCATTTCTTTTGATACTTCATATTTTGGACGTTTGACCAATTCACGCACACGTGAGTTTCTTAACCTGCTCAGCTGCAAGTTTGTAAGCTTCCCTTTTAAACCCATTATTTGCTTTACGCCCTAGGGCAATCTGCTTTAGCAATGTGTTCAACATAACTTGATCCATCACATTGGTCCACTTTATTTTTTGAGCTCGGTAAGATGGCTTAGCAAGTGATCTGGCGGGTTTTGCACGAGTCAAATATCGTGTTAGAGGAGTCAGAGTTTTAATGGGCAATTGTGTAGGTGTCGCACCGGGACTAGACCACATATCCGACATCTGACTTATGAGTAGTACACAAAAATACGAGAACACGTTACTTACGAGTCACTTAAATACTTAAAATTGTGAAATTCCATCATTTTGTTCATATTCTTAAAAAAGATTTCACATTCCAAAATTGAAGATGGTATTTTCAATATAGCACGAATGAAAGACTTCAACTACATTGCAGTGAAATATAAGATAGAAGAAGACTATCAGTTCCTACTATTGTTGAGAGAGTTTGTCCACATTCGTTGGGTGATTAAATCATGTAGTGTAGACCACGCATCTTTTTCCCGCTGGGTAAACTATACCACATAATGCCTCTCGTCATTTGCTGAAACCTCATATGGCGTTGGATTGCTCTCCACATCTCCCATAGGTATACCAGCACCACCTACATCTTGATTTAAATCACGTTCTGTCAAAATGAAATTATGGAGCACCACAAATGCAACTACGATTTTCACTTGGGTTTCCGGAGGATATTGCACCGCCATTTTCAAGATTGGGAATCAACCTTTCAATAGTCCAAATGTACGCTCAATCACATTTTGAAGTTGTGCATGCTTGTAGTTGATTAACTCTTTATAATTTGCGGGTGATCTCCCAGTACGATATTCTTGGAGGTGGTATCTGACACCATAGTATGGAGCCATAAAGCCCGATGAATTTGCGTATCCGGCATCGACGTCATAGTATCTTCCTACAAATTGCTATCGTAGTTTATGAAAGTAATTATCATATAAAAATATACAAAAGAGCTTTGTTATAAATGTAAATATTACCGTTTGGGACATTCAAGGGATCATCAGATCGTGTGAGAGCATTATGCAACACCCATGCGTCTGAAGTGGAACCCTCGCAATCGATTAAGATATATATAAATTTCATATAAAATCCATATGCACCAAGCACGTTTTGAGATAAGAAACCTTTTCTGTTGCAGAAGCTAGCTTGGTGGGTCATTTGTATGTGGACAGGAATGTGGTCTCATCGATTGCACCGACGTGATCCTAAAATTACATAGTCGAAACTAATTTTATTAGTTACTGTTAAATAACTAAACGACCATTAGTCAATTTTCAAAGATACTTTCAATTAAACTTATACCTAAAAGTTTGTCGACCAAAATGGATTTGATTGAATCTCGATAGGGATTTTAGCGCCTGCCTGTTGAACGTACGTAAAATAGAGAGAGACAATTGCATCAAGAACTCAATTGAAGTGATGACAGACGGTTTCACCTGAACGTATAAATTGGTGTATAATTACCCGATTATGCATGCTATGTCCTACTGTGTGTAGGAATAGTACCAATTACTCTTCCAGGCTAATGTGTCGTGTATCACGTAAAAACGACTTCTCACGTAAATCATTACATATCTGGAAAAAATTTCCTCGCGTCATCCTCAGCTGGGTAATACAATCCCTATCAAAGCTACAAACAATAGAATTGATGAACCTCACCCGCTCATCATCTCCTAGATGAGCTGCCCATCTAAATATGTATAATCAATAGTATTCCCCAACGGCAGCTACGCAAGCAACCGTGACAAGAACCACGATATAACGGCCCAGTTCTTCCTCACTCAGGTTATCCATCTCCTAAAAATTCACACCAAACATGAAATCAATCTTCCTCATATTAATCGTTTCATGAAATTGTGGGATTTAATTGGATCACATGTTGTTACGAAGTTAGATGTAGTTAAGGAGCGAGCTTGACTTAATAACTTTCATACACGTAGTGACTGACCCACTAATCAAAGTGCCTGCCCTGACCTCGGCATGGTAATACACGTGTTTTGTTGTTGCCTATCTATGTTTTTGTAACATTTTGTACATGCACCAAAAATGAGGTAGATACAACACCTACAAGATCGAGTTATATTGGCACTTTCCTTTCCTAGATCTTGGTAGCAGAAGAACTTTTGGATTAAAAGGCTATCGTGGAAAACTTCTTAGATCGAGCTGTATTGGCACTTTCCTTTCCTCGCGACCTTAGATATGATGTGTGTCCACTAAAATCCGCTAATCATTCCGTACGATTCTTTGAATGGTACCAACTTGAATGATGAACACAATCGTCTAATCCAGACCATCGAATCACCCGATCATCTATTTAAAAAGCCAATCCCAGAAACCCCACCACTCAGAAGATCCAACTATTTCATCCACCACCCATTTTATGGATGGTTGATAGACGTTGATGGTCATTTGACTACACTAGTTACAGAATAATGACCCAAATTCTAAAATTTTAAACAATTAATGAGGACATCATGCACATGCACGCCCGCACGCCGTCCACACGTGCACACACCCCACCCTCCCTACGCACGTATGTACAAAGAAGGAGGGCCCCACCGTCGATCTGGCTCAATGACGACGTCCAGGGAAGACCTCCTAACTAGAAAATGAAGTTTTGATTCAAAAGAGAGGACCCGATAGTTAAGAAAAACCCATCATGGGATCTCATGATCGTGACCCACTAGTCAGATTGATTTCATATTTTAGATTTTACTTATTTATGTTATTTAGAACATTGTGAACACTTTAGATTTCTTTATTTGATTTTTATTTTAGTTTACTTCATCGCTAAGTAATAAGTTGCGCACTTGGCGCGGGTTTTGGGATATAGGGTTTTCCCTATATAGGCACCCCTTGTAGTTCTTTTGATTTATTTAAGATAAAAAAAAGTATGCTTTATTTTTCTGCTCTCTTAGTAAGTTGTGGAAGAACTCAAAAGTGGGTGCGAAGCCCTCCCTTTTCGAAGGGCTAACTACCGTGGTGCAAAGCCACATCGATCTCGATTCCCCCCATCCTCTATCATCTCTCTTCTTTCATCTTCTACCACCATCCATGCTTTAAATTCATCCTTTGTTACAGCAGTTTTCTTCTTTACAGCAGAATTTCAGGTTTTGGCCCTACAAGAGGGCTGAAGCTTCGGTGGAGCACCACACATAAGCCGTAGCTCGGATCGACCCGAAACTTTGGGGTTTTGGAGCATATCTCTAGCTGACCAGGGAGAAGGAGAGTTTTTTCACAATCGACGTGTCACGCCCCAGACTCAGTAATCGGACTCACAAGGATTCCGATGACCGGTTCTGAATGCAACAGCCTCCATAGTACCCCATTCTCGGCCCCTGAGGCAGGTTCCGATCCTGGGATCCTACAAGGAGGATTTTCATAACAGTATAATCATTCCAATACGAGTATACCCAAGATCATAGCAAGAACATCTGAGAATAACAAAGGCACACATCGCAAAATCCACTATAAATTTGAACTTTTACAATCATCCATAAGGCCCAAAGGACATACATGAGATAAAAGGAAAAGAGAGAAAGGTCAGCAACACTGGAGTCCTCAAATGCTCGGCTCTCTACTCCGTGCTCTCTTTCTTGTCGCCGCACACTAGAGTATCCTGCACGCATCAATCGTGCATAAGCTTATAGAAGCTTAGAGGGTGGTGTAGGTGTGTGATAATGGTGCACAGAAGGGTAGTAGGAGATACAAGGAGAGAAGCATGGTCAATGAGGATATCACCAGCCTTACCTAGGCTTATCATGAATAAGATGCAATGAGTACTGGGTCTCATGCCAAGGCAATGCATGAAGGGGCTTGTACAACCAATGCTAATGCAATGCAAGTAATGTCAGTACTCATATCCAAACCACAAGTCATGTACATTTCCAATCATAAGGAAATCACCGGGGTCTATTACACTGCTGAATGACTGCCGCTCTGCAGACCCCGCACAGTCAAACGAGAGTAAGAGACCTCACTACCCACCTGCGGACAGCCAATCACCAACAAGGCCTGAAGGTAGCGGACCCATTTACGAGCTGGTCAGACTCAGCCTAGCAATGCCTCCTCACAACGGGCGGTAAGGCCACACCCCTATCCAACCGACTACACGAGAGTGGGAGACGCGGCCTAATGGTATAAGGCCCTCGTGCGCTCATATATTCCACCCGGTCACGGCGTTGGAGCAGATCCTTGGTACCATGGAAGTTTTGAGAATTTCACCCATGGGCATCCTATGCACCCGGTATGCTCAACTAATATTTTCGGTGTCCACACATACAGCCATCCACGAATACCCCTGTGGAGGCAAGGCCCTGATGAAGTAAGGGCAGATATCCATAAGCTATGCAATGCCAAATGCATGAATCACACAATCACCCATGCATCAATCCCAAGCATCCATCTCTCGGAGAGATACCAACATGTCCTACACAATGACATAACTATGGCCAATCATACCTCAACCAAGCATGCATATGATGCGTATGGGAGTGGGCCATGAAGATGAATAGGGGTGCCAATGAGGTGAAGATGAACTCTCTACCTAACCATGAAGGGTGTAGGTACTTAACCAATTCCTCATAAGGAATACAACCTCTAGTGGGGGCCCATATACCTGGGGTAGCCCATGAGACTAAGGAGAACAATGATATGGGCCCAAATAGATGAAACGAGCCTAGCAAGGGTCTATGGTGGGCCTTTAACCACCCATAGAAGCCCATGGGCCTACCTTAGGGCCACCAATGTGGACATCTAACCACAATTGGTCCCCAAGAGGTAGCCCATCTCTAATTGATTACGGATCAAGGCCCAAGGCCCACACAACATTAGAAATAAGAAATGGACAGCCATTACATACCACATACATTCATGTTGGGCTTCAAAAAGGCGGCCCAAGGCCTATCCAAAACATGGGTCCATGGGGAACACACATAGCCCAACCCATATATACCACTATGGGCCCACAGGGAAAGGTTAGGGCCCAACATAAAGGCTACTAATCCCATATATTGTTGTGGGCTAGTGGGCAGCCCATTACTCAAATCACATGGGCAATTGTCATGTTCTTAGTCAAGTAAGTTGGGCCTACAACCCGGCCCAAGTATAAAGTTGATTTGGTGGGCAATCAAGGGCCCATATACTTGTGTAATCTGGCCCACTAATCCAACACAATAGTATGGTAAAAATGGCCCAAGAGTTCAATGGGCCTATCTAGAAAGTCCCACCCAATTGGGCTCAAAGAGTTCAACAACTAGCCACATTCATGGACCCAATTAAATTCAACTGTGGTGGGCCTCAAAAGTGTGTTTATTAGGCCCAACATTTAAGGAACTAAATGTATAAATTATTACCTCTAAGATTCTTCACAATGTGTTGGGCCCCACTCCTCAAAATTTCAGCCCAAAGGCCAAACATAATTATAACATGTTGCTGTCCTAAATTTGGGCACTCCATTGGAGTGGGCCCAGGGCCATTAAAACTCTGGAAATTGAGGGCCAAGGCCCTCATTATGCATACAATGAGAGAAAACCCAAAAAGGTGGCCCACCATCAGAGGAAATATTTTTGAATTATGGTTTTTATCAAGGCACATTGCTGGACTGCACAGCAGAAAAATCTGGCAGTCCAACTATTTTGGCCCATTCTTTTGGATGCCCAAACAGGGTCAGTTGGGGCTGAAATTTTTCAGAGTGATACTTCAATAGGTAGGACATACCCCCACAAAATTTCAGAATTTTTGGATATCCCTAAGTATTTTAACTGATTTAAACAAGACAGTCTGTCCAGAAAATCGGACAGACCTGGACATCCCAATGTGGTGGGCCAGTCCGGCCCTCGCCACGATGTGCACAGGGGTCCATTGGCCCTGAAAGTTGGTAGGTAGGTCTCACCATGGGTGGACCACAACTTCACAAAATTTCAGAATTTATGGACACCTAAAAATATTTTATTTTATTTAAAGAAATCAATCTGTCCTGAAAATCGGACTGATCTGGACACCATATTGTAATGGGCCAATCCAGCCACCACCATGGTGTGTACAGGTTTCCATTGGCCCCAAAATTTTGTAGGTTGGTCCCACCATGAGTGGACCACCTTCCTGTAAATTTTTATAATTTTTAGACACCCAAAAATATTTTAATAATTTTTGGAATTCCAACCTGTCCAGGGTGGAATATTGCTGGAATAGTGCAGAAAATCCAGACTGTCCACCTCATTTGGACCACACCTTTGGGACCCCAATGAAGGTCAGATAGGGCTGAAATTTGGTATGGTTGTAGATGGGTCATAAGGCTACAAGAATCACATATTATTTTGTTTCATTATTCCCACCAAAGACCCATAAGTCAGGCCCCAAAGTGGCCCAAAAATCTGTCCAGGCAGATTTGGACAGCAATATGTAATAGAAATGATTAAAATATAAACATGGTTTTTCATGGGATTTAACCCTAGGAATTTGTGTGGTGGACCACCCCAATGGGCCCCACAAATGTCCAGACTTTCCCCATCATCAAATACCCCTTGCATGTATCCCATTTAGATAGATTTTGGGGCCACATGTCTAAGGATGGACTGCTATAGGTGTCCAAGCTCCATGGTTGGTCTGGATTTTTGTTGGCCTACAAGGTGGGCCACACATGCAAGATCAGAATTCTATCATAAAGAAAAATAAAATAAAATAAAATAAATGAAGAATCGGCCACAAGAGGAGGGGCTCCGCCACATTGAGGCCCTCCCCTTCATCAATCACACCATACATTCCTTTTATTCATAGGTTACAACAAAGATCCACCACATGCATGTTCTAGATTCAAGATCAATGGTTGGGATGACATCTCAACCATGATTCTAGGGTCTAGATGACCTATCATACTATGAAATCTAAGTAATCCTCCATGATGGGGGCCTATAGAGGGAAACCCCATGCATGGACATGCATGCATCAAATAGGCCATTTGGCCACAACTAAGGGATGATGTAGGATCTCCACCATGGATTGGTGGGTCCTACACTTCCCACAAAAGAAATCTAAGTACATGAAAATAGAAATCCTAATTTCTAGGATTACACCCACCTTAGAATCTCCAAATTTGGACCTCCTAGCTCCTAGTGCACCAAGGGATCCATCTCAATGGGTGAGATTGGATTTAGATGGTTGGATTTGGAAGATTAAAGGGAAATGGGGCTGGAGAAGAGAGGAGATGGGAGAGAAGTTGCTGGAGAAGAAGAGAAGAGAGAGAGAGAGAGAAATGAGAGGGAAAGAGAGGGAAAATCTTTTTAAGGGAAGTAATAATAACCTATGGTGACAATAACAATGTTGCTAGGGTAGGTTAGGTATGGGTAGTGTTTAGGGTGGGTAGTGTTTATTCCATGCAATAGTGTAGTGTGTGTGTGTGGTGTGCATGGGAAATTGTGCCATGGAGGTGGTCTACATGCTTTTGTACAAAAGTGGGCCACATGATGAAATGCTCATAACTTTTGATCCATAGGTCGGATTGACGCACAAGACGCGTCGTTGGAACCACAACGACGATACGAACGAGATGACATAGGTCTTGGGTCGATCCGAGTCGGGTCTATGTGACTGAACTCAAAGTGACCATAAACACAATTTGAAGGTCGCGGGTCGCCGGAATTCGACCGGTAAGACCGCGAGACCATGATGAACAAGATGCATACTCACACACATACATGTAAACATGGGAACTAGGGTCGGGTCTCACACGACGCCCCTGTGAGCGCCCCATAACCGCTGTCCACACGTGGGAACAGTCTTTTATATCAGGTTTTCGTCCTCTTTTACCCTCTCATACCCGTTTTTCATAAACCCTAACCTTAAATTGTATTTTTCCTAATTTATTTGCCCATTTCCTCACCCTAGGGTTCCTTAAATTGAAATTGGGGAATCCCTTGGATTAGGGACTGATTCTTATGCATGTGTGGTTGATTTCTATTTATCTTTGAGCATTGTTTCGTCCATAATTTTTATTGATCTAGTCCTAACCCGTGTAGGCCTGGACCCGTGCAGATTCCCCTTTACTTAAATGTTTGGACTTTTGTGTGGGTTGTAGAATTTTATGTTATTGTTTCTGAATTAGTATGATCTAAGACTAACATCTTGCATATCATATTCTAATTTCATGTCCTGTATCAAATTTGGTATCAAAGCCTAGGGTTCTTATAGGAGAATGCATTACGTGTTTAGGGTTTAGTTGTTTATGTCCATTATGCATCAATTCTCATCATATATGGCTATTTAGAGGTCCATAAACCCTGACATAAGCTACTGAAATTTTCTATTATCCCCTTATTTGAATTATTTTAGAAATTAACTTAACTTTTTATTTCTAGGTTTAGAAACTTTCCTTTTCTATTCTTAGAAACTAATTTTTTAGAAACTTTCTTAATATGTTTTAGAAACTAATTTCCTTTCCTTTTTCTTTTTTTAGAAACTAGTTTACTTTCCTTTTTCTTTTTAGAAACTAGCTTACTTTCTATTTTTAGAAACTTTCCTTTTTCTTTTTTTCTTTTTTTAAAACTAGGTTGCTTTTTAGAAACTTTCCTAATTTGTTTTTTAAAAACTTTCCTTTTTCATTTTTAGAAACTAGGTTGTTTTATTAGAAACTTTCCTAATTTATTTTTTTAGAAACTTTCCTAATTTATTTTTTAAAAACTTTCCTAATTTGTTTTTAGAAACTTTCCTTTTTTATTTTTAAAAATAAGGTTGCTTCTTAAAAAAAAAAATTCTTATATTTTAACAACTATATTGCTGAATTTTAGTAGCTTTGTGTAGTTTTCCTCATATAGAGTCTCATATGATCATTTAGTCCTATTTAGTTACATATAGTCACCCAAGAAAGTCCTTGGGTGGAGTTAGCAAGTGTATACCCACACGTATGGGTCATAGTTTTAGTTTGCATCCTATACTAAACATGGAGCAACTGCAAGAATCATTGAATAAGTTAACCCAGCAGGTTAATTATTTAAGCAAGCGCTTGGAGCAATGCATAGATCAATGCCTTAACCAATTTGAAGATCGCGTTACTCAAATAGAGGTTTCCCTTGGGGCAAACCCCACCATCGGGGAAGATGTTCAATTTCAGGCAAGTGGTTAGGAGGCTAGACTAAGGAATGGAGGCTGCTAAGGAGTTGCTCATGGGCGCGCACCTATGCACCCATCCCAGGAGGGACACCATGACCAATATGACTCAAATGCATAACTCCTCAAGGGAGTTAGAGTATATGCCTTTACGTTTGATAGCTACTTGGACCCAAAAGCCTTTTTAAATTGGTTGGTAGATATGGACCACGATTTTGAGTAGTATGACATGTTGGATGTTCGATGAGTCCGATTTACCAAGATGAAGCTTGTGGACCAAGAGGTTTTGGGCGACGGTTGAGTGAAAGAAAGAAAGAGTGAGGGAACTCCCAATAGTCTATTGGGGAGAAATGAAAGAAATGTTGAAAGAGAAGTACCTCCCTTTCTCTTATCGCTTATGGTTGATTGAAGAGTGGTAGTCTCTTCGACAAGGTTCCATGAGTGTTGCCGACTATATTGAGAAATTCGAAGAGTACTTGACCTGCTGCGAGGTCGATGAGGATCCCGTGCTTACCCTTACTCGTTTTGAAATGGGCTCTGTCCTGTCATTAGGAGAGAGTTGCTCGCCAAAGACATAGACACTATTGAACAATTATATCAAGTAGTGTTGGACGTCGAGCAATATCTCAAAGCATCTGTGGGAAGGTGGTTTGGCTTTCGTGATTCTAGTGCTAAAACCAATCCCTCTGGGGCTAAACCTAACACTGGTTACCAAACACAAACCTTCCAACAATTTTCAACCTAGGTTCAAGGATGATAAAGGTAAAGAAATTGTCGGGTTTAGTTCACGTGAAAGTGGGGATGCTAGGTATTTTAGGTATCAAAAGTTTGGTCACTTTGCCCATCAGTGCGGCATAAGAGAGGCACCAAAGTACTCCTTATTGATGGGCAAGTAGAAGTAGTGCCTCCAGAGAGTGATGGTGAGGAGGAGGAATATGAGCCAGTCAAAACCCCTAGTGACGATGAGGAGGGACTGCAAGGGTCTGCGACCCTTACAGTTGTGCGTTGCGCCTTTGGTCAAGCCAAGAATATGGACGATTGCCGTCGCAACATGATCTTCTATACTTATGCAAAGTATAGGGAAAAAAGTCGTAAGATGATCGTGAATAGTGGTAGTTGTGCCAACGTGGCATCAACTAGCACTGTGAGCCGATTGAGCTTAAAGCTGGAAGCCCATCCTTAACCCTATAGAGTCTCCTGGGTTGATGAGACTTCCATTCCAGTGTCACACTGATGTCTTGTTCCTATTCAGTTTGGATCCTATAAAGACACACTTTGGTGTGATGTTGTTCCTATGGATGTTGGCCATATTATTCTGGGCAGACCATGGCTCTATGACAGGGATGTCACCATATCTAGTCATTTAAATGTGTGTACATTCTGGTTTGGGGGCAAGAAGGTCAAGCTGAATCCTTTGCCACCCAAGAATACTACCGGAAAGGAGTCCACCACACAGAGTGGTGTGAGCGACTCAAAAGAAGTGAAGGAGTCGAAGTCCAAGTCTAAACCACTCCATATTCTAAATGCCAAAGACTTTGAGCGAGAAATGGAGGCGAACGCGATGGTATATGCCCTTGTGGCTAGGGAGAGTGTACCAGAGACTAGCGTAAAGTTACCTATCGAGGCCATTCAAGTAGTGCATGAGTTTCGTGATGTTTTTCTTGAGGATCTACCGGATGAGCTTCCCCCTATGAGGGATATACAGTATGCCATTGATTTAATCCCTGGGACAACTTTACCAAACCTACCACATTATAGAATGAACCCAAAGAGCATGTTGAGTTGAAGAGGCAGATTGATGAGTTCCTAGAGAAGGGTTTCATTCGAGAGAGCATAAGCCCTCGTGTCATGCCCGCCCTTCTTACACCTAAGAAGGATGACACATGGAGGATGTGTGTTAATAGTAGGGCTATCAATAAAATCATAGTCAAGTATCGGTTTTCCATACCGCATCTTGATGACATGTTGGATATGATGGCCAATGTTACTATCTTCTCAAAAATTGACCTCAAGAGTGGTTATCACCAAATCCTTGTATGCCCTGGCGATGAGTAGAAGACGATGTTCAAGACAAAAGACGGGCTATACGAGTGGCTAGTTATGCCTTTTAGGTTAACCAACGCCCTAAGCACTTTCATACGTGTGATGACCCAAGTGTTGAGGCCCTTCATGAGAAAATTTCTAGTCATATACTTTAATGATATCTTGATTTATAGCATGATCAAGGAGCAAAACCTCAACCATTTGAGGTAGATATGTGGGATCCTTAGGGCCAAGAAGTTGTACGCCAACCTAAAGAAGTATACGTTTTTGTCTACTAGTATGATCTTCTTAGGTTTTATTATGTCAATTTAGGGCGTATTGGCGGATCCCGAGAAGGTCAAGGCCATCGTTAATTAGCCTGAACCCTACAATATTCATGACATGCACAGCTTTCATGCCTTAGCCACCTTCTATAGGCGGTTCATTTGAGGTTTCAATTCCATTATGACTCCCATCACAGATTGCATAAAAAAAAAGAGTTTGAATGGATAAAGGCCGCCTCGAAGGCCTTCAATAAGATAAAGGTCAAGATGACTGAAGCTCCAGTTACGCAACTTCTAGATTTTTCAAAAGAGTCGCTTATGACAAGTTAGGAGTCGGCATAGGAGGAGTGCTTAGTCAGGAAGGGCACCCTGTTGCCTTTTTTAATGAGAAATTGAATGAGGCAAAATAAAGATATTCCACATATGACAAGGAATTCTATGCGGTAGTGCAATCTCTGCGTTATTGGCATCATTACCTATTGCCGCAAGAATTCGTCTTATTCTCAGATTATGAGGCCTTGAGATATCTGAACTTTCAGAAGAAATTAAACCTTAGGTATGCCAAGTGGGTTAAATTCCTTCAAGAGTACACTTTTGTGCTTAAGCACAAGGTCGGTGTAGAGAATAAGCCCGCCGACGCGTTGAGTCATCAAGTTGCATTACTCAACTCCATGACTGTTGAAGTTACGGGCTTTGAGTGCATCAAAGAAGAGTATTTTGAGTGTCCAGATTTCAGAGTTGTGTACGTGTCATTATTAGAGAGTTCGTCAGGAGCTAGCTGTGAGAATTTCATTTTAGACAGATATTTGTTTAGGAGTGACCGCTTGTGCATACTACGCACCTCCCTTGCGATTTTCTTATCTAGGAGTTACATTTAGGAGGGGTTGCAGGTCATTTCAGTTGAGACAAGACCATTGCCTTAGTGGAAGATAGGTTTTATTGGCTAAGCCTCAAGCGAGACGTGGCCAAAATTATAGGGCAATGTTGTACTTGTCAACTGGCAAAGTAAAAGAAACAGAATACATGATTATACACACCTTTATCAGTCCCATTCATCCCTTGGCAGGACATCGGTATGGACTTTATACTTGGACTTCCCAAGACTATTCAGAAACTTGATTCCATATTTATTGTTATGGACCGTTTGTCTAAAATGGCACACTTCATTCCTTGTTCTAAGACCTCCGTCGCATCTCATGTTGCCAAGCTATTCTTTAGTGAGGTCGTCAAACTACATGGGTTACCCAAAACCATAATGTCTGACTGTGACGTGCGATTCATGAGTTACTTTTGGAAGACACTATGACACATGATGAATACTATACATCAATTTTCTTCTGCCTAGTACCCTCAAATCGATGGCCAGACTGAGGTGGTTAATAAGAGCTTAGGGAGTTTATCACGATATTTAGTGGGGGAGCATACCAGGACATGGGACACCGTACTACCCATAGCCAAATTTGCATTTAATAGTTCTGTCAATAGGTCCTCAGGTCTAAGTCCTTTTGAAGTTATTACTGGTTACAAGCCTAGGAAGCCTATTGACCTTTTCCCTGTGTTCTTGTTTCATAGGCCATTAGAGTCTGTAGAGTCTTTTGCGCATCACATACATTCATTGTATTAAGAAATCAGGAGTAAAATCACTACTAGTAATGAACATTCAAATTTTCTACAGACTAACGTAGACGTTTCAAAGAATTCAATATTAGGGACTCTGTGATAGTCCGCATCAGGCCCAAGCGGTATCCTCTGGGAATCGTTCGCAAGTTACACACGCGTAGTGCTGAACCCTTCAAAATTATAAAATGAAACGGTCTCAATACGTATAAGGTAGATCTTCCACCTTTTATGAAAATTAGTTCCACATTCAATGTGGAGGATCCAGTTGCTTTTCAATGACCCACTGAACACCCATACTGATTCCTCAGATTTGCCCCTTGTTCCATGGCCTCTCCCCGACCTTTCTTCCCAGCCTCTACCTCCCATACATAACCTTCACACACCCAAAGAGGAAATAGAGGATATCCTGGACCATGCAATAGTTTCCACGTCAGATGACGATTTTCAGAAGTACCTGGTTAAATGGAATTCATGCCCAACTTCAGACAGCACGTGACTCACTGAGGATGAGCTTCAGAGACTTGATCCTGATATTTTAGAGCGGTTCAAGAGTTTTATTTCGTCAGTGTCAAAATCTTCACAACCGAAGAAAGTTGATGAGGATATTATGCACACACACGCCCGCACGCCGTCCACACATGCACACACACTACCTCCTACACACGTATATACAAAGGAGGGCCCCACCGTCAATCTAGCTCGATGACAACATCTAGAGAGTGCCTCTTAGCTAGAAGACGAAGTTTTGATTCAAAAGAGTGGCCCAATAGTCAAGAAAAGCCCATCGTGGGATCTCATGATCGTGGCCCACTAATCAGATTGATTTTATATTTTAGGTTTTACTTATTCATATTATTTAGAACATCGTAAATGTTTTAGATTTCTTTATTTGGTTTTTATTTTAGTTTACTCCATCACTAAGTAATAGATTATGCACATGGCACGAGTTTTGGGGTATAAGATTTTTCCTATAAATAGGCACCTCTTGTAGTTCTTTTGATTCATTCAATCTTAATAAAAAATTTTCTACTTTATTTTTCTGCTCTCTTAGTGAGTTGTGGAAGAATATAAAAGTGGGTGCAAAGCCATCCCTTTTTGAATGGCTAACTACCGTGGTGCGAAGCCACATCGATCTCAATTCACCCACATCCTCCATAATCTCTCTTCTTTCATCTTCTACTACCGTCCGTGCTTCAAATTCATCCTTTGTTGTAATAGTTTTCTTCTTTACAGCAGAATTTCAGATTTTAGCCCCGCAGGAGGGCTGAAGCTTTGGCGGAGCACCACGCACAAGTCGTAGCTCGGATCGACCCGAAACTTCGGAGTTTTGGAGCATACCCCTGGCCGACCAGGGCCAAAGAGAGCTTTTCCACAATTGACACCCCCTCGCACGTGCGGTCAGGTACCTGCGCATGTTCGAGGGCCCTAGGCCCACTGTCCACACGCGGGAACAGTCTTTTGGATCAGGTTTTCATCCTCTTTTACCTTCTCATACCTATTTTTCATAAACCCTAACCCTGGATTGCATTTTCCCTAATTTATTTATCCCTTTTCTCACCCTAGGGTTCCTTGAATTAAAATTAGGGAATCCCTTAGATTAGGGACTGATTCTTATGCATGTGTGGTTGATTTCTATTTCCCTTTGGGCATTGTTTGGTCCATAATTTTTATTGATCTGGTCCTAGCCCATGTAGGCCTGGACCCGTACAGATTCCCCTTTGCTTTAATGTTTGGGCGTTTGTGTGGGAAGTGGAATTTTATGTTATTGTTTTTGAATTAGTATGATCTACGCCTGACATCTTGCATATCGTATTCCAATTTCATGTCCTGCATTAGCAATGGTCCATCCATGAGTGGTCTATCAATTGATCAGTATGGATTAATTGATACAGTTGATGGTCTTTTGACTATACTAGTTTCAGTCACTTTAATAGCTGATGAGCTCCATCCATTTTATTATGTCTCCATTAGCATGCTTAGAGGTCCACATAAACTATATTAAGATGAGGAAAACACCCCATTTGCTACCTAAATTTCTAATTTTAAAAAAATCAAATTCAAAGTATGATGCAAGCTAATACATTAAGATAATACACATTTATTTAATTAAAATGTGACGATGAGCTGATTCACACCTACGAATATTGTGGACTACCTATCAACCACTTGTGTCACAAAATAGGTGGAGATGGGATGTGTCGCGCATTTAGAGCATTCCGTATAAAAATGAAACTCTCCCAAAACAGAAATTTGCTTCCATTTGGTATTAGGATAAGAGAGAATATTTCTATTGTCTGCTTGCATTTCATATCCATGGTCCACATTGCAAAATTGCAATCCTTAGGTGTTAATATTATGAAATTGCAATCCTTTGGTATTAATATAAATATTTTTTGAGATTTGCTTACACACAATTAATTATAATTCTAACTGGTTGGTGTTTGGGGTCCACTATCGTGGTTATATGACATCTCATCCATCTAATAAGGCCATCCTGATAAAAAATGGAATGCCTAAAAATTAGGTTGATTCAACAATGAGGTGGGGCATTCTATTTTCATGGTTGGATTGGCCTAATTTTCAAACACCTTAGCTAAATAACCATGAATAACCACCTAAAAAACTCCACATTTATGTGGGGCATTTTATTTTCAAGGCTGGATTGACCTAATTTTCGAACATCTTAGTTTCATGAATGGAGGATAAACCTTGTTGTGGGGGTGAGATATTTTACAGATATCATGGCAGGACATTCCATGCCAACCAATTACAACTAGTTATGTGCGAGCATTTCTCTTTTTCATTCTTTTTCATTTTTTCTTTTTGAGATCAGATATAAAAAAGAAGAAAAATGTTTAGAATTGAAAAGTAATCACCTATTGGCAGCTCTTTTTTTTTTTTTTTATCTATTTAAGTTTTATTATTCAAGGACAAAAAGAAAAGGCTTGTGTAAGCATACACAAGATCTAGTGGCTCCCTGGAATTTTAGTGGGATCCATCAGGTCATTAAATGTTGCTTGGATGGAATAAAATTTTCATTCTTTAAAAAAAAGGCCAACAACATGTTGTTGGTTTTGTTCTCTTTGGGCTTAAACAAAGGTGGATGAAATCATTTAAAGCAATCTAGATGGAATAAAACTTTCATTCTTTACCAAAATAAAAACTGTAAGTGCTATGATGTATAAAGCACCCTTTGTTGACAAATTTTGATGAGACAAAACAATTTCGAGTGTGACTTGTTCATATGATGGAAAGTTCACCTTCAAGTGAAGCATGATAGAAAGTCTACTTCGAGAACAAGCTACTAATGTAAGTCTACTTCAAGATTAAGCTACTAATGCAAGTCTACTTCGAGATCAAACTACTAATGCAAATCTACTTCACGTAGAAGATCTGAAGCTACTGAAGATTTGATTTTAATGTCCAATGTTTTAGGTATGAGTGACCTTAGAAAGACCCTATGTTTAGGTCCTTTCTTATGCATATTATCTTCGGGTGTTTATACTTTTTATAGGCTAAAATTCAACTAGTCCAGGCTCTGGTTTGACCAGTCCAAGAATTGCTTCGACTAGTCCAAGTTTTAAACTCAAATTCGAAAAAATTTCTGGTAGATCCTCGACCAGTCGAGAACCCTGTCGACCAGTCGTGGAGATTTGCTCGACCAATAGTAAGGAGCTCGACTCAAACTCCAACAACATATTTTTGGCTCCCACGACCAGTCGAGCAAGCCATTCAACCAGTCGAAGGTTAGTTTTATCCGATCGCGCCGAAAATTTTGAAATTTAGTTGAATCTTAGGCCAGTCGAAGGAGACCTTAGACTAGTCAAAGGAATCATTTTTCAACTTATAAATAGAGGTCTTTTCTCATTCCAAATCATTCAGAAAAGCTACAGAAAGCCTCCACTTTGAGAGAAAAATCTCCGTCATTATCAAGCTATAGTCCAGTAAATTTAGATACTTTAATAGCTTATTTGTTTTTGTAATTCCTTGATCTCTATATTGTAAATTTGAATTTCTTTTAAAGCGAGTTTTTACTCTACTCTTTGAGATCTAACGAATTCAAACAAGTAGCCCAAGTTTTGAGATAATTTAAAATCTGTTTAGAACCTAGACCCCTTGATTATATTTGTTGGACATTGAACATCTACACATCAAGCAAACCGGTTCTACGGGTTACATCAAGCGGTGTAACAGACCACACCCACATTGTATGATATTGTCCGCTCTAAGCACAGCCCGTACGGTTTCATTCTCGGGGTTGCCCCCAAAAGGCCTCATACAGTATAGGGTGACAACTCCACATATAACCACCACGACTTCAGACGACACTTTCGATATGAGACAAAGTTTCACCTTCACTTCCAGCACAGTAGCCTGTCAGCCACACAGTAGCCTACCAGCTACCTTGGGGCCCGCTCACGTGTGCCGCCCACATGTGACTGCAGTGACAAGGCGTCACAATATCCCCCACCGAGGGCAGAGTCGTCCTCAACTCGATACCATTTGAACAGACCACGCCCACACTGTATGATATTGTCCGCTCTGGGCACAGACTGCACGGTTTTGTTCTCGAGGTTGCCCCTAAAAGGCCTCATACAGTATAGGGTGGCAACTCCACATATAACCACTACAACTTTAGACGACACTTCCGATGTGGGACAAAGCTTCACCTTCACTGCCAGCACAGTAGCTTGTCAGCCACACAGTAGCCTGCCAGTCACCTTGGGGCCCGCCCACATGTGTTCCCGCCCACATGTGACTACAATGACGAGGCGTCACACAAGCAGCGTCTTCAAGAAGAAGATAAGCACTTTTATTTATTTGCCTTTTGGTTTTTGAGATTAGCTAGAAAATCTCTATATTGGTTTTGACTGAGATCAACCAGAAAATCTCAGTTCGGGATTTTGATTGTGATAGCCCAATTGAAAACACAATTGTATAGGTTTTAAGGTGAACTTGAGAAAACCTTGTTTTATAGTAAACAACAATATCACTTGCGTTGTGATTATTGGGAGTGGAGTAGGTATAGCTGTTTGAGAACAATTGATGTACACACCGAACCACTATAACTCATGGTGTTTGTGGTGGATGATGATGTATGTGATGGATGTGTGTTGAATGTTTGTAATCTTTTCATTCATGTACATGTGGTGAATGCTTGTAATAGATAGCTTCCTTTATTTGCCTCTTGTTTTAGTTTACGATCGTGATCCTTACTGCGTTTAAGAAATCAGGTTGTCCTGCCATAAATATTTATTTTTGGTGTAAGGTTGTCCTTTGAACAAGGTTTGAATCAATTTCTCAATACTATTACAATTGAGATCTTTGATTTATTCAGTTATATTTAATATTTCTGTCTAGCATTTTTATTTTGGCATAGTCCTATTCACCCCCCCCCCCTCCCCCCTTCCTCTCTCTCTAGGACTGGGAGCTCACCCTTTTCAAGTGATATTAAAGCTAAGTTGCTCATTTATTGTAACACCCTGGATTTTTGCCAACCTGGGATTAGACGTCCTTAGGCAATGGGTTGATCCTAACACCTGATTAACTTCTCAAACACTCAATTTAAAGGTCTCAAATTTCTTCTTCAAACCATTTTCCTGAAAACCTCATTTTTCCTTCACAAATCTCATCTCTCACTATCTTATCCTTCAAACTTGTTTAAGTGCTTTCATGTTAGAAACAAATCTTGAAGTTTAGGTGAATATAACGAATCGAAAAAATTAGGTTATGAAATAACTAACCGAAAGCATGTTATAGGTTACCAAGCTGCCGTATACGAAAGCTTAGCGAATCCATCGACTCCGTTACGATTCTACGACAAAAGGTGAGGACTTTAGGTGTATAGGTTGCGGTTTTCAACGCTTTCAATGTCAGATAATGGTAGATTCATGATCTGCATGCAATTGCACATGTACAAAGTGCTTTCCGTTTTCTGTTTCGATTAGAATTGTAGAATTTGAAATTTCACATACTCTAGGTATTCGTATAAAATACCGTATACGTATTTTTTATGGAAATGTGTTTGACATATTTAATTGTCGTATGGATATATGATGTATGGATAAAATACTCATTTGGCGAAAGGGTTCGCCTAAATACATGTTTACTAATATACACCATGTATGTAGAAATACGGTATTGTAAGAAGTACCGTATACGTGTATATTTTAGTGATGTGTTTGTCATGATTAATTGTTGTATAAATATATTATGTGCGTATAAATTAATTGCTTGGCGAAAAGAATCACCGTATTACAAGTTCCCTTGTAAACACTATGTATGTTGAAATTGGGTATCCTAGAAAATACCCTATACGTATAAAATTTGCTGATGTAATTGTCATGATTATTTGCCGTATGAATATGATGTATACGTATAAAATACTAGTTGGAAAAGGGACAACCCTAGTGCACTTTCTTCTAACATACGTCATGTATGTTGAAATAGTGCATTCCAAGTGTTGGTGAAATTGCTTGTGAGTGTAAGTACTTAAGTGTTAGAACCTTAGGTAGGTGCTGAGATGGGATTTTCAACTACCTTAGAGTCACATATGATACCCTCCATGTGGTTATTTACTCTAACCACTCACCTATGAAATATATGTATTTGTATCCCTATTTGTATAGTGCTTTACAACATGCTTTTGAACATGCTTTGTAACTTATTTATTAACATGCTTTATATCATGCTTTATAACATGCTTTATATCATGCTTTATAACATGCTTTATGACATGCCTCCTAGCATGTTTGTGTTACTTTGTTTATCATGCTTAACTCCACATGCTATTGATGAGAACTGTTTGAGTTTGGGACTATGTCTATAGTCCAAACATTCGGTACCAGACTTGAGATTGTGGCTGAGATTCATGTCGCCACAATGGATGTGTCTGACGAACCCGAGTCGTACTTCGGTTGGCGATAGTGGTTGGCCACACAGAGTGCTTTTGCGCTTCACATCGCCCAACTTGTTGTGCGCTCGAGCTAGTCAGGCTCGTCAATTAACCCGATATGTCGAATGTGTGTTCACCATGTCTGGTCATTACTGTTTGAACCTAGGGTACCAAACTTACCAGTGGCAATCCCGTTAACCATGGTACCTCGATCCGCTAAGACTCATGAGCCGGACATGGTGGTATGGGACACCGTGGCCGAGCTGTCGGCCTATGCTGGGGCCATGTGCCTCCCCGTAGTGACCATTGAGCAACCCAAACTCGTGAGCCGAATACGGTGGTATGGGACACTGTATTCGAGCTGTCGATACTTACGGCGAGAGCCGAGTACGGTGAGACCTGTACTCGTGCTGACGGGCGACGAGTCCTCTGTAGTATCTTCGAGTATACTCCAAGGTCTGTGATTGGCGACGAGTCTCTCACAGCAACTAGCGTATGAGTTGAGTTGAGTACGGTGAGACCTGTATTCGAGCTGATGGCCAGTGATTGAGCCGAGTACAGTGAGACCTATACTCGAGCTGACGGTCAGCAATTGAGCCGCATACGGTGAGATCTGTATCCGTGCTGACGGGTGACGAGCCCTTTGTGATGCCTTCGCTACGCCTCTCAAACCATAATATCGTATGAGATTAACTAGGACTGACGACCCTAGAATGGATCATGTTTGGGAATGATACAAGGGAGGTACCTTAGTTTCCCAATATTGCTGTTTGAAACGGACTAATAAAACTCAAAAATCATGCGCATCATTGCACCGCATGTGCCTAGTAGATGTGGGGCACTGAGGGAGTTATGCATTCGCGAACATAAGATGTTGTCGCATGAGGGTGATTTGGCAAGGGCATACATCATCATGTCATTTCATTCTTGCATTTATCAAGAGTAGTTAAACTTGTTTGATTTGTACTGCTTTATCATTACTGCTTGATTGAATTGATAACATGTTAACTTATGCCTTATTGTTCCACTGAGTTAGCTACTCACTCCCACGTTACGGGACAGTGTTGTACACACCAAACAGATTTGTTGAGTTTCAGGTGATGGCGATGCTTGTGAAGCAGAGCCGGACTACTTCTACAGTGATGAGGAGGAGTTCTCCTATCATGTAACTCTCTGACGGGTCTCTGAAGACCTGGTACTGTATTGACGGGGCTATGGTATTTAGGATAGGATACATTACACTTCCTCACATTAGGTATATTTTAGAACTGTACTTGTAATTAACTAACCTGGTAACTTTATCACACTTGGAGACTCACCACTGTTTTTATATTATATATATCTATCATAGTCTTCCGCTTGTAATTTAATTGTCTCTAGAGCATGATATACTGTTTTGGCTTAATCTCACTCATGTTCAATGCACGAATACAGTCAACATTCAATCATCATTCATTTTGTTGCATAAGTGATGTTCTGGAACTCGGGAGTTGAGTTTATACTCGACCCCCGATTTTCAGGGCGTTACAAGATGGTATCAGAGCATGATTTGGATTAAACCGGACCTAGGTTATGGTCACACGACGCACACTGACGCACTCTTACTTAGGAGGGAGCGACGGAATGTAGAAACAGTCGTAGGCATCCCTGTCCCATCCAACGGCTTGTTCGCTGAAAACGAACGCCGAAATCGAGTCCGTATTCAACCATGGTCGCACGGGTCGACCTTAAAATATTCTTAGGCCGTCTATTAATGAGTCTAGATCACAATCCACCTCATCCCAACAGTTGAAAATTGGTAGAATAAGGGATGAACGTGATGAGGATAACTACTCCGAATCCCCGGAGCTTCTCTGTACTCCTCACAGAGACTTCTCGAATCCATGAGGAAAGAAAAGCAGAAAATAGAAATAAATTCTAACAAATTCAAAATTGAGTAATGAATGACAAAAGAAAATGAGTTTACAACCCTTTAAATAGGAATACCTGGTAATGGGAAAGAAATCAGAAACAAACTACAACTAAAACTCCTAGGTTGTGATGTTTACAAGTGCGCAAGGCTGTCAGCCAAAAATAGTAAGTGTCCTATTTGACTTCACCAAACCGTCCTCCTAATTATTCTAAGCTCTTTACGCGATGAGCGCAACTCCTAAAGCCCAACAGATGAAGTGTAATCAAACAAAAATTACTATTTTAGTAAAACGAAATTAAAACAGGGAAATGACTGTCAATCAGAGGCTTTTTTCACAATTCTGGGCTACGCAATCCGGCATAGCAGGGTTGGTTGGCTTCGTTAGCTCGTTCTACCCTAAATTCATATATTTTACGTCAGATAACTCATTCCAGATTGCAAGATACGTCCGATTTGACCCGAAACGACTCGAAACGGAGTCGGGGGCCACACGCATCAATCCGGGGAGAAAACAAGTGGACCCAGGGTGCATTTGGCATCTTGAGATGGTGGTGGACACAACCCCACTGCGGCGGCGTGGCGCCGGATAAGGCAGACCGCGGTGGAACCCCGGTCAGGTTGATCCGGCCGGGTCGGGTCGCGTCTGGTCATGGTCGGCCTGACCCCCTGGCACGTGTGGTACGTGCGGAATTTCTGGGGGATCCCTTTTTCACGTCGTTTTTGCCCCCTCTCTCTCAAACGCCTCTCTAATCTCTCTTTTCTTCATATTCTTGCTGTTTTCTCTTCAAATCGCCACTCCAATCATCTCATTTCCCATTTTCGGTCATCACCCACTCCCTTCCATCGTTTACAGCCACACCTACCTTCTACCCTTTCCGTTTCCCTCATTTGGACTCCCACACCCCCCATTTGAAGCTCAAAATCGGGCAAGTCCTCTAACCCATCCAATTCTTCATTTTCCTTTCTTTACTCCTTGTCAGTTGGGCCCCTACAACCCCTGATGAGAACCAAATCTGTGGAGAACCAAAACTCCAGCCCCTTTTCTCTCTTTAGGGTCCGTTCGGCCAAACTGCATTAAGTGAATTAGGTGGATAGAATTGTATAAGTAATAATAAATGTATGTGTAGGTATAGTCCCTAGATTGGGTGTATCCCATATTTTCCGATGTCATGTTTGGAATGTATGCAATAAAGAGTATATCCCGGGTTTTCCTCTTACACTTAGAAATTCCGATTCCTGGGATTTGGAAATCCCATCCCACACTTTCTGACACAAGGCTCATTTTTCAAAGCCTATACCATTAATTTTAATCCCCTCCCACCCTCCTACCAAACAAGCCACTCCCAATCCCGAGGTAGGATTAGCAGCGCAATCCCATTTAATGACCCTTAGAGTTTTGGACCTAGAGCGGTACTCCTAGTTTTCGACAGACCTGACCGTATAGGAAATCCAACAAATTAATAATGTAAACCCCAGGATCTTCTTAGCTCGTATGATCATGTGTGAAATGCTCGTGCGTAGTTAAATTCGAGTTCAGGCAACCCAATTCCAATCAGACAACTTTGACCCTAGGCGATAAAACAATCTCTTTTATTAGAAAAGGTATAAAAATCATCTGGTGTATAAGCATAGACTTTAGATTACAACTAGTGGACTACCGCTGCTCATAAGTTGAGCCTAGGCTGCTGATTAGACAAAGAAATGTAAACAAAAAAAAATGCTAAGATAATTGAGTGATAGACTTAATTAGTTGACTTGATTGGGTTGGAACGAGACCCCGTTCCTTTGTTGAATCCCCTCGGTACTCATAGGCTTATTTAACGACTCTTAGGAGGCTTGTTTGATTAGTAACTATTTACGCTTAGAGAAAACTTATATATCCCTTGAATTTAATGATAGGTCAAATCAATACACCCCTTAGAATCGCCTTCTCAAAGACTTAGTACCATCGGGACCACGGAGCAGAGAAACTACACATAAGCGAGGTATTCGCGGTTTGAATTGAATTCTCAATCCTGGTAGTGACCAATGAACTCTATGCTCTAATCAAGCAGAAGGTCGGGATCAACTAGGATTAAGAACTGATACGACAATTTTCTGTCCTGGCTAGGCAGGAGGTCTATGTATCCGACTCAGACCCACTACACAACATTTCTTCCGTGTTGGCCGAACCACTTGCAACCAAAAGTTTATAACTTCATCTTTGAAAAGTATTAGGAGTATATAGCTGATAGCGACTTTGTCTTTTAGGCCCAAGGAATTACCCAAATGGGCAACAAATAGTTAAAAATTAGGTCCCAAATTACATGCCATGTCGGCATACATTTTGTGCATATGAACGTAGAACGATAGCCTACCTGTTAAGCTAGACATGATTAAATAGGATAAGTCTGGACCGCGATAAAATTCCTTGGTAGAATTAGGCATCTTACCTCAAACTCACACCCATTCGTGATAGCCCCTTTCTATAATCCTAGGTACCAAAACTGATGTAGTGGGAGACTGCATCTCATTTCATGTCAAGGATAGGTTATAAATTACACCTTGTTCCGATGTACGGAGCAGGACATAAATCTTGAGCCTTGAGGGTGAAAATAAATTTTTAAGGGGGGTAGAACATTATGAGCCCAATCTGTTTAGGTCACCTATTGCATCTCTTTGATCTGGGTGGCGTAGCGGAAGCATGGTGGACCCTACTCCACTGGCCCAAGATCGAAACTGTGTTCGTTGAATACGAATATTATAGAAGCCCTAGCAAGTTCTACTATGAGAAACCATTTTAGGATCATCTAGTAAGATTTGATTCACCACTTCCTTGGACATAGATAATATCACGGCTTCTCTTAAACTAAGACCTAAAGGGTAACCTTAGACATAGACAATTTGAGCATTTCAATGATGGACATTCCCTACGTTTTTAGAGTGATCGGACTACGGAGTTACTGAAATATACAACTGCGAAACATTCGCGGCTTGACCCAATTCTCAATCCTGAATGACTACCAACGGACTCATTGCTTGACCGAGCAGAAGACCAGGATTCACCAGGATCCGGAAGGGATACGATGAGCCTTCTACCCTGGTCAGGTAGATGATTGATGTATCGGGATCGAGCCCACTATTACCGTTTCTCCGTGTTGGTCAAACAATGAAAACAGATATCTTACTCTAAATTGTTGGGAGTTGTCGTCAAGACTCCAAATAGGTAAAGAAATAAATTGTAGCAAACCATCAGGGTATGAGAAATGGATAAAGAAATAAGTTTTAAGGGGGGTAAACTAAAATGAACTAGGCTAGTATATATCCTACCACGCGTGGAAACTCGAAAGCAATAAAACTTCGGCAAAAGATATAATAAAATCTTTCCTTATTACCCTTAACCAATTTCGGGGATGAAATTTTGTTTTAAGGGGGGTAGATTGTAACACCCCAGATTTTTGCCAACCTGGGATTAGACGTCCTTAGGCAATGGGTCGATCCTAACACCTGATTAACTTCTCAAACACTCAATTTAAAGGTCTCAAATTTCTTCTTCAAACCATTTTCCTGAAAACCTCATTTTTCCTTCACAAATCTCATCTCTCACTATCTTATCCTTCAAACTTGTTTAAGTGCTTTCATGTTAGAAACAAATCTTGAAGTTTAGGTGAATATAACGACTCGGAAAAATTAGGTTATGAAATAACTAACCGAAAGCATGTTATAGGTTACCAAACTGCCGTATACGAAAGCTTAGCGAATCCATCGACTCCGTTACGATTCTACGACAAAAGGTGAAGACTTTAGGTGTATAGGTTGCGGTTTTCAACGCTTTCAATGTCAGATAATGGTAGATTCATGATCTGCATGCAATTGCACATGTACAAAGTGCTTTCCGTTTTCTGTTTCGATTAAAATTGTAGAATTTGGAATTTCACATACTCTAGGTATTCGTATAAAATACCATATACGTATTTTTTATGGAAATGTGTTTGACATGTTTAATTGTCGTATGGATATATGATGTATGGATAAAATACTCATTTGGCGAAAGGGTTCACCTAAATGCATGTTTACTAATATACACCATGTATGTAGAAATACGGTATTATAAGAAGTACCGTATACGTGTATATTTTAGCGATGTGTTTGTCATGATTAATTGTTGTATAAATATATTATGTGCGTATAAATTAATTGCTTGGCGAAAAGAATCGCCGTATTACAAGTTCCCTTGTAAACACTATGTATGTTGAAATTGGGTATCCTAGAAAATACCCTATACGTATAAAATTTGCTGATGTAATTGTCATGATTATTTGCTGTATGAATATGATGTATACGTATAAAATACTAGTTGGAAAAGGGATAACCCTAGTGCACTTTCTTTTAACATACGTCATGTATGTTGAAATAGTGCATTCCAAGTGTTGGTGAAATTACTTGTGAGTGTAAGTGCTTAAGTGTTAGAACCTTAGGTAGGTGCTGAGATGGGATTCTCAACTATCTTAGAGTCACATATGATACCCTCCATGTGGTTATTTACTCTAACCACTCACCTATGAAATATATGTATTTGTATCCCTATTTGTATAGTGCTTTACAACATGCTTTTGAACATGCTTTGTAACTTGTTTATTAACATGCTTTATATCATGCTTTATAACATGCTTTATATCATGCTTTATAACATGCTTTATGACATGCCTCCTAGCATGTTTGTGTTACTTTGTTTATCATGCTTAACTCCACATGCTATTGATGAGAACTGTTTGAGTTTGGGACTATGTCTATAGTCCAAACATTCGGTACCAGACTTGAGATTGTGGCTGAGATTCATGTCGCCATAATGGATGTGTCTGACGAACCCGAGTCGTACTTTGGTTGGCGATAGTGGTTGGCCACACGGAGTGCTTTTGCGCTTCACATCGCTCAACTTATTGTGCGTTCGAGCTAGTCAGGCTCGTCAATTAACCCGATATGTCGAATGTGTTTTCACCATGTCTGGTCATTACTGTTTGAACCTAGGGTACCAAACTTACAAGTGGCAATCCCGTTAACCATGGTACCTCGATCCGCTAAGACTCATGAGCCGGACATGGTGGTATGGGACACCGTGGCCGAGCTGTCGGCCTATGCTGGGGCCATGTGCCTCCCCGTAGTGACCATTGAACAACCCAAACTCGTGAGCTGAATACGGTGGTATGGGACACTGTATTCGAGCTGTCGATACTTACGGCGAGAGCCGAGTACGGTGAGACCTGTACTCGTGCTGACGGGCGACGAGTCCTCTTTAGTATTTTCGAGTATACTCCAAAGTTTGTGATTGGCGACGAGTCTCTCACAGCAACTAGAGTATGAGTTGAGCCGAGTACGGTTAGACCTGTATTCGAGCTGACGGCTAGTGATTGAGTCGAGTATGGTGAGACCTGTACTCAAGCTAACGGTCAGCAATTGAGCCGCATACGGTGAGATCTGTATCCGTGCTGACGGGTGACGAGCCCTTTGTGATGCCTTCGCTACGCCTCTCAAACCATAATATCGTATGAGATTAACTAGGACTGACGACCCTAGAATGGATCATGTTTGGGAATGATACAAGGGAGGTACCTTAGTTTCCCAATATTGCTGTTTGAAACGGACTAATAACAACTCGGAAATCATGCGCATCATTGCACCGCATGTGCCTAGTAGATGTGGGGCACTGAGGGAGTTATGCATTCGCAAACGTAAGATGTTGTCGCATGAGGGTGGTTTGGCAAGGGCATACATCATCATGTCATTTCATTCTTGCATTTATCAAGAGTAGTTAAACTTGTTTGATTTGTACTGCTTTATCATTACTGCTTGATTGAATTGATAACATGTTAACTTATGCCTTATTGTTCCACTGAGTTAGCTACTCACTCCCACGTTACGGGACGGTGTTGTACACACCAAACAGATTTGTTGAGTTTCAGGTGATGGCGATGCTTGTGAAGCAGAGCCGGACTACTTCTACGGTGATGAGGAGGAGTTCTCCTATCATGTAACTCTCTGACGGGTCTCTGAAGACCTGGTACTGTATTGACGGGGCTATGGTATTTGGGATAGGATACATTACACTTCCTCACATTAAGTATATTTTAGAACTGTACTTGTAATTAACTAACCTGGTACTTTATCACACTCTGGAGACTCACCACTGTTTTTATATTATATATATCTATCATAGTCTTCCGCTTGCAATTTAATTGTCTCTAGAGCATGATATACTGTTTTGGCTTAATCTCACTCATGTTCAATGCACGAATACAGTCAACATTCAATCATCATTCATTTTGTTGCATAAGTGATGTTCTGGAACTCGGGAGTTGAGTTTATGCTCGACCCCCGATTTTCAGGGCGTTACATTTACTTAGATTAATTTCCTTGAGCTTATCAATCTAGAGCTTTCATTATATCAAATTTCGATAGCTTGTCTATTACTAGGCCTCCACCCTTTGATAGCTCAAATTATGCTTATTGGAAAGCTAGAATGAGGATTTTCTTGAAATCCATTGATGAAAGCGTGTGGCAAGCTACGGTAACCAAATGGAAATCACCTATGTCTGAGGTTCTAGGCAGTGATGGAACCAAGTCCATTAAAGAAACTCATTTTTATTTATGGACTATACCTCAAAAAAATGAAAGCAGTGCAAATGCTAAGGCTTTAAATGCAATTACATGTGCTCTATCACCTGATGAATTCAAAAGAATCATTTCATGTGATACAGCTAAACAAACCTGAGAGATTCTTGAAATGACACATGAAGGAACGACTATTGTCAAAAAATCTAAAGTTCAGATCCTCACTACTAAGTTTGAGGAAATTCGTATGAAAGAAAATGAGTTTTTTATGGACTTCTATACGAAACTAAATGACATAGTCAATTCTATGTGGGGTCTAGGAGAAGGGATCCCAAAAAGCAAAGTCTGTGCTAAAATATTGTGATCGCTTCCTAAGAGGTTTAATTCCAAAGTTACTGTCATTCAGGAACTAAGAGACAGATCAAATGAAGGTTGAGGAGTTAGTTGGTTCACTTCAAACTTATGAGTTAAATTTTAAAGCTCCCAAAGGTAAGTCCATAACCCTTAAATCATTCAAATCTATTTCGAAAGATAGTGATATTAATTCTGATTTTGAAGACACTGAGGATGATATGGCTTTACTTAATAAAATGTTTTACGGGATTTTCAAAAATAAGAAAAGAGTAGATTTTAAAAAACCCTCTGAGAAGAGATAGAAAAAATCTAAAAATTGAAAATCTCTAAAAGACAGTCAGTGTTTCAACTGCCATGAATATGGGCATTTGACAAATAAGTGTCCAAAAAAGGACAAGCCAAAAAGAAAAGGCATGCTAGCCACTTGGGATGAATCATCCAGCTCTGAAGTTTCTTCTGAGTCGGATGAATCAGAACAAAAAACTTCAAATGAAGTAAAGGCTCTAATGACTATAGCCAGAGTCACCTCCTCAGATAGTTGTAATTCATCTTATTATGAGAATCTCAGGAGTGACCGTGAAAATGAAAATGAAGAAGATCTCCAGGATGCCTATAATGCCCTATACAGGGAAAGCTGTAAGATTGTTGTCAAATTAAAGCTTCGAAAAGAAATTTTTCTTAAATTAAAAGAAGAACTTGAAAATTCTGTTTTGGAAAAATCTCATCTTTTTTATTATTATGAAAAAGCTAAATGTAATTTAAGTTTCAAAACTTCTAAACTTGAAAAATTCATAACAGAAAATGAGAAACTAAAACTTGAAGTTTCTTCTTTATTGAGTTCTAAGGATACTTGGAGGTATGCCACATGGAGAACCTAAGCTTGACCAATTATTAACTGCATCTAGAAAATGTGGCGATAAAATAGGTCTGGGCTATATCAAATATACACCCTTGAAAAATAAGAATGTATCTCCTACATTTGTTAAAGGAGAATCTTCAAACTCAAAAGGAAATAGCTTGAAAAATAATAACTAAAACAACTTTAAAAATGCAAAACCTTTTCAAGCATCTAAAGTCAATACAAATATCATCAGCTTTAGAAAACAAAGTTATAACCCCTTAGCTGAAAAGATAGTATACTTACTTAAAGAGCTTCTCAAATCTAACTTTAACATCAGAGTTGATAAACAGAGAAATTTCAATTCTACTAAGACAAGGAAAACCAATAGTACTCCAAAACTTAGAACAACAATGAAATGGGTTCCTAAAGTTACTTGTCTTATAGGCCACACCACCTTCAAGGCTTCTAGCCATTCAAAGTGGTACCTAGACAGTGGTTGAACCAGACATATGATAGGTAACAAAGATATGTTCACCAACTACAAAGAAATGACTGATGGCTCAGTTACTTTTGGTGATAGAAGCAACTACGAAATTATTGGCCAAGGTACTATACAAATTTGTAACCTTCCTCCTTTTGAAAATGTCTTATATGTTGAAGGTCTTAAGCACAATCTTCTAAGTATATCTCAAATCTGCGATAATAAACATAGTGTTAAATTTACTAATCAAGGATGCGAGATTTTAAATGAGAAAGGTTGTGTGATATTAAATGGTCGTAGAATGTCTGAAAATTGATATATCATTAATGAGTCTTGCTCATCTACATTCTCATGTTACATGGTCCAAACCGATGAAACAAAATTATGACACAAATATCTTAGACATGTTAACTACTGAAATCTCTATAGACTGAGCAAAATCGATCTTATTAGAGGTCTACCCAAACTAAAGAAAGTGGATAAAATATGTTGTGCATGCCAAATTGGCAAACAAACAAGAAGTAGTCACAAGAAAGTGAACTCCTCTGCCACATTCAAACCCCTTGAACTTCTCTGTATGGATTTTGTTGGACCAACCAGAACGAAAAGTAGAGGTGGTAAGAAGTATTTTCTGGTGATTGTTGATGACTTTACCAAATTTACTTGGGTAGCATTTATGAGAGAAAAATCTGAGACTCTCGACGAAGTTAAAAAGATTTTAAAACAAATTCAGACGGAAAAAGAAATGAATGTTATCAAGATCGAAAGTGATCATGGGATGGAATTCAAAAATAGAAATTTTGAAAAATTTTGTAACGATTATGGCATATCGTATGAGTTTTTAACTCCTAAAACACCTCAACAAAATGGGGTTGTTGAAAGAAAAAATAGAGTGCTATAAGAGATGGTCCATGTTATGCTAAATAACATGAAGTTACTCAAAAATTTATGGGCTGAAGCTGTAAATACTGCATGCTATATTATAAAATGTGTGTACATTAGAAAATCTAAAGATAAAACATCTTATGAATTGTGGTTTAATAAGAAACCTACTATTAAGTACTTTTAAATTTTTGGAAGTAAGTGCTTTATCTTACGTGACCGTGAAAATTTAGGGAAGTTTGAAGCCAAAAGTGATGAAGGGATATTCTTAGGTTATGCTCTGAATAGTGGAGCATATCGTGTTCTTAATAAGAGAACAGGTGTAATTTAGGAATTTATAAATGTTCTAATTGATGATCACCTGAACACACCCTCATCTAGTTCAGAAGATGATGAAGTCAATATAATTGAGAAACTTGACTCTTTATCTAGTCTAGTCAATACTGAACTAAGATCAGTCAAAGACCATCCTACTGATCTAATATTAGGCAATCCTCTCACTGGTGTGCGTACTAGAAAATAATTAAAGAATATTTGCAACTACGTATGCTTTACTTCTCAAGTTAAACCAGCCAACGTAAAAGAAGCACTTATTGATGAAAATTGTATTGTTACCATGCAAGATGAATTAAATCAGTTTATAAAGAATGATGTTTGGTATTTGGTTCAAAGACTATCTGATAAACACATAATTGAAACTAAATGGATTTTCAAAAACAAGTCTGATGAATTGGAAAATATAATCAGAAACAAGGCTAGATTGGTCGTACAAGGGTACACTCAAATAGAAGGAGTTGATTATGATGGAATTTTTGCTCCAGTACCTCGCCTTGAATCCATCAGATTATTTATATCTATTGTCTACTTTAAAAAGTTTAAGATATATTAAATGGATGTTAAAAGTGCTTTCTTAAATGGTGATCTACATGAAGAGGTCTATGTTGAACAACCTAAGGGCTTTGAGGACGCTAAACACTCTAATCATGTATATCGCCTTAAAAAGGCACTTTTCGGTTTGAAACAAGCTCCCAAGGCATGATATGAGAAGCTGACTAAGTTCTTACTTAGTCACAATTTTGTTATGGGAAGCGTTGATAAAACTCTATTTGTTAAAAAATATAATGAACACATACTAATTGTACAGATATATGTTGATGATATTATCTATGGTTCTACATGCACCAACCTGTCCATTGAGTTTGCAGAGCTTATGAAATCCAAGTTCGAGATGAGTATGGTGGGAGAATTGAACTACTTTCTAGGTTTACAGATTAAACAACTAGAAGATGGTATCTTCATTTCTCAAACCAAGTACACTTTAAGTCTGACTAAGAAATTTGGATTCGAAAATGGTAAAAAATTTGATACTCCTATGAGTACGACTCTCAAGCTATCAAAGGATGAAACAGGTAAAAGTATAGACTCTCGGTTATATCGCAGTATGATTTGTCGTCTCTTATACTTAACTGTAAGTAGACCAGATATTGCATTCAGTGTAGGTATCTGTGCTAGATATCAATCAAATCCAAAAGAATCACATCTTATTGTTGTCAAATGGATTATTAGATATGTCATAAGTACTGTTAATTTAGGCATCTGGTATCTACATACAAATTAATGTTCAATTAGGTGGATATACAAATGTTGACTGGGCAAGGAACATTGATGATAGAAAGTCTACTAGTGGTGGATGTTTCTATGTTGATAATTGCTTAATTTCCTAGCACAGTAAGAAACAGAGTTTGGTATCATTATCCATAGCTGGGGCTGAATACATTGCAGCTGGCAATGCTTGTACCCAACTTATTTAGATGAAAAGAATGTTAATGATTACGGAATTGCACAAGATACAATGATCTTGTATTGCGATAACTTTAGCGCAATTAATATCTCAAAAAATCCTATCCAACATTCTCGTATGAAGCATATTGACATTTGTTATCATTATATTCGAGAATTGGTTAAATATAAAAGTATTTCTTTAGAATATATCCAGACAGAAAATCAACTCGTTGACATTTTAACTAAACCGCTTGACAGGAATAGATTTTCCAAATTGAAACTTGATATTGGTATGTGTAATTCAAATTAATTGGATTATGTTATGTTTGCATGCTTTAATTTTTATATTTTTTATGCAAATATTTTTGAAAATCTTTAAATAAAATTTAATTTTTCAATGTATCACTACCAGTCGAACACTTACTTGAATAGTCATGGAGCGCGGGTGGGTGTCTTAAAAAGGAAAAAAACACTTTATTTTCTTCATTTCTTCATCTTCCACATTCGGCCCTCTTCTCGACTCGTCGAACCCATCATCTTAAGATCATTGTAAGTGCTCCATTTTCATTTTCTTTCTAGATTTGGGTCATTGTATGCTTTTTTTGCAACATTTTGTAGTCGATCTGGGTTTTCCATTCCATTTTGAGGGTTTTGACTAAAAAATTTGATCTCCTTGAAACCCATCCTTCATTTGTTGATTTTCTCTATTGCTATCATCCAATGGATTTCGATCTAAGAAGAAAGCAACTCATGCTTCTTCTTCAAGGGCAACTCCTCTTAGGGTGCGAACCCTAAGGAGGAAGACCCAGAATATGTGAGGGATCTCCGCAATAAGGAAATCATTGTCGAACATACCATAAATGTTGATCATTTGGCTCCTTTTCATCTTCTTTCTATCTGTAACACCCCGAATTTTTCTTAACTTGGCAATGGACGTTCTTGGTCATAGAACTGCCCTAGGACCTTATTCTGTCGTGATTAGGGTATAAGTTAATTAAGTATTAATAGCTTGAATCACCTTCTATACAAACTACAAAGGCTCGAGTACCACCTCAGGCAGAAATCATACAGGACTAAATCCTTTAGAAATTAGGCGAGTATTAGCTAGTGCTAAACTAGTTTACTTATGAAATTTGCATTAATCACTTTAAATATAATCTATAAGACCCAAAACTTGTAGAATCATTGACACTAGGTTACCCTAAATCCTAGGATCAAACTCTATTCCCAGTTGCTCTCGGGAACACATTGAAACTTTGTATCGGACCTGGTCCGCACGTCAAAAGTCCGATTTTTACGAAATTATATAATTAAGATCGCCTTGCTGGACTTGACAACCACCTTGGAAATCAAGTCCAGATAGTATCCCGAAGCTATTCTCTTGAGCCCGGAGTGAAGTGTATGAGAAACGTGAATATATTTAGAAATGAAATCTGAATTTAAGTAATCTGAGACGTGTCGCTTGCAGGCCCAATATAAGGATTCAGACCGTCAGAATCTGACCTAAATACATCCTCGGATCAGGAGAAATTTTTCACACATGTCAGTACACTTATGACCCTGATCGAGTACCGGTGATCGTTGAACTGAAACTGGTCCGCCACGGTAGATTTATAAATTCGATCAGACCGAAAACTTAACTCGACCTAAATCCAATGTCAGGGAGCTTAAGTCCGACGGCACATAGAAAAGGGGCCTCCAGAAGTGCTTCGTTGGATCAGAATAAGCCTCCTTTGGCTATAACCTAAGTATACCTTGGCCCTGGGGCCATTTCCATCAGTTTTAGGCCTATATAAGGACCTTAAGCCCTCTCTCTTTCCTTCCATACGAATTTAAGAAAAACCCTAGGGGAGAGAAGAGAGTAAAGAGAGAGAAAGAGAGAGTGTGTTAGAGATTCATCCTGGGATTCTACTCTGTCTCTCCACGTGCTTATCCACTGCTACTGAATCGCTATTCTGGCGATTCCGACTCCAATATTGGGTAAGAAACCTAACCCTAATCTGTTCTTGGGTTTTAAATAGTTGAGATGATGAAATAGCTAACCTAGTTCATGCTATAGGTTATCATTCTGCCGGTGACAAAGACTACGTATTTAAAACGTATCCGTTACACGTTTACCAGCGTAAGGTGCTGACTATATATGTTTAGGTTATGGTTTTCAAGGTTTTCAATGTCAGTTAATGATTTATTACTGACGTGGGTGCCATTTCACATGCCAAATGCGATGTTTGTTTCATTTTACAATTATATATGAACTATGTTGTGTATAGTGTATTCTAAGTGTTTGTTGAAATGTTTGAATGAGTTTAGAATTTGGACCTGGGCTTGACATGATTATCCGTCATGGATATATGCTAAATGTATTTGTGACAACTCCCTAGTGAAAGGATTTTTCCTAATATATGTTATGCCAACATACGTCATGTATGTTGTAGTGTGTAGCCTAAGTGTTTGTAGAAATGTTTGAATGAATATGGGGATACGATTTGTGCCTGCTATGTCTAGAGAATGCAACTACTTGATGGTTGTGTATGTGACAACTCCTCGCTGGAAGGATTTGTCTAAGTATATATTAAAATCAACTCACGTATGTATGTGATATGCGTAGTATAAGTGTTTGATAAAATGTTTATATGAGTTAGTATTTGGTGAAATGTACTTACATGGGTGTTAAGATAAGATTCTCAACTACCTTAGTTATGTGTATAAACCCTTTTGCGTACTTACACTATAATGTTTGTTCTACTTATGAAATGCATTTGTGTGAATTCATGTTATGTGTATTTCATAAATTGCTCAAATGGTTGTAGGATTTGAATTACTTATTCATTACTGCTTTGATTGCCTCATATGCTTACTTGTTGGAATTGGATGTGTTTGGGACTATGCTACAGTCCAGGTAATCGGTAGTACGCCCTGATTTGGTGGCTGAGGTTGTTTTCGCCACCTTGGACGTGTTCGATGAACTCGAGTCGTACATTGGTCATCGGCAGTGATTAGGCCACACGGAGTGCTCATGCACTTCATGTCGATCAACTCGATATGCGCTCATGCTAGTTGAGCTCGTCAAGTAATCCGATGGGCCCGATGTATATTCACCCTGTTTGGACGCTACTGCTTGAACCTAGGGTACCAAACTCACCAGTGGAATCCCCGTTAACCTTGGTATCTCTATCCGCTAAGACTCATGAGCCGGAGATGGTGGTATGGGACACCATGGTTGAGCTGTCGGCCTACACTGGGGCGACGAGCCTCCCCATAGTGACCAGTGAGCAACACCGCCTTGTGAGCCGAATACGGTGGTATGTGACATTGTATTCGAGCTGTCGGCCTATACTGATAAGGTGACGAGCCCTTTGTAGTGACCTCGAGCATACTCTGAGCCTGCGTAGAGGCGATGACCCTTTCCTTAGCACTAGAGTAGGAAATAGGCCTACCCCGGTGTAACCTGGCTGTGGTCCCCAATCGGGTTGGCGACTAGCCTTCAAAAATAGACTACCAGTTGGTAGGGCATTGGTGGTAGTGACCTATAACTTGCTTATTATATGTGATTTACTAGGATTGATGACCCTAGAATGGATCATTGTTTGAGAAATGATATAAGGAAGGTACCTTAGTTTTTCAATCTTGCTGTATGAAAAGGACTAATAAGAACTTGGTAATCACGCTCATGCACTGCATTACGTGTGCGTTTGGCGTAGCAGGTCAAGCATTGAGGAAGGGTTGCATGCGCGATCGTGAGATGAAGTCGCTGAAGGAGCGTAGGCGAGGGCATGCATCATATCATTCTTGCATTAACAAGAGTACTTAGGACCTAATTGTTGTATTGTGTTATCATTACTGCTTGATTGAATTGATAACATGTTAACCTCTACTTTATTGTTCCACTGAGTTAATCACTCACTCCCACGTTACGGGACGGTGTTGTACACACCAACCAGACCCTGTCTTAGTTTCAAATGATGGCAATACTTACGAAGCGGAACCGAACTTTTATGATGATGAGGAGAGTTTCTCCTATATGCAGCTATCAAGCGAGTCTAGGTAGACCAGGTTCCGATTCGACGGGATTACAGGGATATATGATTTAGTTGAATACTTTACATTTTGATATTTTGTATAATTTGACACAAAACATGTATATATTTAGCCTTGTTACATATGCGTATTCTGGGGATTTAAAACCACTTATGTACTATATATATATATATATCACAGTCTTCCGCTTGCTTTATTTAGTCATCCTTGGAGTATGATATGTTGTTTTAGTATAATCCCACTCATGTTCGAATGCACTCATATTAATCATCATTATCTGTGTTGTATAAGTGATGCGTTGAAACTCAGAAGCTAAGATTTTCTCGACCCCCAATTTTCAGGGCGTTACACCATCCTTAACAGTCTAGGTTGGAAAAACATCCTCAATTGGGGCGAAACGGCATACCGCTCTATTGCGCAAGGGATGTATACATCTATTAGTGAAGCATCCCTTGATAATATAACTTTCTCTATTAATTTTAGAGAAGGGACGTTTCAAGTTGATAAACATCTCATTTCGGGTTTATTAGACATCATAGTTAAAGATGACGGTATTCCTATACCAATACTTACTGAGAGAATGTCTGAATCTGAACGACGCAAACTTACCAGCAAATTATGTCGGTTTGATGCCGAATGGAGCTCTGGTAATGCCCTCTGTGCCAATCAGATGTTGCCCAAATACATCACTGCATCTTTATTGCCAATGTATATCCTATATTTGGGAACAAGGCCGAGCTGACCTCTTTCATGTGTCGCATTCTCCATTCTGTCATGTTTGGCAAACCCATTTGTCTTCCTTCCTTGATCTGTTATATTATCATTCAATTTCGTCTCCATCCTGGCCAAGGTTACATACCTTTTGCCTATCTGATGACTACATTAGCACTTCATTGTAATGTGGTCATGCCGCCTGTTGAGGCACCGATAGCGGTTCTACCATTCAATAACTTCAACATCAACAAGATGCACCTAGAGTGCTTACCTGGCTAATGTGATGAGGAGCATGTAGAAGTTAAAGAAGAAGACACTCTGCCTGCTAACACTATAATGGATGATATTTTTGATGAATTGAAAACCGATGATGAGGCAGATCCTGATTTTCAGCCGTCTCACTTTGATGAGCATCTTCGCTCTCTAGAGGAGAAGGTGGGTGAGTTAAAAATGTCTCAAGGCAATTTGACCGAAAGTCATAAATCTTCGATGAAGTATATGCGCAAATATTTTCATCCATTACCAAGGGACTTCATCAGATTGACCCGTCCATTCCACCTCCTTCTTCCTCAGGTTTTGATTAGTATTTGAGTTTATCTATGTTGGAACTGTATAACTTTACTTTCACTTTCACTCAGTTTGTATGGATTTATCATGGATGATACTCTCTTAATGCTACTCTCATTATTTTCTCGTAATCGTATTTGTGATTTATTTAGATTTCTGTCTTCCTTTATCAAGTTGTGACAAAAAGGGGGAGAGACTTGTTATGCGTAAGTGATTTAGTTAGATTGTGTGGACTGTATATTTTAGATATATGTATATTTCTTAATACAGATATAGGTACACTAAACACAAGTCAAAGCTCAGACTGAGGGGGAGTAGATTGAGGAGTATATATTGTGAATGAAAGAGTGTTGTGAATGATTGTGAAGTTGTGAAGTTTGTGTATTATAATCTTCTAAGTTTGTTTTGTCACGAATTTGACAAAGGGGAATATTATAAGTGCTATGATGTATAAAGCACCCTTTGTTGTTAAATTGATGAGACAAAACAATTTAGAGTGTAACTTGTTCATATGATGGAAAGTTCACCTTCAAGTGAAGCATGATGGAAAGTCTACTTCAAGATCAAGCTACTAATGCAAGTCTACTTCAAAATCAAGCTACTAATGCAAATCTACTTCACATAGAAGAGAAGATTTGAGTTCAATGTCCAATGTTTCAGGTATAAGTGACCCTAGAATGACCCTATGTTTAGATCCTTTTTTATGCATATTATCTTCGGGTATTTATACTTTGTATAGGCTAAAATTCGACTAGTCCTAGCCTAAGTTCGACTAGTATAGGCTCTGGTTCGAACAGTCCAAGTTTGAAACTCAAATTCGAAAAATTTTCTGGTAGATCCTCGACCAGTCGAGAACCCTGCTCGACCAGTCGTGGAGATCTGCTCGACCAGTCTTAGGGAGCTCGACTCGAACTCCAGTAACATATTTTTGGCTCCCACGACCAATCGAGCAAGCTACTCAACCAATCAAAGGTTAGTTTTATCTGATCACGCCGAAAATTTTGAAATTTGGTTGAATCTTAGACCAGTCGAAGGAGACTTTAAACTAGCGAAAAAACCATTTTTCAGCCTATAAATAGAGATCTTTTCTCATTCCAAATCATTCAGAAAAGCTACAGAAAGCCTCCACTTTGAGAGAAAAGTCCTCATCATTAACAAGTTATAATCCAATAAATTTAGATCCTTTAATAGCTTATTTGTTTTTGTAATTCTTTAATCTCTGTATTGTGAATTTGATTTTCTTTTAAAGAGAGTTTTTACTCTACCCTTTGAGATCTAAGGAATTCAAACAAGTAGCCCAAGGTTTGAGATAATTTAAAATCTGTTTAAAACCTAGAACCCTTGATTATATTTATTAGACATTGAACATCTACACATCAAGCAAAGCGGTTCTACAGGCTACATCAAGCAGCGTCTTCAAGAAGAAGATAAGTACTTTTGTTTATTTACTTTTTGGTTTTTGACATTAGCCAAAAAATCTCTATATTGGTTTTGACTGAGATCAGCTAGAAAATCTCAGCGCGGGGTTTTGATTGTGATAGCCCAATTGAAAACACAATTGTATAGGTTTTAAGATGAACTTGAGAAAACCTTGTTTTATAGTGAATGCCAATATCATGTGGGTTGTGATTATTGAGAGTGGAGTAGGTGTGGCTGTTTGAGAACAGTTGGTGTATACACCGAACCACTATAATTCCTGGTATTTGCGGTGGATGATGATGTATGTGATGGATGTGTGTTGAATGTTTGTAATCTTTTCATTCATGTACATGTGGTGAATGCTTGTAATTGATAGCTTCTTTTATTTGCCTCTTGTTTTAGTTTGCGAACTTGATCCTTATTACGTTCAAGAAATCAGGTTGTTCTACCATAAACATTTATTTTTGGTGTAAGGTTGTCATTTGAACAAGGTTTGAATCAATTTCTCAATACTATTACAATTGAGATCTTTGATTGATTCAGTTATATTTAATATTTTTGTTCAGCATATTTTATTTTGGCATAGTCCTATTCACACACCCCCCCCCCCCCCAAGGATTGAGTGCTCACCCTTTTCAAAAACCACTAACATGTTATTGGTTTTGTTCTTTTTGTGCTTAAACAAAAGTGAATGAAATCATTTAAAACAATCTAACCATGTAATACGAATACATATGATAAGTATTTTTTTTTAAGTAGTCGAAGGTGCATTTAAATAAAGTGGTATTATGATATTCTTTCCATATAAAGAGTTCTACTTTTTACTGATATTGTTTCTTACAACTTGTAAATATTTCTCTTTACTTGTATTAATTGCATGTGCTTGTTTACTAATATACTTGCATGAGTAGTGACTGTCATATACCACATATTGTAGGGGTAATGACTACCATATACCACGATCTGAACCATTCATTAGTCAGTGGCCCACCCACAGATTGTCGGATGGCCCACCCATGGATTGACCATAATTATATCTGAATATGCCTAATTTTCTGCATGAATACATCTCTATGATCTGTGCATGGATGGAGCCATGGACCGTTCACTTTTTTTTCTTCTTCTTCCTATTTTTCTTCTTTGAGTATGATTTTCGTATCCTGATCAAGGATTAAGCGACTCTCTCTTGAAACAAATGGATGGGATTTGGATTGGGACAGGCGAGAAGAGCCCCGAAAAGTGAGAAAACCCGATATAAAAAATACGATTAAGAGGAACGAAACCACTCAACCTATTGCGATCCTTATCTAATGACAAGACTATGAACAGTACCAACATTATGCAACAAGAGAAAGCAAGAGACTGAGAATCCGATGGACTTCTAACCTTTGTCGGTAAAGGATTCTTTCAATTTCTGATCGTTGGTGACGTCTTCTCATCGAGAAAGATCTTCGTCTAAAACGGCAAAATTTGACGGTAGATTAATGTCAACATTCCAAACCATAGGAAGAAAAGGAGGGAATGAAAAAAAAAAGAGAGAGAGAGAGAGAGAAGAAGAAGAAGAAGATGAGATGACAGAGTTACCTAAATAAGGAAGAAACCAGACATAGTCTCCACCCATCCTCTCCATCAATGTTATATAGGGGTCGGATGATCTCTTGAAAGATCGCATTGGCCTACCAATGACCTACAATATCAAGGCGGTAGCTTTGCTCCAGCAAATCCACAAGATCTCCGTTGAGTCTTGTGAAAGATTGCAGAAGCGTGTAAGTGAGACGATGGAGAACCCATGAAAACCCACGGGTTTCTCTCTTCCGTTGGTACGACGCATTATCTGTTTAGCAGAAGTGTATCTGAATGACTGGGTTTCCAAGGCAGGATTTCTTAAAACCATGGGCCAGGCATTGTATCTAAGGGCGTTTCAAATTTCACATTAAACGTTCCACATAAACAGATACTGCGTGTAGTCCACAGGATCAAGAATCCAAATACCACCTAATGCCATCTATTCCCATGTGCCAAACACCCCCTTATGGTTTTTCTGAAGATTCTTTAACTTCCACAATTCCAGTCCTGACTGGTCCCATGCTAACCGACTAACTTTCTAGTTTATATTGGTCTGTTTTACTTTCCTGCTTGCATCCTACATTTCAGTGCAAACTGGTCCATTGACTTTCTCATGAGCATCTTGCATTCCAGTCTATACTGGTTCATTTACTTTCATGCCAGCATCTTGCATTCCAGTTGCCACTGGTCTGTTTACTTTCCTGTAATCCAGTCCATAATGGTCCATTTAACTTTCCGTCTGTATATCATAATATCCCATTGTACACTGGTCCTATATTTTTCTTGACATTTACATTCCACATGTTTGCTCTTTAAAAAAAAAAAAAAAACAAAAGATAAAAAAAAAAATTTAAGAAAAAAAAAAAGAGCGCAGTGAGCCAATCATCAGAGGGCAATAGGCCGCTCTACAACCACCGTGCCAAAAATTCAGCTACGAGTCTGTTGTCTGGCAAAATCATCACACATATACCAAAGCATTATTTGAACCCCTGCACAGGCAGCAAGTTCCGCCTCAACCCATAGAAGTGTCTTTGAGGCAACTAGGGACAAGCTGCTCAAATTCATTGTAAGCGAGAGATGGCATTCAGGTCGATGAATTGAAAGACAAATCAATCATCGAAATGCCACCCTCGAAGAACGAGAAGGAAATCAGAGGTTTCTTGGGCAAAATCTTGTACATCACTCGCTTCATAGCCCATCTCACGCCCATACGTGAGCCCATATTCATGTTGCTATGTAAAAACACGATGAAAGAATGGAACGAAGATTGTTAGGAAGCCATCGATAGAATCAAGAAGTACTTGTTAAATCCATCAATGCTAGTCCCACTAATACCAGGTAGACCACTTTTACTCGACATCTCACAAGCCGCGGATATCATCAGGTGCGTCCTTGGCCAGCATGATGGCACAAGAAGAAAAGAGCAAGCGATCTACTATCTCAGTAGTTGATTCACATATTACGAATCCAAATACTCCACATTCAAAAAGACATGTCTTGCCCTTGTATGGGCCACTCAATGCTTATGTCAATACATGATCACTTATCCTGTCCTCTTTCTCGCACGTATGGATCCATTGAAGTATCTGTTTGAGAAAACAACGCTAACCGATAGAATTGAAAATTGATAGTTGCTACTTTCTGAGTCCAACATCACCTATGTCACACAAAAAGTAATCAGGGGGTAAGCATTAGCCGAACATCTCGTAGTACACCGTCTGCCTGAGTACCAACCATTAAAGACTTTCTTCCCCAATGAGGATATCCTATTCTTTAAAGGCAGAGATGGACCAAAGGGAAACAAATGGACCTTGTACTTCGATGGTGTAATTAACGCCAAAGGAAGTAGAGTAGGGGTAATCCTCTACTCTTCAGATGATATCCCCATCCCTATCTCACGATGATTAGCTTTTAGATGCACAAATAATGTAACCGAGTATGAAGCATGTGTAGTGGGCTTGAAAGAAGCAATCATCCTAGGAGTGAAGAAAGCTGAGAGTTTTCGATGATTCTTAGCTCATCAATGAAACGAATAGTGACTGGAAAATGAATGACGAGGAGTTGATTCTGTATCACGTCTACTTTGAAAATCTCATCGACGAATTCCAAAAGGTCACCTTTACGGACATGCCGTGCAAAAAGAATCAATTCGTAGATGCTTTGGCTACATTAATATCCACGCTAGAAATTCCTAAAGGAACAACCCAATGGAACTCACAGTCGAACTTCAAAAAGACTTGACATTCTGCCTACAAATTGAAGAAGCCGAAATGCCACTTGACGAACATCATTGGTATACTAACATTAAGAAATATTTAGAAGATCGAGTATACTCAGAAAGCACCATGGCAATAGACCACCGCATAATTCAGTGACTAGCCACTCAATTCGCGATTAATGATAGCATCTATACAAACGGTCCTTCAACCATGTCCTGCTACGTTGCATGGATGAGATAGAAGTTGTAAAAATCATGTCTAAAGTCCACGACAAAATCTGCGATCCACACATGAATGGACATATGATGGCTAAGAAGATCCCACGGACTATAGAGACAGACTATTGCTAACACGTCAGCATGTGCTACAAATGTCAAAAGCACATGAATTGGATTCACACACCTACTTCTGAATTAAACAACCCGACGATACCTTAGCCCTTCTCAATGCATGGTATCGATATCATCGGTAAAATCAGCGTCGAAGCTAGGGGTGCACATTGAACCGGTAGAACCGTGGAACCGGACCGAAACCGACCAAACGGTCCGGTTTGGTCCGGTTCTAGAGTGCATCAGTTCTAGTTCCGGTTCCAAAAATCAAAGAACTGGTTACATCGGTTCGGTTCTCGGTTTGGGGGTATGTAGAACCGAACCGAACCATGAACCGATCAGTAGAACCAAACCGTGGATCCAATCCGTAGAACCGAACCGTGGAACCGATCCTGGAACCAAACTTGGAACCAAACTAAGAACCCTTTGATTGTTTCCATATTTGACTCATGATTTATGGTTTATAATGTACCATTTAATTATTTTCATAAATGTATTTTTGCACACCTTATATAATATCTAAACCATTCATCAAATGGACCACAACATGGATGGACATGGGCTAGATAATAAAATTAAACATGCCCAGTCTGTCCATTTGAGATGTCGGCGCAGCACATGCAAGAAAGCTGATTTTTCTATAATCAGTATTGTCTAATTTTTACTAATAAGACTGGTGGAGAGAGGGATTGAATTATTTGCTAGATGGTCTTCTCAAATAAGCTCGTGGTGGCACTTCCTACTCAAGGAGTTGTGGATGGTGCTGCCCATCTGTGTCATTGGCCTTCTTTACGAAGGGGATTCGATTTTCTTTGGATCTACATTGTTCAGGCTCTGTTTTGTGGCTTAGTGGAATCTTGGTTTGGTTTTTTGGGTTTTAGCATTAGAAATCTGTGGAGATGGTATTTTCTCCTCGGGTTTTGCTGGAGCTCTTGATGTTTGAGTGGTATTGGAGGGGAGTATTTTTTCAGCTTTGAAAGGTGACGATAGCTGTCGTATTAGTGTAATTCTTTTGTGGGGTGTGGCTGGTCATTGGTGGGCTTCAAGAAGGAATTGGTTGCAGCTGAGGTCCATCGCGGGTGGTGCGTTTGGGTTTGTGGTTTTTTTTTTTTTTTTTAGGCCTTGCCTGACTTTCTCTTGTTTTGCCTTGTAGAATTGTGGATCTCATCACGTTAGGTGGGGCCGTTGGTTGGTTGTGACCCCTACCCAAAAAGACTCTATATATAGCAGATTTTCAATCAAGAAAAAAAATAAATAAATAAACATGCAATTGGGTTGGATTATAAAAAGCCCAGAACCGTGGAACCGATCCGGAACCGAACCGGTTTTAACGGTTTGGTTCCAGTTCGGTTCTAGGGTGCCAACCGTCCGGTTCCGGTTCCGAATATCCTAGAACCGTTAGGAACGGTTCGGTTCCAGTTTCACCCTAGAATCGGACCAAACCGATTTGTGTGCACCCCTAGCCGAAGCATGTAATGGTCACGAGTACATCTTGGTGGCAGTTAATTACTTCACCAAATGGGTGGAGGCATAATTCTATGCCACCATAGCATCATCACACGTGGTACGATTCCTAAATAACAACATCAGCAGCCACTATGGAATCCTACAGGTCATCATCATAGATAATGGGACACCCTTTGTAAATCAAAAGATTGATAAATTTTTAAAACAATGCAAAATCAAGAAGTACTGATCAAGCCCATATCAACTACAAATGAATGGAGGGGTTGAAGCTGCCAACAAGACACTCATTTACATCATTGAAAAAATGGTAAAAACATAACATGACTGGTTAAAGATGCTTCCTTATACACTTTGAGCTTATCGAACGTTCGTATGCACTGCAATAGGCGACACTCCATACGATTTTACATATGGAATAGAGGCTGTTCTACCAGTCAAAGTGGAGATTCACTCACTACGCATACTATTGGAAAGTGAAGTCGAAGAGGAAGAATGGCTACGAGCTCGTCATGATCAATTCCATCTGGCAAATGAAAAGTGCATGCAAGCTCTATGTCATTCCCAGACTTACCATAAGAGGATCACACGAGCATACAACAAAAGGGTCCCCATAAGAATGTTTAGAATAAGAGACATGGTAATGAAAAAAATCATACCTCCTCACTTGCCCAATCCAATCGGTAAATTTAAGCCCTATATGAGAAGGCTCGCTCATCGTTCAAAAAGTACTCCTTAAAGGCACACTACACCTCACCAATATGGAGGGTGAAGATCTTCCTGAAGCTAATCAATGGTAACTATGCCAAAATTTACCACGAGTAGTAAGATGGTTACGAAAAGTCACCCAAAGTCGAGCCACATCCCACTCTACCAACATGCCCTTAGAAAAAGAAAAGAAAAAATGTGTTTTAAAAAAAAAAAAAAAAAGAAAAAAACAATAAGAGCATAAAAATTTAAAAAAAAAAAAAAAAAAAAAAAAAAAGAAGAAGAAGAAAGGATAAAAAACATCCCTGGGGTAAAACCCCATAAACATCATCCACCCCTAAAAAAATCATGACATCAGGAAGTGCGATGACGAAATCCCCGACCACAGAAAAAGAAAATAAAAAAGAGAAATGTGCATCTAAAGCAAAATGAGCGAGGTGAAAACCTATAAGGGCGTTCGAGTAAAAATAATGGATGTACAACATACTTGGTGAAAATCTGAAGGGCTCCAGGAGAAAGAAGACAAAGCTGTCAATGGGTAGGTAAGAACAAATACCTGAGATGTGGTGATAACCCAAAAGGGTTCCACAAGCAGAAATGACGGGCGAAACCGGAAGTAGTGAAAACCTGGAAGGGCGCTACGAGTAAAAATGGTAACAAAAAAAGGAGGAAAAACAAGAAAAAATAATAGGGTGTTTCTCGGCTTCAAGTTGAGTTCGTATCTCGAAGGCAAAGCATGAAACCGTGACGTTTCAAAAACTTTCTACTCAACTCAGATTTAGGAAGAAACTTCTAGTACGTACTTTTAAAGGTCTTCCAAAACCTTGAGGAATCAACTCAGAGCTTGTACAGGATGGATGTTGAAATATTTAAGTGTTTGATCCCTACACTCCAAAGCACCAAAAATCCAAACCACGGATCATATAGATAAGACTGGAATTTTAAAAAATATATATATTCATTCCATTTCTTTCATAAAAAGTTATGTTTAACTCGTATAAAAAATGGGTGCACATACATACATATAACACAAAAAACCACACACACACACACACACACACACACACACACATATATATATATATATATATATATCAATCATTGCAGGTTACATCACTTAAGTCTTGGGGGTCTTTTCAGAATGTCTAATCAGACAACAACCTCAGCCAACTCACAGGTGAGGCTCGCTCCCTCTACTCTAACTCTTTAATCCTTTGGCTGAAGCAATCTCTTTCTCTCTACAGGTATAGAAGCACCCTTGATAATAGATAAAAGATCGTTGCATTGACCAACACCAAGCAACAAACTCGCCTCAATAAAGGCTAATATTGATCACATCCATTAGATTGTGAAATGATATGAAATATTTGCAATAAAAACAGACTTCGATTGCAACTATTGCAATCTCTAATGGGAATGAGAGCTAGTTAGACCTATTTGGAAAAAATAAAAGGGCAAATAAAAATTATTTGGCGACGCTCACCCACAAGATCGGGCGGATATTTTTAAAATAAATGGGCTAAGAAAATCTTTCAAAAAATACTTTGCAATAAAAACCCCATAGAACCATGTTCTACAACTGGAGAACTTTTTCAAAAATCTTTTTTTTTTTAAGCCTTTTAAAAATATCAATGTGCACGTCATCTAAGGCACTAGGCAGTCTTCATACTCCCCAATGGGTACTGATGCAACACCAATAATTGATTTTAGTTTTCCCCAAGATCATACGCAAAACATGGGGCAGTTGACCTGAACTCGTGATGTCAACCCCATCGACTCAGAATACAGAATGATTACTCCAAGTTTAGTGGCAAAATTAAGAACTCGAATGGCAAAAGAATAATCCAGATGGCTCTAGTTCGGGACACTTGTAAGCCTAACGCATTGTAAAGTGAGAGATCCATAAAGTCGCAGAATGCGTAGGTAACTGCCCATTACAAACTACTTGTCTTAGAAATGATCTTAGGGGATCGTGTAGCATCGAAAGCTACTTTTCCAGATCGAAGTGAGTTATTCTTGTAAGGTCGTAGAAAGCGCATGGGCTCTAACCACCCACAATCTAGACATGCAGACTCCTTTGATGCACATATGCCGATCACGGCATGAAAGGGTTGCAGTTTGATGGCTCGTAAAGTCGCAAAATGTGCATGGACAAATTGGAACGTTTTCCCTTACCCTCATGAGACGTCCAGGTTAAGCTTTAACCAAGTGAGCCTCTTAACAATGATACTCTGGTAAATAATAGACCAAATCGCGTCTCTATCTAATCCAAAAATGGGGTGTCCACTCGCTTTGGCATTCAATTGTATTCTAATAATTTTTTTTCAAAGAGGAGCATCTGTAGACATCCCCACCTTAGGTGAAATCAAACTCACTCATCGACTTCAGTTAAACACCAACTGAAGCAACTGTATGGTTAAAAGTAGGCCCTAGAAGTGGGTCGAATTAACCAAAACTAGGGCACACAAGCGATAGACCAGGCAAGGAAGCACGGACCTATGATGACCAACAGAGCACCCCGAATTGAAAAAGTCATCAGGCCCAGATATGTTGGTGTGTAAACTCTATTTATGGATATTATGGGCTGACCACCATATTTGTGCGTTACCCACTCTGCACTCGCCACGTCTTTGTCTCAATCGTGGTACTGGCTAATCAACGCTGCAATTGTCATCGTGCGATACATCAACCATATCATCTGACATCGATGTACGAAACAACCTTACCTATTTAAGCAGCTCTCTAGAGATGGAGAAGGAGATGATTGGTAGAGAGAGGATAATCCCTGGGGGAGAAGAATCAACGAAAGGATGGAGAGAACAAACATGAGAGAAGACAGGCATAGCCAGAGGGTTTGGCCGGGGAGAGTCGATTCTATCCAAATCAATCCTGATGGTAACAAACTCCCCACACTTTTGAAGCAACAGACACCTAACCCTCTATCCTCATTAAAATATTCTCCTTACCTATTACTCTATCTCATCAAAGTCAAAACCAAATAAGATATTGAAGTTAACGAGTAGAGTTGAGATTCGGGACATTCGGTCATCCCTTTTGACTGAAAATGGTACATAATTTTCCCTTTAACTTTTCACATTTCGAATCAAGTCGTATTCCACTCCACACATATCCTTCACACTAATAACATCCACGCCCACTCACATTTTATTTGCTTTTATTTTCTTTAATATTTTGCTTACTTAGGTCCTAAAAAACCAGCATAGTATGGTTTAATATTATATACATTGCTATTGCTCTTTCTTTCTTTTTTTCTTTATCTTGTCTACCCTATCCCTAGGGTCTAGCGTAGTATAACTTAACTCTATGATATTGAAAGTTACTCTAAATCTCCCCTTTAAAAAAACTATATAATGTCGTAAAGTAGAAACTGTGTATTGTACAGGCGAAAAATGATGCATAACCCCTTTCTTTTTAGAACTGAGGCATTCATCCAGAATCTATAGTCACACATCAATCACAGGAGTCACTTTGAGTTAGGAAATCTTACGATTTCCCAATACTACAGTTTCTAGCCGGTCGTAGATTCCAAGCTTCTTTTAGCTAGTGGTGACTCCAAGTCAAGCGCACTTTCATATTTGAGTCAACTTTGCATTTCAATCAAACCAAGCTAGAACCGACAGGTGAAAAAAAACAAGAAAGTGAGGGCATCATTTCATGATGGCATCTTCACGTGTGGCAGGGCGTTTACATGGGTGTTCAATCACCATTACTTTCTTGAGATATATATCTGCATTATTTTTGGGTTCATGCCATAAAACGATTTGGAAAAATAGATGGACGTCGTGGATAGAATACATACATTATGGCGGGCCCATGGAGGACCATCCAATAGCCACCTCACTGCTGGTAGCGTCGGTAGCCAATCTTCGTTCGGGTACAGCACATGCATGTGGAACGCAAAGTGAAGAGAGGTACAAACGCAGATTGCCTGCTACAGGAAGCTAGGTGGGGCAACGATGATGTTTGTGAGAAATCCACCTTGTCCATCCGGTTTTCAAGATCATGCTAGGGCATGAGCCCAAAAATGAGGCATATCCAAAACTCAAGTAGGCCACACGATCAGAAACAGTGAGAATTAAACGTCCACCATTGAAACATTAGTGGGGTCGTACAAGTTTTCAGGCTAATATTTTGTGTTTTCAGTTCATCCCAGTAGAAATGACCTTATGAATGGTATAGATGACATATAAACATCAAGGCGGACCTTAAGGAGGTTTCAACTGTAGGCATTTCCTTATCTACTTTTTTCCTGTCATGCCACCCACTTGAATTTTGGATCGGACTCATTTTCAGGCCAATGCCCTGACATGATCTAGAAAAATGGATGGACTGAGTGGATTTCTTGCAAAAATCATGGTGAGCCCCATCTAGCTTCCTATTGCAAGTAGTACCTGGCGCATCCGGGAGGTAATGGTTTGGATATGCCTCATGTTTTTTTATATTACGGGGATAATTATTGAAACAAACAGGCCCACAGGTAATAAGTATTTACAAGTAGTAAAAAAAAGTGTTTACAATTAGTGTTTGAGGGGGAATTTATACCTCATTATTTTTATAGCAGTGTGTAATAGTTAATGCGCAAGAAACTCTTCTAGTCCAATCGTTTGGATGTTCATACTTAATGGCAATAAATACAAGGGTGGAGAGTTATTTTACAAGACTTTTGGAAAAGGTTCGGCAGCTCGAGTCGAACCCCACGTGGTGTGTGTGCGTGTGTAAAAAAAAAAAAGAGTGGAACCCCACATTAGTATTCATGTGAAATTCATCCTAACCACCAACCACAAGGTGTCTCAGACTATGTTTATCCCGCTAGATGGAGTACGTGATTGAAAACAGTGTACAAGCAATGTTCGTCCTCCAAACTATTTGCCTTAGTATGGCCCACCTGAATCATTTAGGGGCCTGACTTTTGAGCCTAAGGCCTAAGTTTTGGTGTGGCGTTTAATGGTTGAAGTGAATTTTATAGCCCTGTAAAAATCCTTGGTGCAGCATTTAATGGTTGAAGTGAATTTTATAGCCCTGTAAAAATCCTTGGTGCAGCATTTAATGGTTGAAGTGAATTTTATAGCCCGGTAAAAATCAAGGATGGATGTCTCTCTCCCAACTGGTTTTTTAACGTGACCCACCTGAATCATAGGTTGCCCTGGTTTTTTTTTTTTTTTTTACCATGGACCTAACAAGCAATTACACGATCGAATGGTCAAAGTGAATTTTGCATACACAAAATGGTGGACCTCCTAAAAAATAAAGCGTGGGCATCCCTTATGATATGCCCATGAGATGTACACCCTTGAGATGCCCATGAGATGTACACCCTTATGATATGCCCATGAGATGTACACCCTTGATTTTTGACGGGCTCACTGTGATATGTATGTGAGATCCACTCTGCCCATTAAATAAAGGGCGGGCATCCCTTTTTGGCAAGCTCACCGTGACATGTATGTTAGATCCACTCTCCACTCTGACCATTAAATGTGTAATCCCACTTTAGGCTCGTAACAAAAAAATTAGACCAACCTATCGTTTAAGTGAGCCACACCAAGGTAAATAGTTGAGAGAGACATCCATCACTGTGATGATTATATTTTAAAAAAAAAAAAAATTATTTATTTTTTATTTTTTTTTAACACACGCACACACACCCCACACACTCGCACTAGTGGAATTTCACCACGTATGGATCCTCAAACCCTTGAACGGGTGTTGGAATTTCACTGTGATGATTATATTTATATGAATCCCACTCCAACCATTAGATGTCACATGAAACCTTAAGCCTGGGGCACAAAAACTGTATAACTATAAATACTTCACCACTTAACAACAAATGGTTTACCTGTGAAACTCTTTCTTAGTTTTAAACTGTATACAACTTCAAATTTTACAAACCCTCAATATTTCTAATCTCCACTTAGTAAGAATTTATTTATCAAATTTGAACGATTCCCTGTCTTAATTTGGTCATCTATTAAATGGCCACCAATCAATCATTTAAAAATCAAATCAACATACTTTCTCAATAAAGTTCATCCGAATTTAAACGGACCAACATTTTTGCACACTATACGTAGTTTTCAGATCTAGAAAGTAGCCCATATCAAATATACTCAACAAGACAATCCCAACCTTTTGATTCGTGGCCAACAGAGGAACCAGTTGAGAAGAGAAATGCCAACTGCCGGCATTCAGCTGAAATGGATCCTAATGCTGGTGGCTAGGATTTTCCTATCCTGGAGATTTTTGTGAGCATCCTCCACTCATGATGATAGGGGACAACAGATCTAAAGTCGAGATGACCAGACCATGGGTCTCACTTGTTAGAACTGAAAACGCCTCCTATACCCACGTGAATCCCGTGAGAAGTGAACTGATGTAAAAATGTGAGGACTCAATAGTCCACAACATCACCTAAAAACAACCAAGCTCTGTAGGGTCCACCATTTTATGTATGTAAAATCCATTCCATTCATCAGCTAATAACCATTATACACATCATACATACATAAGCCCAATTCAAAATTCATATGCGCACACCAAAGGGAACAATGTAGATTTGTTCCCGAAACAGCTATGTTCACACCAAAGGGCCTGAATTGCGCATAGCTATGGCGATGAAAATTCCGCAATGTCCCCATATTTCTCAGGTACCTGACTTCCAGAAGTCTCAACAAGTAGACAGGCCATATGACAACAAACCATTTCCAAGATTTTACTTCTCTGGCCCAGAAATAGGCTGCAGCATACATCAAGGACACATCATCCTGAATGCTTACTTTTTCCTTGTTTATGCAATTTTTGGGCTATGGTCGGGCCCTACATTTGAATGGTGCTGATCTGTGGTGTCCACGGCAATGCCATAAAGCTCAAACTTTCAGATGCATTTACAACCTTTTGATTTATCAATCCAAGGAAAGGAACAAAATCAAAAGTAACAAAATTTGTAAGAGTTGAAGCCATGTCCACTTCAATGCATCAATGCTCATAACAGCTCCCGACTTTCTTATCTAATCACTCATTGATAATAGCTTCTTTCACCTATGAATGACTCATTTGATGGATGTTCTCAGGACCATTTAGGAATGACTCCAGAAAGGAGGGGAGTTGCAGGTGGAAAGGGAACAGAGTTACAAATATCATCAAAATGCCAAAAACTTCTCCACCCTAAAAGGAAAATTCAACTTCTCTGTACACACTACCTTTAAAACGCTGGAAAAGAAGAGGCAGGCATCCTGAAAAGGAAAGAAACTTGCTGGTTTCCAATCATCTTCAAAAGCAGCAGAGAGATCTTAACTAGATGCACTCTTCCTTGCGGCATATACTCTGTAAGCTGCAAATCCGACGATTGCAACTGCAGCCCCAACTGTTTTGTGAAACGGCAATATAATCAGCCGGTGATTTAAAAAGAAAAGAAAAAAAAAAAAAAAGGGTAAAGGAAGAAAGAAGATCAAGATGTGCAAAATAAGATGGAAGTCTTACATACTTATGCATAATAGACTACAACGAAATGCACTCATGGTTTTAAATACTGATGTTAGCCTCCTCCAATTACTAATAACGAGACAGCTCCATATGTGCCCGTATCAACCCCGTATCTGCTCCCATATCAGGGTGGGCCAGTACAGACACAATATGGTCATACCATATCAGATATTTTAATGTTTTTTTTTATTTTTTTAATGGTCCTAGACTGTGTTTGTTCCCAGCATATTAAATAATAAGTGAACTTCCAAAAACCAAGCATTTTGAGATTTAAGTGTTTGAACTGAGATAAAGGCCCGATTTAGCTAGCCAGCCAGGACAAAGGTACAAATTAAAATGAGAATTCAACCAGGAAAAAAGAGCCAGGCTCTTTACCATTCAAAGGGCGAGGAATTATATGACCCTCCAACTGGAAGAAATTATTGGTAGTAGCTAATTTTTTTATCTGACAGAATCCAAGTTCCAACACATTCAAATCTTAGGCCTTTACACATTAAATGAGGACCTTTACTGTATTCTTTCTTCAACATCAATTTCTACGTCACAAATAGACTGTTGGGATGTATCGTCACATAGGGGACAATTTTCAGGCATGATCCCCATCAGTTCATGAGAATTTCATGGTCTCCCTCAATCTTCCTCCCTTAGAAATAAAAATAAGGCATAAACAGGAGGAGAAATGCAAAATGAATAACAAAGATTGAAAAATAAAACAAGGAAAGAAGACGAGGGATGATCCTGAAAAATGAGGTTGCCCAAAATGTAAAATTTGCATAGGAAACACCAGGAATTAATGCCTAAGAGAACATACTTAATTGACCACTGAATGACATCAAGAGAATCACCATCAAGAACCAATAGAGGCTGAAGTTGCCACCAAAGGAATTATTTAAGGCTCACCATCATAGTGATTAGCCATTGTTCCCCAGGCCCAATGTTGTCACAGTCGTTATCATATTGCAAATCGTAATAACGTGTATCAAATCGCAAATCATATCAAAAGCAATAAGATTTTTTTCTGATTTGTTAAAATATTATATATATATATATATATATATATATATATAAGTAAATCAGAAAAGATTACAAACTCATCAATCATCCATTTCACATAAGGATTCTTGTCTTTTTCCTTTGTTTTCTTTCAAAAATTGACCTTTCTTGGAGTACAATCATGTTAGAAAAAATGGCATTTGATTCCATCAAGTGAATAAAAAGATATCATGATTTTCTATGCTTTCCCTCCCTCCCTCAAAAGAAAAAATAAGCATGGGGGAATGCCTTTTTGCATGTTTAATAAACAAAAATGGTAAAAAGAAAGAAGAAAAAATGGAGTAAAAAATAAAAAACTTGTTATCCAAAGTAACTTTTGGGCCCATTTACGAAGTCTACAATTATTGTATGATTCATATGATTATTTAAGATTTGCAATTTGGGTGAACGATTCGAATCGTGTACGATTGTGATAACATTGCCAAGGCCCTCCAAAAAATATTTAAGGCGCACCATCATAGTGATACCCATTGTTTCCGAGGTCCACCATCAACCACCAATAGAGGCTGTAGTTGCCACCAAAAAATATTTACGGCTCGCTGTCATAGTGATAGCCATTGTTTCCCAAGCCCACCAGAGTTCTATATCTAGCTAATTTTAACAGTGTCCCATTTTCTGGAGAGGGCACCTCTAATGCATGGTTTGGATGCTAACAGTGACACGAATCATGGTTGACCCCACCATATTAGATCAAAGCCCTATATATATAGGGCAGCATTCTAATTTGGTTGAACATACATAACTTATGGTACATTTAACCACCTATGGGGCCCATCATGGCACGTGTTTGACATACACTTTGTCCACCAGTTCCTTCCCCTCATGTTCACCATACAACCCAAAAGGCTGATCCGAATTTCAAGCAAGAGCCCCATTGGGAACAGCATAAAATCATGCCTAAAACCATCAGTTGCACATATTATGTCACTAAAAATAATTGAAAACATTAACTAATTTTTAATGAAAAATCGCAAAATCTAACAATTCATTCATATCATTCATCATCATCATCATCTAAGCCTTACTCCAACTAATTGGGGTCAGCTACATGAATCCTATACTGTCACTGTCATATTGTCATGATTCATGATACAAGTTGTGGCAAAAGTGTCATGCTAGCTGCCAACCTGATGCCACCCGCTTCTATCCGGGCTTGGGATTGGCAATGAGAGCAAAAAACTCACACAGGCATTATCAAAATGTAACAAATATATATTAAAAAAACATTAATTGATTGTACTGTTTTAGTGAAAAATAATGTACTGTGCGCTGTGTCGCGGGTAGCATAGGCTACATAGGGTGTAGCATAGACCACAGGTAGGGTGGAGCATATGTTACATATGCTATTTTCATGTGCTACATAGCATAAGCTACACACTACGTAGCATAAACTATTTAAATCACTACATGGAATATACAGAACATGGTGGGCCCCCACAAAATTGGAAACTTTCTATGGTGCGCATTCCCCTCTCAATCGGTCCCCATTGTTTTCTCTTGTGGTCGACCTAAGTTTCGGATCGAGTTAACTATGGCCTTTTGGGCCTAATATTGTGGAATGGAATTGTTGGACAAGTTGGATGCAAACCCCCCCCCCCCTCCAAATTTTTTTTTTTAAAAAAAAAAAAAAAAAAAAACACGCATCACACATCCAATGTCAAGCTCGATTAAAAAAGAAAGTAAGAAAGAAAAGAACAGGACAGAATATGTATGGCTAACAATATAACAAGAAAGAGAACATACCAGAAACAAACATGAGAGAGCGATTTACAAGCTGGCGATACTGCTTGCGGCTTCTCCCTGCTTCTGTCTCAGGAATACTCAAATGTGGTTGCTGCGCTGCACTGATAATCCTACGAAACACGTTGAAGTCTCCCAGCTTCATGCTAACAGGTATGGGCGCTTCTATTCCCATATCTTGGCTCACCTACAATTGCATGAACCAAATAAACAACAGTGGCAATTAATACATATCCCAAACACATCTGTCACCAATAACAACAATGGTGCCAAAGAAGACACAATAGGCATCAGGATAGAGCATGGGTTTCCAATATTTAAAAGTTAAATATCCTTGTTATTGAAAAAGTTAACTAGTGAAGCTGAAAATAGTGACAACCAAACTATGACAATCATCACACATGACACCTTATGAATGGACGCCAAACAGGACGATGTTGATCCTTAATAGTCACTGGAAGAAAAGCGGGAGCACGTGCAGAATAGATGCAGTTCACATAAAGATCTAGTGGTGATCCTAAGGAAATGTCTATATAAAATAGTAAATATTTAAATATGTATTGACTATTGAGGATGACTTCAGTAGTCCCGACGAGCAATGGCATTCTTAGTGTAAAAACTCAAGACAAATTAGAGGGCAATTTCACCAGTGCTTTCACACGTGTAATGCTTCTACACATGTGGATCGTCAAATCATAGATATCGAACATCCATCAGGCCAACCTTGAAAAGCTCAGACCTATTAGAGGACTTTTCAACTGGACCAATGCATCCAGAAAATGGGCAGTGGGATCAAGGGTCCAACAATCAATACGAATGGTCCATTCTACGGAGTCCACTTTGGATAACAAGTTTGCAACAATCAATTTCACCAGTGCTTTCACACGTGTAATGCTTCTACACATGTGGATCGTCAAATCATAGATATTGAACATCCATCAGGTCAACCTTGAAAAGCTCAGACCTATTAGAGGACTTTTCAACTGGACCAATGCATCCAGAAAATGGGCAGTGGGATCAAGGGTCCGACAATCAATATGAATGGTCCATTCTACGGAGTCCACTTTGGATAACAAGTTTGCAAGAAACCACTTGATTCGATTATCAAACCTCCCATTCATCGCTTGGCAAACCATCCCATCCCCAATCAATGTAAGCTTTTCATGGTGGCCCATGAAAAACATATTGAACCTAATGGACGGTCCAGATCATATGTAGATTGTCCACGTGTCTGAAAGCACCAGGGTGCAGTAAGAGCATCATTGTACCCTGGGAGTACATGAGCTTTCCCATATGTATTTGTATTGTCCATTGAAAAAGAAAAACAGAAGTCAAGTGATTCTCTTTATAGACCATGATACTTCATAACAAAAAAAAAATTCTGTGCAAGTCCTTTTACAAGATGACATGGAAAACTTTCAGTTATATTTTCCAATCAAGAACGATGCATCCCAAAGTGCACAAGATCAGATTGCTACTGTTCTGTCAATCTTAGATCAGTTTCTACATTTTTTTTCCTTAGTCCTTCCATTTTATTGACTTGGAGTCTTGGGGGGTCCATGGGGATCACACTTGCGAATAGAATTGGCTTATAGGCTTTGTGGCAGTTTTGGAGGCCAAAAGTGGAGGGTTGACATTCAGCCCTGTTGACATCAGGAGGTAAAAAGGCTTTTGTGGTTTAAGGGTCCCATAAGCAGAGGATATGGACAGCTGGTACATGCATTTTTAGTTAGGAATTTATGAGTAAAGCTAGACAGGTTGGATCATAAGATCATTTGTCCTTTTGAGACATTTTAAGGGGTGCTGTTCTGCAGGTTTTGAGATTTTTTGTTTTCCATTTTTCCTGATGGAGAGAGGTTTAGAAGACAGCAAAAGACAGAATCTTGCTGCTTTGGGTTGTTCTTCAGTAAAATCATTTTATAATTCATTTTGCTCAAATAAGTGATAAGTGCGGTGGAGTTCCCTCAAGCTTGGCAAAAGTGACTAGGTGATGCCTAAATTGATAGGGAGTTCATCAAAGGGTGGAGTAAGGGCAGGGATGGTGAAGGGAGTTTGCTTTGGAAGCTAGAGAGAGAGAGAGAGGTTTGTGGTTCTATAAAAATAGCCAACCTGCTGCTACTTGGAAGCCTTCTGAAGTCTCCCATTGATTACTAGTCCACATGAAGCATTTTTATTGGACACAACAGTAATCTTCAACGATTCCAAGTATAAGCCAATACAATCAAATGGTTGGTATCTTGTGGGAAAGTGTTGAGCAGTGTCTAGGTTAGGATTTTGAGCCCTTATACACAACACGTAGATGTTGTATGGAGGAATAGTGATTGATGAATACAATTTTTTTCTTGTTTCCTGTAAACTGAAACCATGATTCTAAATGTCGGTTTCAGCAGGCATATCGGCCCAACGAAAAAATGATATGATACGGCATCACATATCGGAATCAAGGCCATATCAGCCTGTAACGGTCAGATTTTTTTTTTTTTCAAAACAAAATATACGAAAAAATATTAGAAAAATAGGAAAAAAAAAACTGAGATATCCAAGAATCCATCTTGTGTGTGTGTGTGTGTGTGTGTGTGTGTGTGTGTGTGTTGTGACCATGTATTCAATGACGTATCAAATATGTTTGATCTACTGTAAGGTGTGGAGATGATTTTTTGGGTATAAATTGTTGATATATATAAGAAATTGATATCACATATTGCTAATAGCTTATATATCAACTATTGGACCATTAAGTATTTACTGTCAAAACAAGTTCGACAATGTCGTGTGCTTAGCTAATGGCTGAGTGCAAAAATACTTAATTAATAATTTTTAACTAAATAAAGTTTTTAAAAAAGGCAAAATTTTTCAAAAATAAGAAAGCGAGTTGATAGATCCAATCTATCATTCACATTATTTGACCGAAATTACCAAAATAATAATAAAAACCAAATCCTCCCCCCCCCCCCAACTTACATTTCAGAAAAAAAAAAAAAAAAAATTGCTGGAAAATCCAGAAAATTCAACTGAAATTACAAAAAAACAAAAAAAAAAAAAAAAAAAAAAAAACACCAAGGCATTCAATAATGGTAACAATGGCTGTAATGGCCCCGATCATTACCATTAAGATACGGAAAATAACAGCCCTTTTTCTTTTCTTTTTTGAAAAAAAAAAAAACTGTATCAGCCCCATAACGAGCTCCTTACGGGCTATTTTTATGGACAGCCATTACATACCATTTTTTGATACCTTGGGAACAACACAATGCTCCAACTTTCAACAATGGGTATGAAAAAAAATTAGGCCATTGAAGGGGAACCACCTTTACAGCTTTACTACAGACAGTGCACACATCATTGATCCGGGCCATTCATCAGGTAGTGAGCACGAGAATATGCCATATACCAAAAAATTGGGGCAGTACCCTCATCGAGTGAGCTGCACGTGTTGAATGGACCATTGGATGTTTTCTTCAACAGCCAACTTTTATGGTACAAGTGTGATCTGTCTAAACAGAGGACCAGCATTATCTTTTATCCAGGACCTGTTCAATGTATACTCTACCTGATGATCTCCAACATGTGTACCATCCAGCAGTGGGAACCAGTCATGTATGTTAGTTATCAAGTGAGTTCTACATTCTATCAAAATCCTCAGTTTTCCCCCCTATAGGAACACCTCTCTTATTACCTAGATTTGTGGATCTAAATAAAAATCACACTGATCATACAAACCTAAACTTCCAAGATGATGACCACAAAATGTACAGTTCAATATCTGTGATCAAAATTCAATGGACAAAATCAGATAGTTCACATCTTCTTATCAGTATGTGTTCAGGCTAATGGGCTCTACAATTTGGACTTTCTAGATTCATGCATTAATGCAGATTTGAAGCAGAAGAATTGCTACAGTTGTGACAAATACAGATTATGGTGTACTGACTACTGAGCATGTGAGAACTGATCACCCACAGGAGCAATGGTACCACAACTTACAGGTAACGTGCCATTTTACCCAATAACATGCATTTTGTTTAGGTAATCAGCACCATGAAAGCAATAGGGCCCACTATGATGACCACCCTTCTAGAAAATCAGGCTTATCCATTCACAAGGTAGGCCACACCGGTATGCTGAGTCAGACTATTGACTGTCCATCGATTCCAAATTGTAGAACTCGCCGTGGAGAGGAAATGGTTAATTGTCTTTTATGTTACACAACATATACCCATTTGAAATTGGTGTATTTTGTGGTAAGATTAAGGTATTCAAAAACAGTTACTTGACAGCTGTAATGGCTATTATGTAACAGTAATGATGGAAACTGTTACGCCTTACGGGGCCATAATGGCCGTAACAGGAACATGTTGGAAGTTAAATGGTAGTACTATAACTGTGCATGTACTTAAGCTGCCATACTAGCTAACCAGTTGCTGTATATTATTTGTAAAACTAAGCATGGGCTGCACAATTTATACAACTAGAACACGAACATCATCATCTAAGCCTTATCCAAATTAACTGGGGTTGGCTACGATAATCTTGTTCCAGCATTCCACTCTATCATGGGCCATAATAGTGAATTTGGAATGTCATATTGTCAGGATTCATGGTGAAAGTAATGGAAAAAGTTTCAAGCCGGCTGCCAACCTGACACAACCTCCTCCTTCATTCAGGCTTGAGACAGGCATAGGTTGGTTAAGATAAATGAGTTTTCTAAAAAACCCAATAGCAAATAATTACATATTTTCTCATTAATATATGATACGTTGTCCAAACAGCATATAGCCCTATCCACAGAGTCTGATACTGATGAGCAGTATCACTGCCAAACATCAAATATCCATTGCCATCACAACAACAAGCACCATAAAATAACCATGTCCAGACAATAATACATAGCTATGACACGCACCAAGTGGACCCTAAGATATGGCACCATCTGCTGAACTTTGAAATGAGTTAGTCCAGTCAAGGTGCAGCTCTAGTTCTTGATTACTCAATAAAGGCTATTTTCACATAATAGAGAAGAAGCTACAATTTCTTAAAGGAACATGTCAAGCCAGATAAAATAAAAAATTAATGATAGCATGGATACAAAGAGGAAGTTCATAACTATGGATGCCGGACATAAAATTAAAATGAATCTAAAGCATGGACTGTATACTAAATACCCTTGTTGAATTTTGTAAGGCTATTGGAGACGGATCAAGATCATCCTTTGCTGAAATAATGAGGCAAGGCACCTCGAATCCAGTGTCATCTCCATGACTGGCAACTTCTACAAGCAAATCCATTGCTTTTCGCCATGAGTTTTCATCAGAACTGCAAATTCATAAAGTTAGTATCATTCATCATTTCCTATGGGAATCGACCATGTTAAAGATTGTTAATTGAGAATGCAATTAAGGATACTGCAAAAGCTAGTCTCATGGATAATGTAATAGAGAAACACTGTAAACCCTGCCATCACTTGTCTTTAATTGCCAACAGACATGGTAGTGGCAAGCACACTCGAGAACTAGATCACTCTAGTTTTAATTGTCCACCACATAGTAAGACCGTAAGGCACACTTATGAACTAGATCTCTTATGCTTTAATGAAAATGAATATCAGCACAGAGAAACTGAGAAAATAAAGCCAATAAGATTGGATGGAAGGCCGCACGCAAGATTTTCAACAACGGAAAAGAACCAAAATGACAATTAATGAACTCCAAAGGGGTCTCCAAACTGAAGCCACAATGAACAGATGCAAGGGAAAATGATACTCAAACTTCACGTCTCAAAGGGACCATGGTAATTGTAGTGATCCAAGAAGACAAACTTATTTTTGAGGGTCAATGATGTCGAAATGTATCAGAATTGGCAGTATAGGAGAGCTAATCGAGTACACCTTTCCAACAAGCTCAAGATCACGTCATTCAGACAAGATTGAAGAAGTTTTGAGTCTTTTGACTGTGTTACCAGTGGATAGTCCACTGCAGTCCATCGCCTACTTTCCACTCTGTAGGCTTTTCTACTTGTAAGAAGTAGCATCGACAGCATGCACTGAGCATTTGGTAAAGTATTATAAACAGTTGATGCAACTTTGCATATGAACTAGGAAGATTTTGGAAATGAATGCATAAGAGATTTTGGTTTTCATGATAGGCTCTATTAAATGATCTAAAATCTAGACATTTCATCTATACATCCTGGAAATTCACTTCTTAACACTAGTTCTTTCTTGCAAAATATACCTGAACATTAAGTGTTCTAACTTGCATGGTTTCTTGTGCTAACAATAATCTTATCATTGTTCTGTTGCTTTTGAACTTCAGACTCGGAAAAGTACATCAGTGCCAAGCAAAGACATGAGGTATGAAACTTAGCAGTTTGAAGAAATCCCCATAGATATATCACAATGCTGAAAGATATATAAAGAATAATCTGTTGTATCATACCCAAAAAAAAAAAAGAATTTTGGTTAATAGCAATGCAGTGTTGATATGAGATATATATATATATATATATATATATATATATATATATATATATATACACACACACACACACACACACACACATATATATATATATGGGAAAAGGTACTATGCACTCAACCTCACGATAAGCTCCCATGAGGTCAAGCTGTGTGGGCCCCACCGTGATGCGTGTCGACCATCAACACCGTGCATTTGATGGGTCCCCTTTAAATTATGGGATATCCCAAAAATCAGCCGTATACGGAACTCAGGTGGGCCATACCATCTAAAATCATGTGAAGACATGCCAAAAACATATAAAAGCACTTAGTGGGGCCCACCTGAAATTTGCATGCGTCTGAAACTTGGTCTGAACCCTCATCCAAGTGGGACACACATAATGGATGGGCTGGATTTGCAAACCACATCTCGGTGGGCCCAAAAAATGATTATGAATGTTTTAATGGTGCACGGCCCCTCTCAACTTCTGTATGTGGTGTGGCCCACACAAGTCACGGATTGACTTGATTTTTGAGACCTAGGCCCATGATGGAATGGTGCATCTGACTGATGGGGTAGATGTTCGAAACGCATCACGGTGGGGCCCACACAGCTCGACCTCATGGGACGTTCCCATCAGCTCGAGCGCATAGTACCTTTTCCCTATATATATATATATATATATATATATATATATATATATATATATATATAATCCTCCTATTCATCCAAATTATTAGCTGGAGATACTTCCATAAACAATCTTAATCATCCATTTTATACACTACTGATAGGATGGTTCCAATTCCCCAATCACTATGACTTTCCAGCCGCCAATGAAATGCAGACAGTACATAATGATAATCCAATCAATTGGTTTGATTGTTCACATGTCCCTATGCAACAAGGCGCTCTGGACAGTTTCTCACAGAGAGACAGACAGACAGACAGACAGAGAGAGAGAGAGAGCTAACGTTACTGCCTAATAGACAACCTTTTAAAAGATGATATATGCATTTTATTTATGCAGTTTTTTTTTTTAACAAAAAGGTACTAGGAGATGACAGACTACAAGTAGCTACAGAAAAAATCTGTATCACATAATGAGTATTACTTGTGCAAGTGCAATTCCCCAATTTCCAAACCTAGCTATTCAAAAGAAGTTAAAAGTTCAATCAGTGGTTGGTTAGTTGATCAGATAAGCTCACATGCTCAAAAGTAAGCACCAGTGGAAATGAACCAATCAGAATGTTATTTAATGAGCTAGTAAAAAACCTTACACAATCATATGCAGAGGCATGATAATGGGAAAACATATACAGTCATGAACAAAATTAACAAATGTCAAAAGAAAGCACCATTGCAAACGAACCGATCAGAATTAGGACCTATTCAAAATTTACCACTTGCTTAACCCAAGTGTGACGAATTGCCATCCCTAAGCAAAGTTTTACTAAACCTCACAAGTTAGTCAGACAATTTTACACAACCAACGCGGGGAATCATCTATACCATATATAACAAGCAGCTTTTGGACATTAAAGGGTAAAACGGTCACAAAAATGTAGTTGCTTGGCAAGGGACAGTACGTGGCAACAATCTGCATAAAACCCACTTGTACATATCTTGTGTTGTCTTATGCCAGAATGTCAGCCTGAAAACAAGCTAGATCTAAAACTCAAGTAGGCCATGGCACCGGAAAAGTATTGGATGGGTCGCCCACCATTGAAAAGCATTCCCTTTCGCTCTGAGTGTGTAGCGAATAGCCACATCCTTTTCCTTCATGTCTTTATCTTTTCGTCTCCCCAACTCTTCCTCCAAGTGCATCGCACATGCCATACCCTTAGTAAATCATATTGGTAAAAGATGCATTTTAAATTCGTGAATAAAGTTAAGAAACCCCATGCAAGGACAAGAACACTGGATGAAAAGAAGAGCAGGTGTTGATAACTTCTAAGAAACAGCTGATGATTCTTACTTGAAGCTATCTACACAGTGTTTTAAGTATCGATACTATTGGCCGATATATCAACCGATATTATCATTATCGGCCCCCAGCGAGACGAAACCCGTCCGATAACCCCCGGAAGATACAAAAAAAAAAAAAACAAAAATCCAGATCTCGCACGATATATCGTCGATATCACACGATGTATCAGCGATATCGCACGATATACACAAAATATCGTGAGATATCACCGATATATTGCACGATAATGCCTGATATGGCAGATTTTTGCGTAGGACTGTATCCGCGCGACATACCACGACATTTCATCCGCATCCCATCCAGAAATTCCAAAAATATATAGAAAAAAAAAAATCTATTACCTGTTCAATATGCCTAAGAGCGGAGCTTTCTACTGAATTTGGTGGGCCATGGTTGACATTTCCTGGTCACAGGAGAGAAATTTGTCGACGTCCGAAGAAATCCAAGCGAAATCCTCTCCGAAATCTCGAGAAATCATCGTGAGATCTGAAATTTTCTAGATTTGGGCGAGATTTTAGGGTTCCAAAAGGCCGGAACCCTCTGCATCAAAAAAAAAGGCGTCCGAGCCCTCTTTAAGTGATTTTGGGTTGGGTGGTGTACCGCACACCACCGAACTTATGTGTTGATGTCATCAAGTTCTGTGGGTCCCATCATAAGGTATGCGTTATATCCAAACCGTTCGTCCATTTGGTGAGCACGTCGTAAGGCTTGAGCCGAAAAATAAGACAGATCCAGAGATCAAGTGGACCACACTGCAAACAACAGACAACAGTGGGAGATTGAACGTCTACCATTGAAACCCTTTTGAGGTCAGAAGTTTTAGATAAATATGATATTTATTTTTCCTCTTCATCCAAGTCTGTGTGACCTCATGAACAGATTGGATGGAAAATAAAAGTTATGGTGGCCCCTACGAATGTTTTAACAGTGAGAATCACTGTCCCACTGCTATTTGTGGTGTGGTCGACTTGAACTTTGGATATTACTTATTTTTGGGCTCATGATCTAAAATGATCTCTCCAAATGGTTGAACGGTGTGGATATAATAAATATATTATTGTGGGCCCATATAACTTTGAATCTTGTCCAAGAGGAAGTAGATTGGCTGGTGTACCACACATCAGCTATGCAGCTGGCGGACGCGAATTGCGTACTACCCCCGCCCGTCCCTAGCTCCGAACGGGCAGGTCTGTGGGCGGGCCCACCGTGATGTATCTGTACATCCAAACCGTTAATCCGTTTTCTCATATTATTCTAAGGCATGAACACGAAAATGAGGCATATCCAACGCTCAAGGGGACCACACCAAATAATAAGCTTGGTTGCATTAAAATGCACTAAGCATTAAATGTCAATTGGATTAAATGCAAGAGTCATCTGTGGTGTGGTCCATTTGATCGTTGGATCTGCCTCATTTTTGTTTTGATGCCTTAAAATAATCTGAGAAAAGGAATAGATGGTTTGGATGTAGAGATACATCACGGTGGGCCCGCCCACAGACCTGCCCGTTCGAAGTGGGCAAGGGTAGTATGCAATCCGCGTCCATAGCTGGAGTAGGTACGTTTCGTGCAAAGATGAGCGCTGACGCTACTCTAGCTTCAAGTTGTACGAACCGTTCAAAGGAGATCAAAGGTACATGGCCCCACAATTATGTATTTATTATATCCACACCGTTTATCCATTTTTAGAGATCATTTTAGAGTACTAACCAAAAAATGAATCATATCCAAAGATTAACTGGACCACACCACTAATAGTAGTGGAGATAATGATTTTCACCTTTAAAAATTTTCTAGGGCCCACCATAACGTTTATTTTCCATCCAATATGTTCATAAGGTCACAAAGACCTGGATGAAGAGGAAAAACAAATTTTATATTGATCCAAAACTTCCGTGAACCCCTAAAGGGTTTCAATGGCGGACGTTCAATCCCCCCACTACTTTTTTCAGTGTGGTCCACTTGATCGTTAAATCTATCTTATTTTTCGTCTCAAGTGGACTATACTCAAGGAAACAATGGTGGTTGAACACGGTACCATTAAAAACTTTTTAGGGTGCACCTTGATTTTCCCTATATTTTATTAGGCACTTAATTTATTGATAACTTCACATAAGTTTGAATAAAGAGGAAAAACAATTATCAGCTTGATCTAACCTTTTGTGGCCCACTAATGGTCAATCATCATTGTTTCCTATGGTATGGTCCACCTGATTATTGGATCTGCTTCATTTTTTTTGGATAATGTCCTAAAATGATATGAAAAAACGGATGGAAGGGGTGGATACTGAATATAGTTGTCTTAATTCAATCGCACAGCACATATCTTAGTACAATATACAAAGGAAACCTATTATGTCCATTTCTTTTTTGAGATTTTATTATTTAAAAGTGTGTATTAGGGTCTTTTTAAATAATCCCTGAAGTTTCATTGAAAAATTCAACAATTTTCCCAATGTTTCCCCATGTTTCCCAAAAGTGCGATAAATTATGCGATACAAACGATATATCCCATGCGATAACCGATACGTATCTGTATCCCAAGGGTGCGATACATTGCACGATACCGATATTTCGAAAATTGTCTACACATAAATCATGATCATTGACATCAAGCTGACAGCAACTAGCAGATATTGCATTTATACATTAAATGCCACAGATGATATTTTCATGCATGACAATAAAGTTGACAAGGAAGTGACATAGAAATATTGCGTTTGCTGACATTACTAAGGAGAATGTATAACAAGACAGTACCATGTAAAACATTGTATTTGTAATAGCTGAGGAAGCAATACAGACAAGCATGAACTGCTCAACCAGTACCTGTCATACACAAACACTGCTATGTCACACGCTGCCAAGGACTCTTTATCAGACAGGAGATCCTTAACTCCATCTTCAGGTACTTCACGCATTATAAGGGTCTTTTTAGTTCCCTTGAAGGACAAGATAAAGCGCATACTTTTAGCCACGAAAAGCACATCTTGAACAACAAAAGAGAAATAGACTTTTGGGTTTAAAAAAAAAAGAGAGAGAATCAAAGTTGCATCAGACAAAACTGTAAAATATATGATGGTGACAAGATGGATATTTCGCCATGCAACAAATGGTCTATCGTGTATTTCCTTCATGGACATTGTCTTCACATGCTCTAACTGATTTTCATAGAAAATATCAATGAATTAACAAACATGGTGTGTCGTAATGGCCGTTACGCGAGGGATACAGATTTTCTTCGAAAACAAAAAAGAAGAAGAAGAAGATGAAGAAGGCTGTAACGGCCATTATGGCCTGTATCGTAACGGCAACGGTGGTGGCCATTACGGCCACCATTACCGTTACAGAATACCTTGCTAACAAAGGAGCAACAAAAGATATGTTCTTCCACCATCTCAGGGAAATAGATCATCATACATAGCTATCTGCAGCATGGTTTGGTGGTTCATCTGTTTCTTGCCCCATAGAAACTGAAACCCACACTAGTTTAATTTGATTTTTTGGAGAACTGTTTCACCCAACCCCTTCACAACTTTTTCAGGGTGCAAAAGATCTGAATTCGCTAATAGTGATTGAGTTCTCAGGGCCTGTCAGTATTCAAGAGTTTTGCTGAAGTGAAGGCATTATTTATGGCTATTAAGACCATCACCACTGCCAACCGTTTTTCCAGCAATTTGTATAAGGCGATTCATCTAGTGTTATTGAGTGCGCCAAATCTGGCAAGTTTCTGTGTTGATTCACCAACATGCTAGAGGAAATCAAAGAGATTTGTGCTGGTTTCCCAATTTATTTATCCCACATGCTGCGGTATGCAAGGTGGCTGCCCAGTGTCTAAGCAAAAGTGTTCTCATGACCAATCTTCCAACTATTGATAGGAGAAATGTGGCTGTGGTTTAGAACTTGCAAGCTCTGAGTTTCCCTTTTCTTTCAGGCTTTGTGCTTTATTTTGTATTCCAGCTCCAAAGTCAAGCTGTTCTTTTCGTATCATTTCCTACTTGCTTTGTTATCTGAATAAAACCTCCACATATCAGGCAAAGAAAGAAAGGAAGAAAAGAAAACAGCTAAATTCAATGCATTGACTGCCCTCTCAGCCACACATTTTCCCTGCATTTTGGTGCATCTAGGTACGGTTGGTTGCAATGCTAAATCCTGGTGGCAGACTTTCCAAGACAATCAAGAACTTTGTGTTTTGGTTAAGATTAAAACAGGTATTTTCGCCCCAAAATGTGGTTTCAGGGAGGACATTCTTATCCCAACAGTGTTCGAATACTCTATTGTCCACCGAAGGAATGGCAAACCTTCAAACATACACTAATCACCACTGGGCCTACCTTAGTTGCACAAATCCATACAGGCATCTCAATGAGAAGAACAAAGAAAACTGTAGAAAGGCCATTACTGCTTGCAAAATGAAATCCATTAAAATTTAAACTACATGGGCTTTAACCTTACTTTCTTATCATAAGGGAAGTGCAAGATATGAATTAATAAAATTTTGATTTTTACATCATAAAACAAAACAATCACTTCTAACGGAATGTCAAGTTCTAGTAATGTACATGGAGTGCGTTCTCTATAGAAGCTCTTTCAAGACTAATGGTAGTAATGTACATGGAGCATTCTCTATAGAAGCACTTTCAAGGATTATATAATAAAGGTGATAGGGACATCACGGGTAGACACCACCCCCCCCCCCCACACGCAAGGAGGGGGACCATCGATCTGGATCGATGACAACGTCCAAGGAGGGCGTCCTAGTTAGAGGACTACGTTTTGGTTCCTTGGAATGGACCCGATCGTCATGTGAATCTCACCATGGGTTCTCATGATCGTGGTCCACTATTCCAAACGATCTAGTACTTTGAGTTTTTGTTATTATTGTTATTAGAAACATCATGAACGGTTTAGATTACTTTGATTAGTTGTTATTTGTGGTTACTTCGTCTCTAAGTAATAGGTTGCGCACATAACGCGAGTTTTGGGGTATAGGATTTTATTATATATAGGCACCCCTTGTAGTCTTTTTTCTCATTGAAGATTGAATAAAATTTTTGCGTTTTCCTGCTCCTCTCTGAGTTGTGAAAGCCTAATTGCGTGCGAAACCCTCTCTTCTACGAAAGGCTACTACCGTGGTGCGAAGCCACACCCATCCCGATTCACCCCCATCTCCTACCATTCATATTCACCTTTTCCTACAGTTATTCGACCTTCAAATCCATCATTATTTTGCATCCAATCCTTCTCTACAACAGATTTCCAGAATCCGGCCCTGTAGGAGGACTGAAACTTCGGCGGAGCACCACGCGCGGACCAGACCTCAGATTGGGCTGAAACTTGGTGGTTGTGTAGCCCAGCCCTGACCAACCAGACCCTAGCTAGGGGTTTTTAGGTCCGTGGGCCCCACGCACGTGCAAACAACCATCAGCACACGTGCGTCAAGCCTGGCTTGTTGTCCACACACACAGGCTAGCTTCAGGTTCACTCTCTCCTCTCTTACCTGATTTCCCTAACCCTAACCCCAGATTGTCTTAAATTCCAATTTCTTTGCCCCTTTTTCTAACCTTAGGGTTCCCCGGATTGAAACTTGTGAAGCCCTTGGATTGGGGAAATATTTCTGTGCATGTGTGGATGAATTTACTCTCCTTTGAGCATTGTTTGATCTATAACTTTAATTAATCCAACCCTAACATGTGTAAGCCTAGACCCGCATAGATTCCCCTTGTTGAATGCTTGACTTTTTGGTGCGATGTGGAATTTTGTATGATTGTTTCTAAACTAGTATGATCTAAAGCCTAGAATCTTGCATAACATATTTAAATTTTCATGTCCTGCATCAAAAGGTGTTGTGCCTTGCGTCGAAGGTTGGGAACTTGCTCAATCTCACCTCAGATTACAGCTTTTAGTAGGATTCAACAAAATATTGACTGTGGATCACCTTCAACAGTCTACCTATTGGAAAATAGAATCAGTGGATCACATCACCCATTACAACCTAGCAAAGGCAGTTTGGTCTCTCTTTTAAGCTATTTGACATTTCATGGGTGTTGCCTAGCTTGGTTGGCAAAGAGGCAACCCCTGACAATGGCCGTTTGGTTTAGTTTGCCAACATGTGGAACCCTTGAAAGGAGAGTAATGCAGGGGCATTTTCATACCGAGCTCGAGTGGGGTAACCTATGGCATGCGAGGACACACTCGGGGTGGGCGGCCTGTGTGAGGCGGGTGGCTCGTGAGAGGCGGGCCCCACCTGTGTGAGGTGGGTGGCTCATGTGAAGCGGTACCCATGTGATTTGGGGCCCACGAGGGGGATTCGGCCAAGGTCCTAACCCATGAGATGTGGGGCCTGGGCTATGAGATAAAGGGATTGATTCGTCATGCTCTAACAATTCAAGCTTTTAGAGCAAGTGGTTAATTGTCCTGCATCAGAGAGGTTGTTGCATTGGAATCTAAAGACATTTTTTTGTCCAAAATTAAGCCCTCTGAGAATTTCTTGAAAGTGGAATGCTACAAAGTGTGGAAACACAAAAGGACAATCCGAGGAGTTCCGCCACGCACAACAACACAAGGGGGTGATCGATTGACGGTCCCCCCTTGGCCAAACCTAGAAGATAGTACTCATTCAAGCAGTAGTATACATTAATCAAATGTAAAAATTTAATATCTAATAGAAGTACTCCACTGGGTCAATCATATAGTGCAACATAATGGTTCATGTAAATGTAATGAGGCATTTTCTATCCGAAACATTTCTCTTAATGAGCATAACCTAAATCTATGTCATATGTATTTCAGAAAGAAAAGGAAAGCTAAACTGACACAGCCAAATTTGTAGAGTTTTGGAAATAAATGCATTTGAATACAGGTAAATTGACCTCTTAGAAGAATTCTCGCAACACGAGCACAAAACAAGGTTAATTTGCATACTGAACACTACAAGTGGAAGTAGATAAGTTGAGAAATAAAATAGAACTTCAAAAGAAACTGGGGATCACGAAAGCTTGTATTTCTTAGAACAGTTAAATAAAAACATTTGTGTCGCTAAGGCTACCAATAAAATTATAAAAGAGAAATTTTCTTGACATGGCAAAACAATCAATAACTCATAATGGTTAGCATTATTGAAGTATTTCAACACACAAAAATTTGGATATAGATACTAGAAATCCTTCGCCCTCTTGTGCAGAGGGTGAAGGACATTACATTTTCTATCAGGTTATAGATAATACATTTTTCTTGACACCTGACTTACCCCTGGTTGATCAACAACATTCACTGCAAAACGCTCATTCTTTGTTGGAGTATATCTTTCAGAGAAGGGCCTGCATTTGAAATCAGCAATGAAAATACAGTCAGCAACAACTAATGGGCAGAGCTACACTCACTTTGAAATGCTGCTTGCACACAACCATAAACAAAGACATTTAATAAAGTATTCTCAAAACATCCGTATAAATCAGATCTGAATTGACCAGGATAACACATTTACAAGGTACCATACCTTCCAATTAATGAATTCAACAATGCAGACTTTCCAGCATTTTTAGGTCCAAAAACATAGCACTGAAAAACATTTCTTTGAGACTGTTGTCGCTTGCGATCTAACTTCCTCCGTCTAGTTACATGGAGTGCCAAAGCCAGATCACCAGTATACCCAATGTATATCAAATTAGTCAGACTACTTCGTGGATCTAACATTGTCATAAGGGCCCACTGCAATCACAAGCAATTCCTTAGAAAGCTTATAATGCTCATACAGCTTAAACAGAAAAGAAACTTGTTAAGGTAAGATACGATTAAAAGCAAGTTGTTGACAAGTAAATAAATAATCAGATTCTATGAAATATTACAGAAACAACATAATGCAAAAGAAAAACCAGACGTTAGCAAAATCCCAAGTAGTAACACTATATAACATAGGTCTCAGAGTGGAATAAAAATCTGAACCTTTGAACTAATACATGTCAACCATGCAAACATTAGAAGATTCCAGGCTTCCTCAAGATATATGGTCCTTGGAAATCTGCAACTACCAACTAGAGTTCCACGCCTATATGATCCAATGGTACATGTTAAACATAAGTCACAGTTGCCAAGTAAAATACAGCTTAATGATTTGCCAATTTTGCACAGCCGCATTCAATACCAAGAACCATAGAACCCTTAGAAAAGAGAGCACTAGAACTTTTTGGCTGCCAGTTCTCCGCATCATTCAGGACAGCAGCTATGAAGCATCAAGTGTTTTATACTTGGTTACTTCCCTCACACTTTCACACATCCGTATCAACCAGTTTAAATAACTTCACAAGTCGATTCAGAACTTGGCAGAGAGTGATTGACTCAATAGAGACCAAGTCAAGATTCCCTAAAACTTGGCTTGATTTGAAACTATGTATATTTCAGTCGAAGCTCAAACAAGTCTGCTGACATTTTGAGACAAGCCAAACACTAAAAAATTTCCAACTCAACTGGAGACAAGTCACAATCCAATTCATGTCTCAAGTTTTAATTTATTAAACCTTGGTGAAAGCTGGAATGTCCTTTCAATGTTAACTGGCAAACCTAGGCCACTGAGACAACATTATTATGCTGCAGGATCTTCAATCAACAAATGCATAGAAAATACATAGAACACATATACCAGAAAGAGAAAAACAAAAGAAACACTTTGATAGATATAGAAAGCTTTAATAAGAAAGAAGGTAATCTCGAACGTCAAGTTAGTTGAATGAAAGACCATCAGCAATTGCAAAGTCCTTATTAACCCCTTAAAAGAACCTTTGCAAAGGAACCATCTCTGACTCGGCATTTTTTGAATCGGACAATCTCATGCTCACCATCTTTGCTCTTCAATCACCCAAACATATACCAAGCACGGACTAGAAATTGGTTTTGGTGTACCATCCTGTTCGCCACCAAAACCGATACGTACAAGCACTTAGAAATTGTAAACGTGGCATAAAACTACTCATCCAAATTACAGGTCCCAGTTTAGATGTATCATGAACAAAAGATTGCGCTTTATCTGACCATCGGATTGGTGAGCATTTAGTGGAGTGTTGAAATGAAAAATATCCCACGGTCCTATTTCAACAAACAGGTGTCCACAAATCCGAGGTTAGGATTGTCCAACCAATCTGATTTTGGGACTGTGGCTTCATGACAGTGGGTTCTAAGCAGGTTCTACAATTTAATAGGTTAATTTGAGTCAAAATAGGCCACGTGTACTATTTATGAGTGCATGCAGATCTACTGTGGTACTCTATTAGAGTATCAAATAACTCCCGTCCACTGAAACAAAGAAGGGAATAATTTAGGGCATAATTGGCTTTGAATTTTTATTTTTTTTTAAGTGATCTTTTTTTTGTGATTTTGATTTTGAAAAACATTTTTAGGCTTTAGGAGTGCTTGGTTAGCCACTTAATTAATCAATTTTAGAAAAAACAATTTTCCAAATTTCTGTTTTTTTCTGCAACGCCTAGCTCCCCATTTCCTTCAATTGTTTCCACTTCTACAAACTTGCAAAAGGCACTCAAAAAATTGAAGATCTCTCTCTCATTAGAAGGTTTGTTAATTGCACACGAGTGTAGAGCCGTACACCTCCACGCATGCCATCACTGGTTGGTCCGACCATGTTTTCCCTAATATTAATCTGGTCCACTCATTGGAAACTGGTGGATGGGTTAGAAAACTTCAGCCAAGTGTTTTAGAGCCATACATTTGTTTTGCAAACTGTGGCCCACCTGACTAGTGGATCAACCTAATTCTTATGCTAGGAGCCTAGGACATCAACGTAGGGGTGCCTTTGTCTCCCACTCATTAGATGAGTAGGTAGAGACAGTGCAGAAGGTGTTGGTGATCCAGGGTTCAATCCCTGGTAGTGTTACCTTTCCAAAAAAAAAAAAATTTACTGGTGTCATTCAAATGGATGGATGGATTGGATTTTGGACCTATGTGCCATGATGGCAAACGTGCAGTGTGTACATGAGTTGTACTGCACCCCTGCATGGGCTCAGCATATCTCATCTCCACAGAAGCAGGACGGACGTGGCCCACCGTGATGACCATGTGACATCCATTGTCCATACATTTCGCCATATCATGTTAGGGTATGAGTCCAAAAATGAGGTAGATCCAAGACTTAAGTGGAACACGCCACAAGAAACAGTGGAGATTCAACGTTCACCATTGAAACTTTCATGGGGAAATTGTTTTTTCTTATGCATGTTTACCAAACATGCACCTTTTCACATCAGCAATCTCAAGAAACAATTCCAAAGAAATGTTTCTTGAGAATCAATTATGCAATTGCTAGAAGCAACACCAAACATGCCTTTGTTATAATGGGTTAAGAGTGTATGGTATTGGCAACTGTTGAAAGGTTGATAGTTGAATAAGGCCCATTGGGCCCAAGTCTATGTAATAAGGACCATGGGGCCCACTCACAAGTCCATATAATAAGGTCCATAGGGCCCGTTCATGTTTTCACTATTATAAATAAGAGGAGAGGGCAAGGGCTTCAACGCATCCTTTTTTTTAAACAGTTTCAATACACCCTAAGAATCTCATGTTCTTGCCATCTCTCTCTCTCTCTCTCTCTCTCTCTCTCTCTCTCTCTCTCTCTCTCTCATTGTTTCTCTCTTCCACCTTTCTTCTTCTCATTGTAGCTTCTTATAGGCCCTCAAGATTAGTACCATGTAGCCATTTAACATGCTCAAAGACTTCCTAAAAGCAGGAGGGAAAAAAAAAGCATCACGGCCGCGGAGATGAGTAATGCTAGTTGTGACGAGAGGCGAGCAAGTGAATGAGAAGTGGAGGCAATGAGACAACCAATAACTTCACGCAAACAGACACTTCTGCAACTTCAGTGATATGAGCCACCGAAACAACCATCCAGCACAACGAGTCTGGATCAACTATCCCGCTCAACCAAGGATGGGCCAACTGTCCAACACAATCATAAACCCAGACAACCATCCGGAAGAAATAAGAATGGACCAATTATCCAATATAAATAAACAAGTCCAAATTAATTATCCAGCTCAACCAAGGATGGGCCAACTACCCGACATAGTCATAAGTTGGGACAACTATTTAGAACAAATAAGAATGGACCAACTATCCAATATAAACCACGAATTTGAGCCAACTGCTCAAAGTAAGCAAAGCTAGTGCAATCATAAGTCTAAGCCAAGGCTAGGACAACCACCTAGTCCAAACAAGCCCAAACCAATTGTCCGACACATGAACGGGCCCAGGCCAACTACCTAGTATAAATACTGGTCACATCACACATATTGGAAGACCCGTAACCCTGTGAGGCCGACAGTACACTTCCTTTTCGGTGCCGGCACATTCTCGGCGAACCAGATCGACGAGTTTTGATCGCGACCATATTTCAGTACCACAACACCCCGAGACTTGTACCCTAGCGATCGTGGGGGCGCTACGATTCCAATGTCACGCAGCACTCCCCATTGCGACCCCTAGATTAGAAGTTATAGTTTTGGCACAATCCGAGGTGGGCCACGCAATACACGCGGATCCCACTTGCACAAATCCCAAGGCTGTCCAATCAAGCCATCAATCACTTATGTATCTCTCTCCCCATTAGTCAAAGCAACCCATGCCTTGCCCATGCCTAGCCATCCCTCTCTCCTTCTCTCTCCCCATTCTCCCTCCTCCATTTTCTTCTAATTTCCTCTCTATCCTAAAAATTCTACCACAGATTCCCTAACCCTCTCTCATTTCTACCACATTTTGCTAGCAAGAGTAGAGAGAGATTAAGAGAAAGAAAGAGATTATAGAGAATTAGGGAGAGATTAAGAGAGTGAGAAAAGAAAGGGAGATTAGGGAGATGATTTGAGAGAAAAGAAAGAGATTAAAGAGATTAGGAAGAGATCTAGACGTTAAGAGAAATAAAGAAGAGGAAAGAGAGATTGGAGGAGATTAGGGTGGAGAGAAGCCCTAATCCTCATCTTCCACCTCTAGGATAATAGGACAATGATCGGATACTAGGCTCGATAAACCCCTTCGGTAAACTACCGGGAATTTCTCTAACCAATCTAAATAAATCAAAAACCTATCCAACTTTGATTTTATCGCCTTAATCTAACAATTGGACCATGTAAACTTCACCTCTCCCATCATTAAGTCCACCATTTCATTCTATCTATCAATTCTGAAAAGTTTTTCATACTACGAGTAATCCGACCCCCATTGAATTTTTCGTACAAAAATCTCACTACATTAAAATCCCCTCCCACACACCACGGCATATTTCACTTGTTGCAAAATTCATCAAACTCATCCCAAAATAAAGACCTACACCCCGGATTGGTCGGACCACATACCGCTGCAAAGACCCAATTAAAGCCTGAAGATAGTTCTCGCAATAGCACCAAAACTGAAAATTGACCAATCCAGTTGTCCTCTTTTGCCCATATATTTGTATCCCAAATTACTAAGATTCCCCCTGCTGAGCCTATCACCTCAAATGCCACACATTCTTTTGATCTTCCTCCCCAAAAGGAATTCACTAATCGATAATCAACTACCCAAACTTTTGTCTCCTGAAAAGCTATTGATTGGGTTTTGTGTCTTTTACATATATCCCTGATGTCCCCTCTTTTGCAGACAGCCCAAACCTCTGCCATTCCAACTGAGTGAGTATCCTCATTTGGGCACTGAACTACCCTGTTTATCCCTTGCTAATATTCTTGAGGACGACCGAGTCATTACTTTATCAACTGTTGCCGAACTCATTGATCCCATGTTCTCTCTTCTCTCTCCAAATTTTTAAATACACAAAACTGGTTGATTGAGGGTCCTACCTCTCCTCTACAAATTCAAACAATGCAATATAATGACCCGGCCTATCCTCGAAAGACACTACCACTAATCGCGCCATCTGAAACACTACTTATTCAATATGTTTCATCCCCTGTGCCATAGACACTTTGTGTCCCTTCTGCTGAGACAGACTAGGAGTTCCAATGAAATCTGACCTCGTTAATTGGCGAGATACCAAACCGTGGTTCTCTGTTTCCACCGCTAACAGAACTTCCTTGTGAACTACCACCATACCAGAGTAGGGTTCCAACACACTTTCATGAGATTGCTGAAAGTGTACTGATGATGTCGCACACTCTCCCTCTTCATTAGCAACACCACTATAAGATCTGATCAAAAAGCTTTCCGGGGGACCAAAGCATAGGCCCTTGTATCCGATTGGCTTTCAACAAACAATGAAGCTTCCGCGTTCCCTTCCACAAATCCATAACTGGTTACTGACACACTTTCATTGTACTCAAGATCTTGCATGGGTTCTAACTCTACCTTGCTAAATACGATGCATTTCTCTGCCCTAACCTCTTCTAGGATTCTGTCACCACTGAGGTCAAGTTCTACCCCTGTTTTGACACTCGGATGCTCCATTTCTCCATCTCTTGCAGTTTGAACAAGAGAGATGACATCATTCTTCTTTCATGAATCGACCATTTGATCATCTTCAATTTCAGATATGAAAACCAAAGTTGTCGGCTCCCGCTCAGAGCCTTGTCAGTTCAAACAACACAAATGAAAATGAGCCTTCAGGATTGCTGTACACAATTTCTGGACATGACCCCCTAAACTTAAGTCCCTCAGCATGTGAGGAAGAATAGGTCATGTTCTCACATTCCCTCTTCCTCACGTGTTACAGGATAGATATCGTATAGAGGTGCCAATACATATATCGAAGCTGTTTCGAACTAGATGGTGTCACCCTGGCATGTGTCTCCATTACCACATGCTATGAGGCGAAACTTGCCTGCTACAATGCCACATGTCGAGAGGAGATCAGCCCTCTCTCCATCTCTCGCCCCAGTGAGCGCACACCCTCCATCAATGCCGTTCTGCATTTATCATTACTACTCCACATGTTGCATCAAGAGGCAACAGCGTGTCTTCAAGCGGTTACGCTGCATTAACACACAAGTAGGGTCTTCGGTTGCTATAATTGCATGTGGTTTGAAGATAATTTGGGATCTAAATGGGCCAGGAATGCAATCTGATCATTTCAATTGGTTGCATTAGTTTGGTATAAGAGCGAGTTTTAAATCCTTGAAAGTTTTAAATACTTTAAAGTTTCCTTTCACCAATTTTCTTCCCTCTATTTCCTCTATCCCCCTGCTAAAACTGATCTTCATCCCTGATTTACCCGACCCAAAAACAGCACCAAATCCCCAAGCATGCACCACAAAATCAATGTTCTCCAAAAACCTAACAATGACCCAAGCAAATGGAGAAAACAGCATGACATAAAGATGTGTCAGTAACGAATGTGGAAGGGGTGTGCAACACCATGGTTCTAAACTCAAAAGGTCACCAACATGTCCTTAAAATTATTTAAATTAATAATATGTTACATAATAATATATTAATATGTAAAAATTCCATCAAAATAATAATAACATATAAAAGATATTAATAACTCAACAAAGGTAATTTTTTATATTAGACTTGTCTAGGAGCATCAAAGGCATGGACATGGATATGTGTCATGGCACAGTTGAAAAAAGAGAGTATTGTGTTTGCTACATATGCCAAGATGTTATATATCTAAAAGGAACCAAGTCACTTCCCAAACAAACAAAACAAATACAGCAGAACAGTTGTGCCAAGATCCTTCAAACTAGGAAAGCTCAACATGCTTCAAACTAACAAGGTTTGTGTCTAATTCGTCAGAGAAACTTCACCATTGTGTATGCTGTACTTGCTCCATACCATGTCAGATCAGGATATCATATATCTAGAACAGATCATAAGACTCCAATATCCTTACCAGCGAAACCTCTATGAAAACCTTTGTACCTAAAAGAAACATGAACAGCTGAGCCTGCAATCCCAATATTTATTACTGCATCTGGTTTATTGAAGATAATTTGGGATCTAAACTGCCTCCCATGGGGCATTTGACATAGAGTTGCATGCATAATTTGCTGCTTTAACCAACAAATTATTGGCAGATCTGAATAAGGTAAAGATACTGCAAATTATGAATTGCATCCCTCCCAAAAAGAACCCGAGGTCTTCCACCAACAGCCACAAGGGCTCCCTAGCAATCACAAGTCGAGCAATATCATTGTCAACAACTTCTAAGTATTTCATAGCTTGCATAGTTGTCAACTTAATTGTCCGTTTTAAAAGTTACCTGGATTTACAAATCTGAAGCCATCAGCTGTGTACCTTTCTATAATGAATATCAATGATAATTAACAAGTTCATCAATATCTAATCCAACAAGCCATAACTCAGAAATGCATTTGACTAGTAGGCAGTTTCACACTCAATTGCAAAGGAAACCCGAAATAAAAGATGTTGACATACATAAGGAAGAAACAAATCAGGCTTACAAGCAAATAGTAAAAAAATTTGACACCAAGCAGACAAATCACAAACTATGGAGACAAACCTCTGATATAAATCCCTCAAGGGTTAATCCTTCTAACGCATTCTTTTCTGCAGCATCTTTGTAAGGACCTTCGGCCCAAGGGCTGTAGTTGACAAAATAAATAGTGAAGGGTGTAAACATTACAAAAATAATATAATGGAGACAATATTTAGTCAGTCCCAACAAAACCTTCAAATACAAACAGCAAACATCTTATACAGCAAGATCCAAGAGGACATAAATAGCATATTTTAAAACCTTCGCAATAAAAGCAAAAAAGAAAGTGCAATGTAGTAATCAGCCTCTATTCAAAAATCAACCAAAATCACTTCATCAAAATCACCATCACTTCTTTTAGAAACTCTAAAACCCTTTTTTTAAGAGAGAGAACTAAACTTTTATTAAGAAAACTCGAGAAAGGCAAGTAACGAATACAAAGCAAAAAAAAAACGCACTCACATCCAAAACTCTAAATACAAGGAAGTTATACTAATAACCTCCTCAACCCTCACCCGGATATTGTTAAAACAACACCCATTCCTTGCTCTCCAAATAGCCCAGAAAACCGCCGTAATGAGGATCCTTGACCTGGATTTGCCGGTCCTCCCCACTCCTCCCCCATGCCAAGCCCAAAGGAGATTGGCCACCGACTTCGGCATCACCCAATACAAGTGTATCGACAAGAAAAAATAGCTCCACACCTTAAAGGCTATGAGGCAATGAATAAAGATGTGATCGATCGACTCCTCATTACATATGCACATAAAGCAGATGTTCAGGAGAATCATCGACCATCGCTGAAGGTTATCTATAATGAGGATTTGCTTCCGACACACCAGCCATACAAACACTGCCACACAAAGAGGAGCCCCATAAAACCAATGATGGAACGGATGCCCAGGGAGACTATGCAAAGTCTCTAAAACCACGCCAAATCTGAACCCTGCAGAACCTTCCACTACGAAAGCACCCCACCACTCTACCACCAATTGCCCAAACTTGTCGATCTCTAACCAGGCCGCTTCGAACCTGAAAGGCTTAGGGGCCAAATTGACATCTGCAACTTGGAGAACAATCAGTCGATGGTCAGAAACCACTCTCGGGAGCCCACTCTAGACCACGTGGGGGACTTTCTCAATCCAGGAAGTGGAGACCAGAAATTCGTCGAGATGCGATAATGAAGCGCATTCCCGACCATTAGACCATGTGAATCTAGCCCCCATCCATTGGTAAATCTACCATCTGCCGACGATTTACCAAGTCCAAGAAAGCGGCCATGCTGTTAGTGATCCTACCCCCTTTGGACTTCTCGTAGGAGAATCGAATGACATTGAAATCGCCTCCAACACACCATGGGAATCCCCATGTAATCCTGACTGAGTCTAATTCCTCCCAAAACTGACCCCAAAGATTCTTCGCACAGGGACCATAGACCGCAGACATAACCCATCGAAAACCCGATGAAATGTCGCACAACAGCACTTAAACAGAAAAACAACCAGCAAAAGAACCCAACTTCCTCCATCTGTTAGAATTCCATGGGAGGAGAATCCCTCCTGCAGCACCCACAGCCTCAACAGAAACCCAATCAAAATGCTTCACATTCCAAAAGGATTGGCTCGTGCATGGAGGAATCGACTAAAGCTTAGATTCTTGAATCGCCACGATGTCAGCCTTCGACCTCTTGCACACCTTCTTTACCTGACTTTACACCCCAAGCCCCTCTCATTCCAGGATAGAATGATCACTGGTCACCAATCTTGCCCGGTCTTGCCCTCTTGCTACCACTGCTCTTAGTTGCAACGTCATAATTGATGGAGCATTCCAAGCTTAGAATTCCCCTCATGTCTTTAGGAGATCACTTCGTCCTCATAAGATGCTATTCTTTGTATTGTTGATCCGCCCTACCCTTAACGAAGTGAAAAAATGTGTGAACGTCTTCGCCTCCGGCACTGAAAGATAGTCCTGCTTGAACTCCCACTCTTTCCAACACATCCTGGGCCCAAAGGAAATGCTTCTCAAGGATGGATTTTGACCTGAGCTCGAATTGGGCTGGATCTGCAGTCTCTGTAAGCATCGGAGTGTCCTAGTCTTTCTTCGCGCAGAGGGGAGTGACAATCAACAGCACTTCCAACAAGTCTTTAGCCGAACAACCCATGGGTGTTCTCAAAACCGGTCCACTTTCGTTAGGACAAGAAGGCTCTTCAACGATCACTAAAACCCTGTCTTCTGGCAACCCATCGCTATCCATCGGGGTAGGGATGTCCGCATCTGCAATAGGTTAAAATCATGCTGGAGTGTTGTTGCTAATATCTCGATCGTCCTCATCCAGGGAAACGAATTTGGAATCTCCCAACGAGTCGATGTCGGAAATCCCTTACTCTTCAAATCTCTGCCGAAATGATCGAGTCCTTCAAACCAACCTTCGACATAACGCCCGAATCGTCGCATGTGATCTTGAAAGTCTCACGAGTTGAGCCGTCACGTGTGGTGTCTAAAGCATTTGTGCGTGCCATGGGAAGTCGTTCGCGCGAGTTGTTAATAAGTTTCCCACCTCAACCAAAATGGCACGTGACGCAATCCCTCCCGGAGCAGACCCTTCTTCCCAACACGTATCACGCCCACCGTCACTCCCCCAATCTAAAAGTGGGACGTGCATCTGTGTGGGACAAATCGCTCGCTCCTCGCTACACGTGTCCCAAGCCTCCGCCGCAATCACCACCCGAGGCTCCACCTCGACCGGGTTTGGAAAATTCAAACTAGGTTTGGCTTCCGACGCACCCATTGCCGCGAGGTTCGAGGCAAAAGTTAATTGCTCCTGAGCTCCTGCGGAGTGCGTCTTGTCATGTGTCACCACTCTAAAGATTCCCTGGACAACTAGTGTCTCAGGGCCAATCAGATCTCCGCATGCGTCCTCCTTTTTTTTTTGCAACTCCGCCGGAGCAAGCATTCCGAGCTCTAGCAACATCCTTTGATGGAGGAATAAGGTTGGGATCAATCTCACGGGCTCTCCACAACCCCTTCCATCTCAGCAAAGAGGCATCTTGGATTCTTGTTGAACCGCTAAGGAATTTTTGTGTCCTCAACCATGACTGACACCATTGCCGGGATTTCCGACCCCTTCTTGTACCAGACTCTCACTCTGACCACCCCTAAACTCTTCCCCATTTGTCGTTGAGGCGTTAATTTCAACAACCTCTCCAAGACATGAGGCAATGGCCAGAAAGAAGTCCTCAAACCAACATTCAAGCGGGACAACCCAAAACAAGAACCATGACAACACCCCGAAAATCGAAAATTCATTCCACCTCCACGCCCAAACTACTGGACCATCCTTGTGAATGGCTTCCACCATGAAAATGATGTTGACATCCACCTCTGGGGCTGCGCAAAAGACCTCGTTCGGACTTATGGGCTTGATCGAGTAATGGTCTACGGCGAGTTTGCAGAATTCATCAAGCCACCTCTCCAACTAAGTGATGGTGGCCCCTGCTCTTGTGCCAACCACTACAAAACCCAAAAACCATTCCCATGACTTGTTGATGGCTTCCATGCTCACTCTCACAATCTTCTCTCCTCCAAAAACTACATTAGAAACTAACCTCGTTGAAGTCGCCCCAACCAAGGGGTCTTGAGCATAGCACCCCTTCGTTGATCCATCCTGCTTCTCACAACTTGAGGGCTAAACTCCCACCAGTGCCTCACAATAAGAAGATAGTTTCTCCGTCTACAATCTCTTTGCCATTCATAAGCTCAGGTCATTTTTTACTAAAGAGTTACATGTTGCTATCGCGTAGAAACAATCTAACTAACCCTTCCACGCAAAACCATGAACTACCTCATTATCTTCATGTACTACTTAACAAACAATTTTTATTTTTATTTTTGTAGAACTAGATATATTTCATATTTAGACATTAGACACTAATCTCCAAGATGAGACATCATAAGAACAATGCCTCAACAAATTTTGGCCATAATCAACTTTCCTTTCGTGCAATTGGCTTCAAGTTTTTTTATTAAAAATAGGCGAGTAAATTAAATACTTAATTTGAAATGTTTGAATTCCATCAAATCTCAACAAAATAAAAACAACAATTCAATTTTCTACCAAATACCAAAAATCACAATAGAATATAACAATATCCAACCACAGATTTCATTAATTTTTAACAAATTAAACTCAATACTCCAATTACCACTACCACTGTTGTTGTGGTCAGTCCTTGGAGACTAGTCCCAGCTATTTGGTGCCGGTTTTACAAATCCAACATTGCCACAAAACTCCTAATGCCCAGACTTCAATAAGTGAAAAGGCCTTCATATCCCTTCTACAACCTCGATCCAAGTTTTTCACCCTATCCTCCTTTCAAGACCTTCAACCATAATCAAAGTTCTCTTCCTTAATGGGATCATACCAGCTCTCTTAGCACACAGCAAAACCATCTCAACAGGCTCTCTTATCTCCTATTGGGGCTACCTCATTCTTAACTCCATCCTTCGTAGTCTTCCCTCACACCCATCTCAACATCCTTATCTCTGCAATCATCCTCTTCTGGTGCTGCCTCTTAATTGCACAACACCTTGCCCCTTAGTTGCAAAATACTTTGCCTCAAATAACATAGCCATTTGATTACATGTTTCCTTTAGTAACACAGTGATCACACAACACTCCAAAGGCACATCTCCCCTGGCCATCAATTTAACTTGGGCCTCACATCTTATGACGATCCCATCCCTAGGGATGTTACATTCCAAGTACTCTATAATGGTTATGCTAATTTTTAAACCCCAAGCTCTAAAGCCTTCTTCCACACCTCTGGTGCTGGCCCCTCTCTAGTCTCGTCAACCAATACCACACCATCAGCAAAGAACATTCATCAAGATTCCTCATTCTTGATTCCAGCAGCAGCAGTTAGTTCATCTACAAGAAGTCTGAAAAGGTAAGAGCTTTGTGTGGACGACCCACTGCCACAAGGAACTCTTTTGTCTCACCATTAGTCATTCTCATGCATATAAAACACCCTTAATGATGCAGATATGTCTTCCATGGCTCTTTCCTCCTCTTTGCCCATGCTTTTTCTAGCTTTGGAATACTGACAACCTGACATTACTTTCTGGCATGAGCATCTTTATTTCTTATGCCATGGTCAATGGAAAAAGCCAAACCAAGTGATCATCTCAACATGATTTTGTTATTTGAGTGGGATGCTGTTGCGTTGGGATTTTAGGGACTCCGCGTGCATTATGAATGCCAAAGCTAGGGGCTCCTTTCTCATAGAGCCTACATGTGTTCTCTAGCTTCGAAATATTAACTATCAAACATTATTTTTTGAGCATCTTCATCTCTCAAGCCATGGCATTTAAATGGAAAAAGGATAAATTATAGGGGACTTCTTGTTGGAGCACATTTAGTTAATATTGACCTAATTCTATGAAAGCTAATCAAGCTCTGCTTGGATCACTTGATTCAGCTGAAGTTCTTTGTATCTTTTTACTTTTGATGTTGTAGATTCCCATGTCAATCCTTTCTCAAACTGTGAGAATAATGAAACTACAATCTTCGCATGGTAAGTATTTCTACCTCTGTTGCTTATCTTCAATATATCTTCAGAAAAACATCATATTGGACAAGTACCACTACAACTCAAGGTATCAGGAATTATGAGTCGTCACAGTGATGTCTACGTTCCTAACTATAAAGGTTGAGATTTGAGAATCAAACCCAAGGTACACCATCATTTCACACATATGAGGAATTCAGGTCTAATAAGCATTGACCCATCATTGCTTACGCGGCCACATTTAGCTACATAAACAAATCGTTTGGCCATTTCTACATGTTAGTGGTTAAATGGATTCCCAGATGATTGTTTTCAATGTGTGTCTGTCCACATGCAATACCAGGGTTTGCCAATGATCACAATAGCAGGTGCAACTAGGATCCAGCAAAGACCACATTCAAGAAAACATATGAAATCCTCAGCAATCATGTATAATATAGCAACAAAACCCAAGTTGTTTATGACTCAATTAATTTACCTTTGCGTCTGCATTTTTCTTTCGGATAAACCACTGCTTTTATTTAGAAGCAGTATCTCCATGACGTGTGAACAAAGTTAATATGCTTAGCACAGAATTCAAGCCAAAACCAATTTTACAATAAGCATTATTGAAATTCATCTTCAAAAATGGAAAGTTTCCAACAACAGCTAAGCAACAGAGTGTAGAAATAATTTTGTTGCTTCACTAAATGGTCAACAAGTGAATCTCTTTAAACAATTAAAAAACATGAGAAAACATATCTAGTGCCAAAAGGAATCAAAGATTCTAGAAACAACTAATTCAAGAAACAAATTTACCTTTCTGGTGCCGTTGAAAAAAGATCTTCAAGCTCAACAGGTCGTAGGGCCCCATCCTGGTAATTATAAGATGCATTGTGTCAGAATATGGGGGAAGTGTAGAGTAGTTAACATCATTGTAATGTCCTAATCTGAATGCATATGGAACTCAACATTAACCATAAATCAAGTATCTCGCAAGCATGTAATTCATAAAACAGAATCTAATGGAAGTGGCCCTTCCACTTATGTGCTGAACTGCCTAAGGATTGACATTGCCCTCTCATTACTATAAAAGTAGATTTTAGAAAAGAAATACATATTCAATAAGCATGATCCTCTTGAGCCATAGGCAAGCAAATTTTCATGACATCACACAACCAGATTAGCTCAAAATCTTTTCCCATTTTTGGAGAAAGAATATAATCACTCTTTTTTCTTTCTTTTTTTTGAAGGATAATAGAACTTTATTAATGTATTGCTACGACAAAAGTTGAAGTGAAAAAGAATAAATCCCCGAAACATTACAACTTGAGCAAAGATAAAAATTTACAATCTTTTACATTCTTAACCCTGGATACCCATTCTCGCACATCTCGTTTGGACTTCCAAACCACCTCTTCCCACGGACCTTTTTAATCAAGAAAATACCATAGCAAGCATTTTTTTTTAGTAGAGACATCAGATTTTGATAATGTGAAGAACAGGCCATTGGCCAAATTTTATTTTTCTTTACTGAATTCAATGGTATTCCTTACCAGCAGACTACATCACACACATGTCAGGTGAAACAGAGTAACTTTATAAGGGAACAATGGGAAAATGGACAGTGGTAAGCACAGAGAAATTTCAAGCTTAAAACCTGTAACATTAATAGTTCACACATCTGCCCTGATCTAACTTTGCCTCCCAACTAGCCGTTAATGAACCCAACATTGTCTTATTTACCAAGTTACCCTGAATCTGCATACTGTCAAGTAAAACTCACACGAAACAGATATTTATCTACAGTTGGAGACCTTAGACACCGTAACCAGATGAATGTGGCAATGATCTAAGAAGCATTCACAAACAACAAATAAGGGAATGCAGGATGTTGTATTAGTAACCTGTTTCCGTAATTGTGTAAATCAAGGTATTCCATAACGGAAACAGTGACCATAATAGCCACCGCCGTTACTGTTACAACTTACGATATGGGCCATAACGGTCTTACAACCCTTTCTTTTTTCTTTTTCTTTTTTCTTTTTTGAAAAAAAAAAACATGTTTCAGCCCCGTTAAAGCTGTTATGGCCATTATGTAACCGTTTTGGAATACTTACCGTAGATCATCACTATAACACATGCAAACAGGGGGCAACTATGTGTTGGCACTAGATTCTAAGTTTGATTCACGTTGACTACTACTAGCCAAGTTAGCACTAGTGTAGAGATGAATATAATGCTGACCAAGGCCAGCATGAGACCATCTTTACACCAGTTCGCACCAACGATTGAGGCCAACGTGGTTCCATGTTCTCACTCTGCTCACCATCTAAGGATGGCAAGATGAGCAGCAAGCAATCTCCAAGGAGATAAAAGTTTGATCTGCACTCACCTCCAAGGACGAGGGACCCAATATCGCATCTAGTGCATGTCAATGGAAAGCATTTCGAGACATCTGATGGCAGCACGACATGTCTCCATAACTGCTAACAAACTTTTAGGCAGGAAATAACCGTATAACCACCTTGTGGGTGAGAAATAACTATCTCACATCACTATAAATACGCCTTTAGGCCTTCACTCGAACAACTCATGCCATTTTTTTTGTTTATGAGATTGCTTAAGAGCTCTCCAGATCCTCTTCAAAGCTCTTCTCTTACTTCTCCCACGCCGACACTCGGGACAAGGTAAAAATGAGAGTCCAAGGACTCAATTCTTCTGAAATGTGACTCCACGCTAGCCTTCAGACCTCCATCAGCAATTTCGTGCCAACTGGCCAAGTACCAGCAGTCTGGCTCCACACTGACTGTCTGAGAGACCTGAGCAGTGGCCCAGTACTGATTGTTCAGGGCTTTGGTGGTCGCTCCTTGCTGACTATCCAAAGCCCCAAAAGCGACCACGCGCTGAGTGTTTGGATTGATGAACTAAACCTCCCAGGGGCACCCGAGCTAACTATCAAGGCAATCCACAGTGGCCCCTGATTTCTCTAGCAAAACGGCCTTGGGTTGTTTCTATTTGAGGTCTTTTGAACACCTGAGGGAATGGTAGACTCGAAACTTCTGAACTTCCTAAAGCTATACAGGGCGTAAACACTAAGGCTATTTAAGTCCTCGAAGCACCAAAATACTTCTCCCAATTGATGATCTAGACACTCTAAAGATGAAGGACCATAGATTAGAACTTATGCATCATTTGCATTACTCTATTTTTGTACCCTGTAGCAGTCTAGTTTTCTCTGGTTTTTCCTTTTAATCATGAGTTTTTCCCCAGAGAATGTAATTAAGGGGTTGTGCCAGACCACAGCTATAATGTACTTTGTTCCCAGATCAATAAAAGCCTCTTGACATGGCATATTTGGGAGCAAATCCTCATAGTAGAGTTGAAAATATCAAACCCCATCGAACAATAGACATTTGTTGAATATTGTGATATTGTCACCAAAAACATATTACTGCTCCTCAATGCAACCAGCCAACTAAGTTTCTAGTCACACCTTGGTCACCATACTTTTGCTTTCAGCCCATTTCATGCTATGTGCGCAATAACATATAAAAGATGTAGTTCTCAAATCTAACTACATGTTACCATAACAAATGGTTGCTACCATTGCCAATGCAAATTGCTTCAAAACAAAGAAGACTCCATATCTACGACTGAGACAACCATGATTAAAGTAGAGTTGGCCTAATGAGTTCTGTTCTCTTCTAAGTAGACGAAGGAAAATACATATGATAGAGACAAGAAGTGGAAACCAGGGAAATTCATCATGATCATCATAGCCTCACCCAGGCTATTTGGGGTTGGCCTATGGGGAAAACTAATCCTTGAAAAAAAAAAAAAAAAAAAAAAATCATGCATTATCAGAACAAACATAAATCCAAATATCCATGACTACAAGAGGGCTTTACTGATTGAGGAGGTTACAATTCGGGAATAGAACGTTGTTGCTTACAATCTCAAAAGAGAAACCTCCCATTGTCCTTCAAAAAGTTTCCCAACTTTTTTTCTTTAAATGATCAAGAATTTTCCTAAATTATATGAAAGAAAAGATTCTCTTATGAAAAGAATATTGTTTTGAAAGGAACCGTGCGAACTTTCTCAAATGAATATATTTGGCCACATGGCCCTCCACGGATAGAAAGATGTATTGCAACCTTCTTCACAGAGATCTATTTAGATTCAGAACATTTACCACATAGTAAAAAATTGATCCAGACTCTAAAACCTTCGTTGAAGGGTATATGTTAGTGACCTTTCCAGACCTCCCTAGATTGATTATTTGACTTTTAAACAATCCTCAACGCTCGTTGGCGATCTTTCTGACTTTCCCTAAGTTTCTTGTAACCTCCTTTACCTAAATGTTGATTGCGATATCCCAAAAAATCTTCAATGGCTCTTTCATGCTTTTTTAGTGGTCATTAAAGGGCCTGTTTGGGGTCAAGGATTTGGAGCAGGGACTTGTGATCCACGGAATTCAAATCTCCCATACTTGACTTGTGTTGGGGATTTGCAAAATCCATGGATTTCCCAAATCCACCCCTCCATAAATACATGGATTCAGGGCCTGTTTGTTTCACCGTTTACAACGGTAATTGCATGTAAATGGGTAATGATTATTTACCAGGGAAAATGCATGTATGAAATGGTTTTGACGTTGATAGTTTAACAAAAATCGAGGTGGCCAGGAAGAAAATATGTAATATCAATGAGGCACACCATGATGTATGTCTAATCCAAACCATCTATCCGTTTTATCAGCTCATTATAGGGCATGAGACAAAAAATGAGACAAATCCAAAGCGCATGTGGACCACACTACAGACTACAGGGGAGTTGAACACCTACCATTGAAAACTTCATGTGGGCGACAAAAGTTTTGAATCAAGCTGATATTTGTGTTTATGGTTCATTCATGTCTCTTTGACCTTATAAACAGTGTGGATGACAGATAAACATCACTGTGGGCCCTACACAAAATTCCGCTTTTAACGGTGGACATTATCACCCCCCTATTTCCAGCCTTGTGGTCCACTTGAGCTTAAAATCTACCTAAATGTTGGACTCATGCCCTAAAATGAGCTGGTAAAACGGATGGACGGCATAGATTAAACATATACATCATGGTGGGACCCACAAATTTTAGGGTGTGATGCAATTCCGCTTCTTGAGGCACATTTACCCCATGAATTTCAATTCTCTCCAAACACTGATTAAAATTAATCATTACTCATTTACATGTAATCACCATTGTAAATGGTGAAACAAACAAGCCCTTAGGGCAAGTCCAAATCCTTTTAAAAAAAGAAGTAAAGACTTGGCAAATAAATCCTCACACTTGCAAAAGCAACAAAAAAAAAAAAAAAGTAATTCATTTACAATAAATGCTCCCCAAATCCATGAATTCGTAGCTTGATTCCCAAACTGTGGACTTTAGAATTTATTAATCCAAATCCAATGCAAATTGAGGAATTTGACAAATTCATGGATTTACTAAATTCACATTCTCATTTCATTGATCGTAAACAGGGCCTAAAGGCTTGTTGGTGATCTCTAAAAACTCAATGACGATCTCCAGAAGCTTAATGGATTTGTTGATGATGAGATGATCTTTCCATGATCTATAGAAGTCTTGATCACATTGTGTATCTCAACTATCAAGGGCTTCTTTTCTTAAAGGGAAAGGCTCAAGATGCTCCTTTTCAATGATGGGTAGTTACATATCTTCCCAAGGGCTTTGCTTGGGAGATGGCCATATGTCTTTGTTAAATGGCTTCTTTGTAAGATGCATTCACTAACTCTTTCTAAACATGGCCATTAGGATATGGCCACGTGTCTTTAGCAAAAGCTCTTTCCTTTTTCTAGCTTAAGGTAGATAGGCTTCGGCTAGCTCTACGTGGCTGATTTCAGACAACTTCCTCTAAACTACTAGAACTTGACTTCCATCCATGTAACTCAGTGAGTTAAAGGGGACCCCGTAATGGATTATTATAGAGGCTAAGTGTTTGCTCAAACAAACCTCCACATCTGGTAAGAAGGGACTCTTGTTTGAACAAACACTAGAAAGTTCAATTGAGATTTGCAAGTAAAGAAACAATAGAAGCCCCAGCTCTTAGAGAAGATTTAGAGCAACAATCAAATCAAATAAAACGTATTTCATGCTCTTTAATGGTTCAATCAGTATACCCAGTCTTTGACTCAAGTACAAATCAATAAATACCTAGTCAACTCAAACAAAACTCTAGAACAAATAGAAAAAGGCATGATGTGATCCTCACAGACCCATACATGTACTGTGCAGAATGTGCCCTGGGACAAAACCATCTCACATGTATACGCATCTAGACTGCATCAAGGCCTTAGCCTGCCTTTCAAAAAGCATTAGTAAATGCATCATAAGCTACAAGATTTCTTGTTGCCAATGGAATGTCTATGTTGCCCACAAAATGAGGGGAAGATAATAAAAGAATTTCATAATGTAAGAGAAAGCTAGCTTTATAAATGACTAAGATAAAATGAAACTTGAAAAGAACGCTTTCTAGATATTTATGACACAATAATATGTTCTTCTCTTCTTCTTCTTCTTTTTTTTTTTTTTTTTTTTGGGGGGGGGGGGGGGGGCGGCTCAAACTGCTCTAGTTATATTGATTAGAAGACTTTCACAAAGGTAGATAGTTCAAGTCATTTGTGAACGGAAGTTCATGTCTTCATTGTAAAAACCCAATTAGAATAACCAAAACCAGTCTGTATCTATTAAAAGGAAAAGGAAACAATGCCAATAGATAGATGAGAGAGATCATGGAATTTTAGCTATGAGATGTGTATATAAGCATAAGAAACGATGTAAACATTTCTAAAGATATGGAATCATCTCTTCATTCACTGTCAAGTGGCAGGGATGATGCCAAATAGTGTTTCCAAAATGTGAGCCATTTCATCCTTCAGTAAACACTATTTGGAGAATGGTGCAGTATGTAGTTATAGGAGTATGGAAGAGAAGGAATAACCAAATCTTTGAAGACTCTGATCATTAAGGGGAGCTGATCAAAAGGAAGACATTTTATATGATCATCGGCTGGGCAACCAACCGCTACTCCAGAATTTTGGGGGAATCATCCTTTGGACATCCTCAGAGATGCGGATTCTTTTATATAAAGGGGTGGGGGGGGGGGGGGGGGTTACTTGGCTGAACCGTTATATCCATGGAGGGTTGGCCTGTTAGTTCATTCTAAGCATTGTGTGTTGAACTGTTTTTTAGGGGTTGGGTTGGCTATGTATTTGGGAAAGATGATTACCCATCCTCCCTCTGTTCTTCTTTACCTTTTCTTTGTTTTTGCTTTTTTCTTTTGCTTCATTTTTAATTACATGTTGCAGTCAAGAAATAAATAAATCTAAGTATCATAATTTGAATTGGGAGCTCTACAAGCTATAAGAGATTAAACATTTATCTTTGACATCATCCATGAGAGAATGAGGCAGAAAGTAATACATACCCCATCAATGTCAAACATGTAGAAGACCCCCTTCAAGAACTCCACAACTTCATTTGTTAGCTCCACACTCTACAACACAAAAATGTAGGAATAACGAAAAAAAAAAAATTTAAAAAAAAAAATCCTCAAAACAGATTTTAGAAACTTAAGCTTGCATATTGAACTCATAAGTAAATGGAATCCTGAATGCATGAACCATGAAGCAAGTTAAAAGGATGAGATGGAACCCTGACTTGGACAAAGTGTTCTACATTGTACTGATAGAGGATAAGTCCGACTAGATCAAATCAAGGTCGGCCGACTCGGTGAGTTAATTCGGGACTCGCCCGACGACCTGGTTTTCATGCCCCACTGAATCGATATTGATGCAGACCCAGTTGAGGTAAAAATCGAACGCAACCTGGGCAACTTTCTCCGAGTTTCTCTTTGAATCAGTGACTCGGACGAGTCATAGAACCTGGGCGGATTATGTTTTCTCCCTCATTTTCTTTCTTCCTCCTTTCTTCTCTTTCTTCTTCCCCCTCATTTCTTCTTCCTTCTCCATCATCTTCTCCTTTTTTTTCCTTCTACTTCTTCATCCTGCTAGAGCAGTGTGGGAAGCTGTTGCATCTCTTTTTCTGGTAATGTTGTTTTGTCTTTCAGTCGGTGGATAGCTCCCATTCAACCCTTTAAAAAAATATTTTCGTACTTTGGGGCAATGTTCGAAATATCGGAATCGCATTAGGTATCGCACCCTTGGGATATAAAAATGTATCAGTTATCGCATGGGATATATCGGTATATCACGTAACATATCGTTGTTGTTGGAAACATTGGGAATTGGTCGAATTTTTCAATGAAACTTCAGTAATTGTTAAAAAAGGTATCAATACACACTTATAAATCAAAACATTACAAAAAAAAAAAAAAAAAAAAAAAAAAACAAGTGCACATAGAAGGTTTTCTTTGTATGGGGTCCTAATTTATGCGTTGTCTATCTAAATTGATTCAAGTATATTCAAAGTTTATTCATATAATTTATAAATGTAAGAAGGCATGTGAAACACAATCAATACATTCAAAAGCAAAAGAAGAATCATTAGATCAAGTTACATACATGTTTGATTTTATGTTTGGACACAAAGATCGCAACCGATTTGCGAGAAATTGAATTTTTTTGTTTTTTTTCAATTTTCCGCAACTCGACCCCTTTCTTCCAAATCTCGAAATCAAAGCTCCCAAAAAATGAAAAATAATGGATTTATAACAATTTAACACTGATTTAACATGATTTACAGGGGGGGGGAAAGGATCGAGAATCGAAAATGCTCACCGGATAAAACATGTGGGATATATACCATTACTTGTGCGTTTCGTATCGCACAGGTGGGATACAAGATATATAGTGGGATATATCAGCCGATATCATCGATACTTAAAACAATGCATTGGGGGAGCGTGATGGTTAACACTCATGCATTAACCAATTCTATACATGGCAGATAAGCAACTCAAATTAACACGTGCAAGTTGCGGGCTCCAATTTTGATGGATTAAGTAGATATGAATTTACACTTTCAAATTTATAGCGCCCTTCAAATAAAAATTTTAGCTGATAGAATAATGGATATTTAATGAATGGCTTAAATAAAATGTGTTGACAATTTTAATTCAACAAACAAATGTTCATTAATAAAAAATTAGGAACACTTACTCAATCGGATACAACACAATGAACTATCTATGATGGGTCACACAATTTGGACAGTTTAATTTGAGTAGCATATGCCAACTATACAACAGTACAAGTAATGACTGCCTACTTATCATCCATCACCCTCTAAAATGTATGAAGTAACTCTACCAAGGTAAACTGCTGTGATAGTCCATCAACATTTAAAAATGTTGTGGACTCATCCTCTTCACATGTGGCATCATATATGCCTATCTAGACATCCAAATAGTGCGGTATATTGTGGATGAAGGACATCTCTAGATAGTGGGATACGTTGTTGATGAAGCATGTCTCTCATGTCAATGGCATGGTGATGCAGGACAATTAACCACTTGCTCTAAAAGCTTGAACTTATAGAGCATGGCGAATCAATCCATTTATTTCATAGCTCAGGCCCCGCATTGCATGGGTTAGGACCTCAGCCGAACCCCCCTCGTGAGCCCCACTTCGCATGGGTTCCGCTTCACACAAGCCACCAGCCTCACACGGGCCGCCCACCCCGAGTGTGCCCCTGCATCCCGCGGGCAACCCCACTCGAGCCCAGTGCGGAAATGCCCCTGCATTACATGGACTAGAACAGACATCATCTCAATGAGATGAATAACCAGACATCAATCAATGGTCCCCAATTCTATAAATATTACTCACCCGGTCAAAATTTGTAGGTCAACCAAGTCTAATCGGAGTCCCGAGTTTGCCAACCTTGGATCAAATAGTAAAAACCAAATATGCTAACATAATCCCAAATGCTTATAGCTCCATGCATTATTTGCTCCATTTTTTCATATTCAAGAGCCTTTTGAATTGTAATTAACTAGAAAGGTCTAACTACAGTTACATATCATACAACTTATATTCCAATGAGACTTCAGCATTAAGAAGCCCATATTTTGAGCAAAGGTCTTGCAACCATCATGTGTCGGTTGAGGCCACTTTCTAGAAGCTTCACAATCTACCCTGCAATGATGGGGCTAAAAGGACCCTAAGTTGGTAGATTAGAGGCATACCTGATCAGGAGCTCGCTTGAATGTAGCTGGAATGAGATCATCCCTGAGTTTAATGTCGTTGTCATACCCAAACTTCCTCAAGACAGTCCATGTTGTTTCAAGACGACCTTTTTCAATAAAAAGTGCATGAAGAAACAGAAATCCAGTCAAAGTAAGACCGCGGTCATTAACCCCCTCAGGCAACTTGTCTTGTACAACCTTCTTAACACCAATTATTTCAGCGGGCTGCAATGGAGCACTAAAGCATCTAACCTGTATGCATGAATAATACAGTCATTTAAAACTTTAGTTAATGATGTAGATGCAATTTGCAATTTACTTCAAAACACAAACATATATAGGACAATTATTTGAGCAAGACCAAGTAAAAAAAGAAAAAAGAAATAACATGACAGCCCAACTCCTACAAACAGAAAAGTAACCTGAAAATCATTCAATTCAGAATCACTGAGAGCTCCATCTCTATCATGATCGCAAAGAATGAATAACCGCTTCAAAGCCCTCACACATCGAGGCTTTAAAGTCTGTGTTTCCTGATCAAATAGTGGGGCTGTTGGATGGAGCACTGCCTTTTGAGCATAATAAAAAACCTCATGAACCTGCGAAGGAAGACATTTTCCTGTTAATTTCTGAGAGAACAAGCCATAAACAGAGGAATACAGTAACTAAGGGGCTGTTTGATAAAACATATTTCAGCACTTATCACTGAAATTGATATTTTCAGTGATTTTCCATGATTCAGGTCGTTTAGAAAATCCAACTTATCAAGTGCTTAAATTAGTTTTCACTGAAAATATGGTGGTGCTGAAGGCTGAGAATGGTGGTGCATTAAAATTTCTTTTCGCCTTTTTTTAATGACGACGGGGTATCCCCGCCCCTTTAAGGCGAGACCATTCCCTGCAGATGCACGCAATCACCCACCAACCACGTGCATCGGGTAATCCTTTTCACTTTTGACTAAAATATCCTTAAAAATTATTTCAAAATTACAATTCAGCACTTAAATTAATTTTCAGAGCTTATTTTTCTGTTTATCAAATGGGATATCATCAGCACAAGAAATTCTGTCTAAGCTTGCCACAAGAAATCCCGTCTAAGCTTTTCGAGACTTGAAAGAAATTGTGCCAGAAGTAAAGGGGAGATTAAACAAGGCCGCTTTAATTAGTGTGATATGACCCCCAAGTGACAAATATCAGGATTTCCATCTATAGCTAGCATCCTCTCAAATCTTTCCACCACCTCATACCAAAGGTGAATTACTAGTTTGCCCACGCAGAGAGGTAATCCCATAAACTTAGCCAGTAGAGCTCCGGCTGCGCATCCAAAAATCCCAGCTATTTGCTCCACCTCATCCATCTTCATTCGCACCCCATACATCTTACTTTTGGATAAATTGATTTTAAGGGCAGAAACAACTTCAAAGCATTTGACAATAGTATACATATTTTCCACCATGGCAAGATCCGCATCGCAAAACAAAGTGTCATCAGCAAAATGCAAATGAGAGATGGCTGCTGCATTCCTTCTACCTTGAACCCTCTGATGAATCCTTCATCTTGACCGTTATCAAGCATTCTTACGAGAGCCTCGATCACCATAAGAAACAAGAAAGGAGATAAAGGGTCTCCCTGACGAAGACCCCTAGAATTTTATAAATAAATAAATAAAGAAAAACTTTCGGGGATCTATTAATGAGGACCGAGAACCAAGCCGAGCCCATACATTCCCAAATCCACCTTCTCCATTTCATCCCACATCCCACTCTACACATCATATAATCAAGGAAGCTCCAATCGACATGATTGTAGGCTTTTTCTATGTCCAATTTGCACACTACACCTTTCTCTCCTTCTCTATGTTTAGAATCAAGGCATTCATAAGCTATTAAGGCGTTATCCAAAATCTGTCGACCCGGAAGAAAAGAAGTTTGATTGACGAAGATAATGCTACCTATAATCCTCCTCAACCGAGTCGCTAAAACCTTCACCAAGATCTTATAAGGCCCACCTATAAGACTTATCAGCCTAAAGTCTTTTAAAGACTCCGCTCCATAGGTCTTGGAAATCAAAGCAATGAAAGATGCACCAAATTTGTACAATAATCGGCCCCTTTCATAAAATTCTGACATGAAGCTCAAGGCATCCCCTTTAACCACCTCCAAACAAATCTGGAAAAAAAAAAAAAAAAACAATGCCATCTGGAATCCATTGTTGAATCAAAGAGCCTGTAACATTGTAATACTGGCATGAACCTGTCCTGGACGATTGTTATCAGTGCTGCTGACCACTACTTGAAATAACATTGTGATGGCCGATATAAATATAATGGTCTCTATGATGGTAACTGCCTCAAAGTCTTGTGTTGTTAACATTACGATATATATATATATATATATGTGTGTGTGTGTGTGTGTGTGTGTGTGTGTGTGCACGGACATGAAGCTTGATGAAATCCGGGGAAGCTTATCGTCTCGGGCTGTGAGAAAGACGTCTCTTGCAGAGGCAGAGATAAGAAGGACACATGTCGACGACTGCAGGGATGGACGAGTGAGGAAAGCGACGCTTGGCGTCTGTTGCTTGGGACAGAGAACGCTTCAGAAGACACGTTAGTCCTATTGAGCAGTAGCTAGGGACAGCTGGTGGAGAAGTAGGAGCCCAGGCCAGGGAGAGGCATGCAGAAACTATCCACGTAGAGGAAGTGATGGAGACTTGTGGGGCCACTTGGAATCTCTTGCTGAAGAAAGCTTGAGAGAGCTTCTGAGATAACGACACCTGGAGATAACGATGGCTTCGAAAGTGACATGTGATACTATTGGAGACTATTCATGAAAGCGACTTCGAAAGCGACCTTTGCATGCGATGGTTGTTCTCGTAACACTTCACTTCAAGCGTCTGAATCGGACGAGTCTTCACTGTCACGGGGAGAAGAAACCATGAGGATTTTCGTGTTCCTTTCAACATAGGTAACGAAGTGATCGAGGCAGAGATCATTGTTGGCGGTGGTGATCGGGTTCAACCAGATGGAACTGGAAATATCAACGACCTGAACATTGTTCAGTTCACACATTTGGCGCTTGAACAAGTGGAATGCACCATCGTAATAGTGTCAATGACATGCCAAATTGAAGTTTCTATATCCACGGATAACCACACAATTGATGCCAAAAGGGATGTAGTAGAATGAGTTGTCCACGGCAGGCAATAGTTCTCTGGGATTCTTCAAGGTGATCTCAACGAATTCAATGTGATGATGGAGCATTGAGTGCTAGACATGAATTGGTTGGAACAACGCAAGGAACTTGAACAGGTTCTTGTTGGCCTGAGATAGCTGATATATATATATATATATATGTGTGTGTGTGTGTGTGCGCGCGCAACATTTCTAAAAAACGCCCATATTTAAAATAAAATTTAAAAAAAAAAGAAAGAAAGAAAAGAGAGAGAGAGAGAGAGAGAGAGAGAGACCCTATTTACAGCCACCCAAATTCAAAGCAACATCCGTCCTCTCTACTTCTGCAACGGAGTAGTAGAAAGTTTTGCCATTGAATGACCAAACATAGAAAGAGAATGGTGGCATTTGGTAGCTGCCGTCAAATTTATGCCCTAACTTCCATCATGAAACATGAATCCAAGAAAGAGAACAATGCTGCTAGATAACAACTCCCTTTTCCATGAGAATTCCCTTTTAAATAATCGAAAAAATGAAAACAAGTTCACATCACCATTTTTAGTTTACTATTAGGAGTCGTTTGGACGCCTGTAAATTGGGCTAGCTGTAAATGAAATACAGGTAAATGATTTACAAGCAATGTTTGGATGCTGAAAAATGCCTGTAAATCATTTTGCAGCCTTTAGCTGAAATCCCCCTGAAAAGCTGTGATTTCATTTGCCTGCAAATCATTTACAGCCTAACAGCTATAATTTTGAACTTTTAGCTGCAAGTGAAATCCCTTTAAACAATTTACAGGCTGCCCAAACACAGACATGTAAACACAATCCTTTAGTTGCAAATGAAATACCTTCAAACAATTTACAGACCACCCAAACACAGACCTGTAAACACATTACAGCTTCAAGCCAAACAGAACAGGCTGCACATCATTTACCTGCAAATCATTTACCACTTACAAAATTTACAGGCATCCAAACGAGAAGCAGTTTCCCTTTCATAAGGAGCGAAACATGGGAAGGTTGGGTCGGGTTGAGGGTCAGCCAGAGCCTGACTCGACCTTAAGAGGAACAACAAGCAACCTGTCCCAACCCAAATTCCAACCCGAGGTTCCCAGCCCTAATTCCTCTATATTCAACTCAAGACCAAATACACGTGATTACTCCCATCTGCACCTGACCCGACCCAGATTTGCTCAACCCGAAGCCAACCAGATTTCAAATTGGGTTGGCATTTTCCAACCCGAAACCCACCCAAGGACCTTGATAGCCTGACCCGAACTCGGTTGGGTCAATCAGGTTCAATTAACCAAACCCAAGTTGCAGACCTACTTTCATTACCTAATGTTGATGGTCAACCACTTGTTAACGTATTTGCATGACACTGATTGTAGAACCTTGTTGACAGGACCTAACAGAGAACGATAGTTATTTAGATCAGTGGCGGAATCCAATCCAACCCGATACAATAAATTTGCAACACAAGCTTCCACATGGACATAGAAATCGGCAAATAACTCATTATGTACTTACCTGAATTTGTTTCAACGCCGAGCATTCTATACAAGTCTCGATCTCCCGAAACTGTTGCATGATCGGTGACATCACCAGCTCCAGGCTAACCTGCTGCTCCTCTCTCAAATCCAACTTGCACCCAACCACGATCACCGGCACCTTCACATCCAGCCGACGAAGTTCTGGAAGCCAGTACGTGCTCAGCCGATCAAGCGTGGCCGGTTCATCACATGCATATGTCAGTACAACCGCATCTGCCAGCTTCAATTCCTGTCCAAGCCTACTCCGGTGCTCCGGACTAACCAAAATGAAGACAAATGAGACAAATTACTCCATCTAAACGATATGAAAAGCATCGGAAAGGATAATAAATATGACTAGGTGGGCCCCAACTTTCTGATGGGCCCAACCATGGATGAGATCTACGTCAAGAAACTCTCCTTCTGAGCAATCCCAGTCATCCAATACCCAAGATTGGACAATTGAAAGAAATGCCGCAGATGGTCCACCGGTCGGATGGCTACGATTGTTCTGATTAATGGCATATCCCACCAAACGATCGATCCGGATCACGTTCGGATACTCGCTGCCACCACAAGCATACGCACCTCGATGAAGTATCGATGATGGTGATCGGGACACGGTCGGGGTAGAAATCCGGCGGCAGGCGCGTGGGAGGGAGCACAGGCGGGGTGGTGTCGGGGAACGCATCGGCAGCTGCGGTGACGATGAGGCTGGATTTTCCGGTGCCGCGGTCGCCGACGACGACGATGCGGACGCTCGTCTTGCCGCCGAAATTCGCGGCATCAGCTGATGCTGCCATGAAAATGAGATTGAATTCTTGAAAAAACACTAGCTCGGGGTGGTTTTAGATTCTTGAAAATGAGAATGGATTCTTGAAAACCCTAGTTTGCTGGTGGTGGCTGCAAACCTTGGGAAAGAAGGAAAATGACAACAGCGGCCGTTCGGGCATGTATGTAAATGCATAGATGCTCCGGTACTCTCGGATCACTGTAACTTACAGTGCTCCTGCCTCCTAGTTGCATCGAGCCATTTAGACAGTCCAATCCATTAATCTAGACCGTTGATTTGGTTCGTAGAAACTTTCATGGATCCATGTAGAACATTGTTCCTATCCGACAAATACGAACGGTTTGATCAATGGTCCTTAATATGGACGGTCAAGATAATTTACACAAACATAGGTACGATCAACAATTTGATCCATCTGATTGGTAGAGCCTATCATGCATTACTTATGATTCAAGAGAATCATTTTTTTTAGAGAATTTTAACCATCCCATCCATGGCTTCAAAAATGGATGGCTGTGAAAAATAAGGCCAAATTAAGTATGTATTGGATCGTCGGATTATTATCATTGTTTTGGGGTAGGCCGGAAAATTTTTTCTGAACCCAACGGACGGTTCAGATTTATCGATTGGATTGTCCAATTGAACTATGGAATTAGGAGCACTATAAATTATAATACTATGAGAGAAGTGGAGCGTTTCTCACTTATAACGACAGCGCTCCGATGGTAGCGGGAGCCGATGTATTGTATATCTACGCCGTCCGTCCATTTTTCCATTGTATTTTAACGAATGGAGATTGCCCACTGACGCTGCCAGTAACGAGGTGGCTAGCGGACAGTGCTATGTAGGCCCACTACAATATGTGTATTTTATCCACACCGTCCATCTATTTTTTCATATCATTTTAGAGCATGATCTAAAAAAAGAGACTGATCCAAATCTCAAGAGGACCACACCACAAGAAAGCAATGATTATCCTTAATTGCCAGTATTTTTGGTTCGGATCTTTTCATCACCACTGTTTCCTCTCTCGTGGTTCACGTAAGATTTTATCTGCATTGGTTTTGGTTTTTTTTTTTTTTCCCATAAAATGATCCTAAAGAATGGATGGACAGATGGGCGTATAGAGTACCAAAATCTCAAAAGTAACACACCATAAAAACGTTGGTTACTGAATATTGAAGAGAAATTTACAACTGTACGACCCATTTACGGCCCATTTACCTTTTTTAAGCCACTTCTTTTTACCTCCCCCGAATGATCACCTCCCCCGAGTAATCCCATACATACGGACGAGTTGCCAAAGGTCGACAATACCCTAGCTTTTCCTTCCGCTGACGCTCCTCGAACTCCGAGTTGTACGAACGGTTTAAAAGAAATCAAAGTTACGTGGGCCCACCGTTATTAATTTATTACATCCACAACTTTCATCCATATTTGGAGATCTTTTGGGAGCATTTTCAAAAGAGAAAAGAATCATATCCTAAGGTCAACTGGACCACACCACAGAGCAGTGGGAAAGTTGATTTTCATCCTTAAAAATTTTATAAGCCCACGGTAACATTTATTTTCCATCCAAGCTATTCATTAGACCTGGATGAAAAAGAAAAACAAATTTCACAATTAATCGTAACTTTTGTGACCCTGAAAGGGTTTCAATGGTAGACGTTCAATCCTCCACTACATTTTACAGTGTGGTCCACCTGATGGTTAGATCTTTCTTATTTTCCGTCTCAAGCCTTAATACGAGTTTGCCAACTAGATGGACAGTTTGGATATAACATATATACCGTAATAGAGACCCACAAAAAGTGGTGGGGATTACAACAGAGAGAAAAAAAAAAAAAAAATGAAGGATCCCGTGGCTATGGGTATAACCGTAGTGCTACGGCACTCTATGCACTTCTCTCTCTTTATTTATTTATTTGTTTACATGGAAAACTTTATTGTACGTACACTTTTCTCTAGTACATATTTATATAAATACATATATAAATACATATATAGAATAATATAAGAATTTACTTCTCTTTTTTCAATTTCTTTCTTTAATCATTTAACAAGAATATCTTCTAAACTAAAATTAATTAGTTACTTGACGTACCATATATGATTTTAGGGTAGGATAAACTACTTTAGCCAACCAACCTGGTTATTTTCCAAGATTCCATCAAGTTTATGATCGAAAATCCATTTCATTCACTTCGCGGTCAATTTCAACCACTTCATGGTCAATTTCATTCACTTCGCAGTCAATTTCATTTACTTTACGGTCAATTTCAATTAGTTCACGGTGAATTTCATTAACTTCGCAATCAATTTCATTCACTTTGTGGTCAATTTTAATCATTTCACGGTCAATTCCCTTCACTTCATGGTCAATTTCATGCATTTCATGGTCAATCCCGGCGATTCCCCTTCACTTCACGGTCAATTCCATGCATTTCACGGTCTTCACTTCACGCTCAATTATGTGCATTTCACGGTCAATTCCATGCATTTTACGGTCAATTCCGGCGATTCCCCTTCACTTCACGGTCATTTCTATTCATTTCACTGTCAATCCCCTTCACTTCACGGTCAATTCCCTTTACTTCACGGTCATTTCCATGCATTTCACAGTCAATTCCCTTTACTTCACAGTCAATTTCATGCCTTTCACGATCAAGTCTCTTCTCTTCATGGTCAATTCCCTTCACTTCACAGTCATTTCCATGCATTTCACGGTCAATTCCCTTTACTTCATGGCCATTTCCATGCATTTCACAGTCAATTCCCTTTACTTCACGGTCAATTCCATGCCTTTCATGGTCAATTCCCTTCACTTCACGGTTAATTCCCTTCACTTCACAGTCATTTTCATGTATTTCATGGAATTCGATATGATCTTATAAGTGAAAAAACTGTCCAGAATTTCAGTCGATTACATGGAAATGATTTCAATATCATTGAATGTCAGTTGATTACATGGACCTTGAATTTCTTCAAAACAAAACCTACAATTTTAAAGGGCTCTTCGATGTCATCGAAAACTACTCGATGTTATCGTGAGTGCGTCTCTTCATTAAATAACGAATGTTATCGTAACTAAATCAGTTTCGTCCAGCAATTTATATACAGAAAATTCACTGAATTTTCCGATATATCGAATCTATGTTATTCTTCGATATATCGAATGGAATTCAATATATCGAAAAAGACCCAAAACTATCTAGAGTTTTTGTTCATTTAAAACAAATTTTCGATGATATCGAGTGACCTTCGATATATCGAAGAACAGTTCGATACCACTCAAAGTTTACTCGATTACAAAGCCTTGAATTTATTGATGATATCAACGGTAAAATTATCAAGTGCTCTTCGATGTTATCGAAGACTACTCGATGATATCAAGCTTAAGTTATCAATAACATCGAAGTCTATTCGATGTTATCGTACTAAACCATTCACTACATTTTACGATATATCAAAACCTCTTCGGTATGATATTCTTCGATATATCGAAAAAGACCCAAAAATGTTCAGAGACCTTGTGTTCATTTAAAATAAATTTTTGATGATATCAAGTGACCTTTGATATATCGAAGTACGGTTCGATATCACTCGAAGTTTACTCGATCGCAAATACCTCGAAAAACTATCAAACCTTTTGTCCCGACCATTGGACTCCCTTCCATATATCGAGTAACATTCGATATATCGAAGAAACGCGTGTATTTATACCACGACGCATCCACTTCACTTCATTTACTCCATTTCCTTCTTTCTCTGCGACGCATCCACTCCCAAACAACTTTTCACAGGTAAAAAATACCGGTGTTTTATCAATTTCACTCCCTTACACTCAAATACACGTCCGAACACATAACTGCCATCCCTATTCCTTCTTTTCACCAATTTTCTTCATTTAATCTCCATAGGGATGACAAAGATGAGTTCAAATGTGTATTTGAGTGTAAGGGAGTGAATGGAATGAAACGCTTGAAATTGACCGTGAAGTGAAGGGGAATTGACCGTGAAATGCACGAAATTAACCGTGAAGTGAAGGGATTTGACCGTGAAGTGAAGGGGAATCACCGGAATTAACCGTGAAATGCATGGAATTAACCGTGAAATGAAGGGAATTGACTGTGAAATACACGGAAATGACCATGAAGTGAAGGGAATTGATTGTGAAATGCATTGAATTGACCGTGAAGTGAAGGAAATTGACCGTGAAACGCATGCAATTGACCGTGAAGTGAAGCGAATTGACCATGAAGTGAAGGGGAATTGCCAGAATTGACCGTGAAATGCATGGAATTAACCGTGAAGTGAAGGGGAATCGCCGAAATTGACCATGAAATGAAGGGAATTAACAGTAAAGTGAAGGGAATCGACTGTGAAATGCACGGAATTGACCGTGTAGTGAAGGGAATTGACCGTGAAATGAATTGAATTGACCTTTAAGTGAAGGGGAATCGTCGGAATTGACCATGAAATGCATGGAATTGACCATGAAGTGAAGGGAATTGACTGTGAAATGAATTGAATTGACCTTGAAGTAAAGGGGAATTGTCGGAATTAACTGTGAAATGCATGGAATTGACCGTGAAGTGAAGGGAATTGACCGTGAAATGAATTGAATTGACCGTGAAGTGAAGGGAATTGGCCGTGAAATGAATTGAATTGATCGTGAAGTGAAGGGAAATCGCCGGAATTGATCGTGAAATGCATGGAATTGACCGTGAAGTGAAGGGAATTGACCGTAAAATGAATTGAATTGACCGTGAAGTGAAGGAAAATCGCCAGAATTGACCGTGAAATGCATGGAATTGACCATAAAATGAAGGAAATTGACCATGAAGTAAAGGAGATTGACCATGAAATGCATGGAATTGACTGTGAAATGAATTGAATTGATCGTGAAGTGAAGGAAAATTGCTGGAATTGACCGTGAAATGTATGGAATTGATCGTGAAATGAAGGGAATTGACCGTGTAGTGAAGGGAATTAACCGTGAAATGAATTGAATTGACCATGAAGTGAAGGGGAATCACCGAAATTGACCGTGAAATGCATGGAATTGACCGTGAAGTGAAGGGAATCGACTGTGAAATGAATTGAATTGACCATGAAGTGAAGGGAATTGACAGTGAAATCAATTGAATTGACCGTGAAGTGAAGGGGAATTGCTGAAATTGACCGTGAAATGAAGGGAATTGACCGTGAAGTGATTAAAATTGACAGCGAAGTGAATAAAATTGACCACAAAGTTAATGAAATTTACTGCGAACTGATTGAAATTGACCGCGAAGTGAATAAAATGAATGAAATTGATCCCGAACTGATTGAAATTGGCTACGAAGTGAATGGAATGGATTTTCGACCATCAACCTAATGGAATCTATGAAAATGACCAGGTTGGTTGGCTAAAGTAGCTTCTCTTATCCCAAAATCATATATGGTACGTCAAGTAACTAATTTTGGTTTAGAAGATATTCCTGTTAAATGAATAAATAAATAAATGAAAAAAAAAAAAGAGAATTTTTTTATATATGCTTATATATACTGTAACATCCTGGATTTTCACTATTTTGGATTCCCAAAAATCCTTGAGATTTTATTATTATTATTAATTAACTTATAATATAACTTAATGACCATTAGCACTCAATGTTAGTTTATACTAAGGTGGACCAGTCTAGTTATGATGGGACAAAGTGCGGGCCGCCAAGTCAGATGGCCTGTTTACACTTAACAACAGCCCGTGTGGGCCACCTAGCGATCGAGAAGGGTCAAAAAAATTTAAAAATTTAAGGAAATGAAGATCTCACTGGGCTTGTGGTCCATTGTGAACCACGGACCCAGTGGACACCCAGAATTGTAATCTGGCACTTGTCGAATGCACCCCACCAATGCCAGATTGGAATCTGGCATCATTTGAATGAAACTGAGATTCCAGGCTTTTCAGTCGTTGGATCTCTTCTACGTTTACGGTGAAGGTCTATTGTATTTTTCTACGCCCGTCCACCAAGTTTGGAACCCAATCGTGGAACGGTGACCGTTGATCGCGAATCGAACCCGTATGACCAAACCCCATATCCGATCGTTCCCAAATTTTGCGCGGCCATTCATCGTCCATAGAGCACCTACCCTATAAATTTCATGACCAGAGGGCCGCTAGAAATGCCCCATCAATCAGAATGAGGGCCCATTTAAAGATCGGAACTGTATGCTCAAACCCCATACTCGATCATCCGTTTGTTTCCAAACTTTGCATGACCTCTCATCGGGCCATAAGACACCTACACTAAGTTTGGTGGCCAGAGGAGTGTTAGGGCCGCCCCAACACCAATAGGGAGTCATAGTGGTCTATTTTGAAAAATTGTGGAAGCTTGGGGCCATTTGCACCAAATCTGGCATTATAAAAGGGGTTTCTTTTGGGCACCCATCTCCCCATACGAATTTGCCCTAGGAAAGGAAAGAGAGAAGAGAGAAAAGGGAGAAAGAAGAAAGGAAGAAGAGAGGAAGGGAGAGTGAAGGAGAGTGAAGATGGGCCATAGACCAAAGTAGGGCCCAAGGGAGTCCCGTCTTGCAAAACCCTACCTCTCCCTCAAGGAAATCAATCATCCACAACTGAGAGAACCCATCTCCGCCGATTTGATAGGTAAATATTTCATCTTCTTGGAAACCCCTCATGTTGAGGGAGGATTTGCATGAGATTCTAACATGCAATGCTTTGCTTTAGGGATTCCAGCTAATCGACTCCAAGTTCGGCATTTCTAGGTCATTTCTAAGATCTCAACGAACCATAGGTGCGGACTATTGCTCTTAGGTGGCCTAACACCAATTTTAGTATGTGTTTAATGATTTTGGTTGCTTAAATACTATGTTTGGAGAAATCTAGAGAAACCCTAGGACTTGCTTGTTTGTTAGAATTGTATGTTTGGCTCCCATATGATGTTGTTCTTGCCTCTCACATGATTTTGTGTATGTACGATTATATGTTTATACCTTGTTTGATTCTCTCTTATGTTATGCCCCATAACATATATAATTCCTTTATTTTTGTGTATTTTGGTTCTAAGGGAGGAAGGAAGTGCTTAACTTCCTCACCAACCCACACCACACACACACACACCTTGTTCATGATATCATTAGCTTTACATGTTAGTATAAATTTAGAATTTTAAGTTGAGAAGTATGAGAACATGATGTTGTTTATGTTAGCTGATGCATGGATAGTTGGCATGTTATGGATCCTCTTTTCCTTTTGGGTTGGTCAGGAACGTGATGACAGACGGTAGTCCCATCGGTAGGACTACCCTAGGGCTAGATCCGTGGATTGGGCAGGAGTATTCGGGTGGCTGAAGTTCGACTACATGGGTCCTTTGTGCCCGAGGTCACTCGTCTCACGCTCGCCTGACTCGTGTGGTCTAGCCTACTATCTGATAAACCTTATTTGTTAACCCTGTTTGCTCACTTATGTATGGAACCTGGAACACCTTACAACCATTGTAGCCCACTGATACCTAGATTGCAATTGGTCCACAGTCTCGTGAGCTGGGCATAGTGCCTTTCCGTAGTAACCGCAAGCGATCCTTTTCTCTCGGCACTCCTCATATGCTTGAAGTCGGGGATGAGGAACCCGACGGGATCACGGACCGCGGGGTCTCAGCCTCACGCGTTGATGGGGCCTTGGCCTCCCAACCAGTTTAGGGTATTGATACGGGGGGTGTATCAGATTCTCCAATCTGCTGGATGAATGGACTGAACTAATAACTCGGCTAACACGATCGCATTGCATCACATTAGTTAGGATGACGACTCGGCAGTCGAGGTCCCTTTGAGGGAGTGTTGCCATACGCGATCGTTAGATGGAGTCGCTCGAGGGAGCGTCGTGGCAAGGGCATACATCATATCATCGCATTGCATGCACATTTAATAAGAGTTGTAGGTGTTGATGAATGACTGTTTTTCATTAAATTCATATTACAATTGATGCCTGTTATAACTTAAGATTAATAGTACACACTAAGTTGATCACTCACTCCCACTCTGGGACGGTGTTTTAAAACACCAACCAGACTCGTTCATAGATGCAGGTGACTCAGGGCTGAAGGAGCCTGGTGAGGCGAGCTTCGAGGAGGAGGACGAGCTGTCCTACTTCCAGATGATGGACGGTCCTCCGCCAGCTTGAGATGCGATATTGGATTGCGGAGCAATGGGCTCACCCTTATTCTTTTTGGACATAGTATTCTTTTGAGATTTTGTTGGGTTACGCCTTGTGCGACCTCTTTATATTTTTGGACCTGTATATATATGATGGATTTCTCTCATTTCTATAGACTTGCGTGGTTGTGCTTCATGTTCGAGGAAATTCTGGATTTGCATAATTAAACCGGATTAAACGCACATTAACAAAAAAAACCGTCATAAGTGACCCCGGGAACTTGGGAGTTGAGTGTATACACGACCCCCGATTTTCAGGGCGTTACATATACATATTTATATAAATATGTATTAGAAAAAAATGTAGGTAGAATAAGTTTCTCCATGTAAAAATAAATAAATAAAATGCATAGCCTACCCCGGACTACAGTTATGGCTACGGTTACAATCCGTATCCATAGGAAAAATACATTCAATACATATCGAATACTCTTCAATATGTATCGAAAATTGTAGGATTTTTTAGGCAAACTCACTGGACAGTGTCGAACCTTTTTCGATCATATCGAAAGACCTTCGATACATATCGAGTATATATATCGAAGGACATATCGAAAAAGCAGGGGTTACGATTAGGGCTATGGTTATAATCCGTAGCCATAGGAAACCCCAAATTTTCGAAAACCACATTTCACGAAAAAGCGAGGGCATTTTTGACTGTAAAAGTCTTGTTTGTGTACAAATGGGGGCTTATTAGGGCTATACATCAAGCCGAGTTGAGTCGAGGTGGGCCACGCTTGGCTTGACTCGTCTATGCTGTACTCAAGTTCGAGCTCGAGCTCGAGCTCGAGCTCAGCCTCGAGATCAACATTGAAGCTTGGCTTGTTTGCCAAAGCTTTCGAGTCGAGCTAGTGGTTCGAGTCGAGTCGAGTTTACCTCGGTAGGGTAAGGCAAAGAAAAAGAGGGAATGAGGACGAGTAGGGTCGGGTAAGGTTTTTTAGTAAAAACTTTAAGTTTTAACTTCTTTTTTTAACTTAAATATATATTATAAATATTTAATATTAATATAATATATATTATTAAAATATATTACTCGAGCCGAGTCGAGCTCGAGCTCGAGCTCAAGCTTCGAGTCGAATCGAGTCAAGTCAAGTTGAAATACACCACGGTCAAACTTGGCTTGAGCTCAACTCGAGCTTTAGTAAACAAGCTTGACTCGCCTTGAGTCGGCCTTTCAAGTCAAGTCAATCTGAGCCGAGTCGAGCAAGCTTTTTGAGCTAGCTTGGGAGCTAAAAATAACTGGGCTGAAAAAGGTCCGTGGGCCATAAATGGGTCGTAAAGTACGAAATTTCTCAATATTGAATGCACACCATTAGAGACTTATGAGGTACCACCCTAATACCCACCATAATGTTTATTTGACCACCATAATAGCCCGTGATGTTTATTTGCCATGTAAGCGGTTGATGAGATTAGACAGGTTAGAAAAAGAAAAAACAACAAATATCAATTTGGTCCAAAACTTAAGTTTTTTCACCTCATCTCCGGTGACATGATCACTTGAGATTTGGATATGGTTTATTTCATTTCTTAAAAAACAATAGACAACGTGGGTATATAATAAATACATCAAGGTGGGTCCATCAATGGCGCCGCACTAGAGCTGGGCACGAACTGACTTGACTCACGTAACTTGACTCGTTTGGACCCGACTTGACCCGAAGCTCGATCCAATTGGACCCAACTACATTCAAAACCGACTTGACTTGGATTCAGATATCTCTAACCCTACACACTACACCCGACTCAATCCCAAACTCTCTCTTCCTCCCTCTTCCAAGCTCGGCAACCACCCACCACTATCACCCTCTCTCTCTCTCTCTCTCTCTCTCTCTCTCTCTCTCTCCTCTCTCTCACCCTCTTCCAAGCCGTGACCGCTGACGACCACCCACCACCATCACCAGATTCACCACCGTCCTCCTCTCTCTCATCTCCACTCCCTCCCTCCTCCATCTCTCGATCCGATTTGGTGCCAATTCGAACTAACTCGGTACTTTTTATCCGGTCGGACTCAGTTCGGATTAGTCCAGGCCATACCCAGATTCGGATCGGTTCAGGCATGCCGTACTCGGTGCCGAGTTGAGTCGAGTTTGGGTCAGACCTATTTCAAAACCGGATCAAGTCGGGTCAACCCTAACTCGGTCCAACTCAATGCCCAACTCTAGCCCACACTGCTCCTTATGGCACTAGGCAGCTGATGGGGCCTATTTATGTAAAAAAAAATCCACCCCGCCCATCACCCCATCTTAACTCATGGTCCAGGATAATCGTGGTCCTCATCGGGAACAAAATGGGAAGGAACTCTCCCAGTTGATTTTTGTGGGCTACATGATATTATGTATATGTCATCCAGGCCATTCAGACCCTTCATCTAAGCTGGCAGAGTCTAACTTGAATGAAGGATAATACCAAAATTCAGACGGTTTTGAAACGCAGGTGAGCGCAGATGTACATCAAGGGGTGGGTGTTACTCCTATTTGTTCCAAATCGTGCAGCCTACGTGAGTTTTGGACCGGTGTGATTTTTGGAAACGGTAAGAAGATGAGAATACACATCTGATGGACGGACTGGATGTGCTGCGTACATCATATAGCCCGACATCTTCCAGCTCAGCGTACTGAGTAAACTCTGCGGCTGCGAGTGCGCCAAAAAAAAACTGTAAGGCGCACCGTGATGTGTGCGTCTTATCTCCACCGTCCATAAATTCTGATAGCTCATTTTAAGCTAATAGCATAAAATTGAAGAATATCCAAAGCTCAAATAGACCACACTATAGGAACCGGTAGGAATTTACGCCTGCCGTTGAAAACTTTTAAGAGGCCAATGAAATTTTGGATCAAGCTTATATTTGCGTTGTCTCTTCATCTCTGTCTGTGTGTCCCTATGAGCAGTTTGAATGATGACAAATAAACATCACTTAGGCACTAGGAAGGATTCAAAGGTGCATGTTGCTACTTATACTTTTTTCCTGTAGTGTGGTCCATTTGAGCTTTGGATATCATTGCTACTTATACTTTTTTCCTGTACTGTGGTCCATTTGAGCTTTGGATATCATTCAATTTCAGTATCATGCCTAAAATGTGATGATAAAACGGATGAACGGCGTGGATAAGACACATACATCACAGTGGACCCCAAACGATTTACACAGTATGTTATAGCTCAATGAGTTGCCGGGTACGCGATCTACGTCAGGTACCAGGGGTAATTTCTTACTGTAAACTCGACCTATCATCTACTTTTTTTTCTATCCAAACAAAACCTACCTTATTAAATTAGACTTCTACTCATATAATAGAAACAAAGATACTCTCACCTCTTGTAATTACTTTACCTTAAAAAAAACTTTTTCCAGTTGCTTTACCCTCGGTATAATTTTACCTTTTTCAGTTACTTTACCTTAAAAACTTTTTACCAATTACTTTATCCTAAAAATTAGGTATTTTCGTTTAAAATTTTCTTTCTTACCTTAAAAATTTACTTTTGATAACATAAGTTTTTGGGCGTCAAGGAAAAGAGAAAAAAAAAAAAAAAAAAAAGCATAAGAGAAAGAGTTTACCGTGCTAATTTTTTCTGGTACCAGCAACTCTCTGCCATATTCGCTTTTTTGTTTTTTTTTTACACACGCACCGACACCCCAGCACACTCTACGGTGGGATTCCACCACTGAGCATGAATACAGACCCTACTCGACAAAGGGTGACAAATGATACTCAGGCGCTTAAAAATTTCTTTAAATTACACATGTAGAATATAATTATATAAAAATAAACAGTAGAACGAATTATTTCTCCTAAGTTAGATGTATCATTAACCAAACATTCCGCTTATTTGATTATTATCAGATTGGTGTACATTTATTGGACGATAAAAAATGATAAACATCCAATGGTTTCTATTTCAACAAACAGCGTCCAAGAATCAACGGCTGGGAATGGTGAAACACTCTGATTTTGGTAGTGTAACTTATCTACGGTAGGATTCACATTTTAGTCTGCTCAATTCAAGTTCAGAGTGCCTGTGTATCAAGCTTCGTAGTCTTCCACAGTATCAAATAACTCCTGTTAATCAACTGTAGACTTCTATGTGAGTTTTGCACCAATTACAAAATGGTGAATCGGTGATGGCTCATGTTCATCACGTGAGGCACTAACTTACAGATCCATCCATTCAAATCGTGGACTCCATTGTGAATGGATTGTATATACAAATCACATTGATCAAACGATCGCAACCGTCCAACTAATATCTTTGACATGGATGGTTAAAAAATAGTGGGTGGTCCAAATTTGAAAGGACAACCAGAAGGTTGCCATCATCTTATACTAAAATTCTCCATCCAAAGTCTTCTGAGAGATTAGGACAGTCTGGATTGCTGTACAACTTATTCCATACGTAAGTTTGAAGAGTCACCACCACTTTATAAATGGTAGTGAAGAGTAAACAAAGAGGAGTCATTTGATACTCTGGTTACGCTTGATACGCAGCCAGACAAATTGTACACGTGGCATAAATTAACTGAAAGTAAGCCGCATAAAGTGCTTAACGAACTGTAAATAAGTCACAGTCCCAAATCAGATTGAACAATGTGTAGACTTGTTTCCTGAAATTGAACCAGATGGATAGTTGTGTGATCGAACAAACACCATATCTGGTTTTTGATACATCTGGGCAATTTTTATCTGAGTGCATGCATATCATCCATCACACTAGGCCAGAGTATCAAGGTTCTACGCAAACACATTGTTGCAGAGGCGGAAGAAGTACTTCAAGTCGGGCGCAGAAATCATGAGACGACTTATAGACGCAATATGATTTGGTTAGTACGGTGGGGCCCACGGGTATCCCAGGCTGATGAGGAATTGATTGAGTCCTGATGCATCTCATCCATTTCATACAAGTGGGGCTTATATTCCGTTGATCCAGACCGTTTATCTTATGGGAACCATTGAAGATGGTGGATGAGCCAAAATTCTTCATGAATGTTCAATCCTATCCATCAAATCATACGACATTTTCGTGGGCCAGTTGCTGTATTTTTTCGTAACCGTCTATTTGTACAGCAATTAAGAAGAACTTTCGAGACTCACCCACCCAGAGTAAAGTTCACAAGATCAGCGGTCTAGATCACCAGTACATTGCCCCATAGGCTACCTTTAAGATGGGATCTGGGACGTCCCTGGCCCACCCATCCGGTTGAAACGCATGTGGGTTGATTGTATACCATTGATTTTTCATTTTCTTTTGTTACGTCAGCACAAAATTCGATCCGTGCATCTGGCGGGCCTCACCTTCTATATTCTCCGGCCAAAAAAAACCGCTATTCATATCAAAATCTAGCAAATCATGTTGGCGACACAAACTGTTACACGTGGTATATATATATATATATATATATATATATATATATATATATATATATATATATATATATATATATATATATATGGGAAAAGGTACTATGCGCTCGAGCGTAAAGCGGTCGTCCGTGAGGTCGAGCTGGTTGGGCCCCACCGTGATGCCTTTCGAACATCAACACCGTCCACTAGATGCACCATTCCATAGTGGGCTTGAATGGCCTAAAATCAGGTCAATCCGTGACTCAGGTGGGCCACACCATCTAAAACCATAAGTATACATGCCAAAAACATATAAAAGCACTGGTGGGACCTGCTTGACTTTTCCATGCACCTTAAACTTGGTCTGAACCCTCATTCAAGTGGGACACACATAATGGATGGACTGGATTTGTAAAAAACATCTCGGTGGGCCCTCAAAAATGGTTATGAAGGTTTTAATGGTACACGGCCCCTCTACACTTCTGTATGCGGTGTGGCCCACTAAAGTCACGGATTGACTTGATTTTGGGCCGTCCAGGCCCAACATGGAATGGTACATTTGGTGGACGATGTTGATGTTCGAAAGGCATCATGGTGGGGCCCACCCAGCTCGACCTCACGGACGACTGCTTTACGCTCGACGCATAGTTCCTTTTCCCATATATATATATATATATATATATATATATATATATATATATATTGGGCAACATTAAAAGATTATATAATATCTTTGAATGCCACGTTATGAAAGTAATGTCGGAAGAAAAATGAATAGTCATTATAGGCGCATCACCAATTAGGCATGTTTTACGGAGGCAAATCATGATTGAGAGAATGGTAACTATTCTTGCCTAACTGGATACACATGGTGGCACTATGTGGGCCATTAGTTATCTTCAACCTCTAGTAGAAGTTATAAATAGCATGAGTGAATACCATTATCATCCTAATTAATGCAAACTCAAATCCTTTACCGATGCAATAATGGTGATTATCTTAACGTAGCATCTTAGCTTAGTTCATTTACTATGCATCAATCGTGGACCATTGGGATAGAAGTAGCATTAGTCCATCCTTGCGACCAGCTGACCACACTAGACTAATTCATAGTTTTTAATCCAGCATATGTAATTACTTTACTTCTTTACCTGTATGTCGAATCTGAAGGAATATTGTTAGCCTTAGGACTTGTCCGTCTACACTCATATGCTAGGTTGACATTAGTTTTTTGTAATATCTGAAATTGTCAACACCCCGCTCACCAACACACTATTGTTGCTACTCTCAGCCAACACCAACTATCTCACCTCAGCGATAAGAAATTGTGACTGATTATGTTTGGAATCCGCATCCATCTACATCAACTTTCGACCATTCAATCATACAACTATGGCATCTACGAATGTTATTGATTGACAAGGCAAAAAGACCCCACTGGAGGGGTAGCCCCAGTCTCTGCAAATTGCATGGTTTAACATAAGCACAAAATTGTCTGAATAGATAGTAGTCGATCGACCCAACACTGCTCTATCTCTATGTCGGGGGTCAACAGTGATCATGGTTTGGACCGGACCCACATCGATCTTGGCACGCCCCCACACACCAAGATAAGCATACACACGTGATCAAAGAAAACCCACCAACATCGTTTGTGGCACACCTAGGGGGACATGTGTACAATTGTTGATTGAATATTACAACAACATGAGTAAGTGATCTACTCGAGGCAGTGGGAACATTGAAGAATGAGAACTCAATCAGGCACTCGATGCGTCTTAGATGCGGGCCGATTCAAACGTCTTGAATCCTCCACTTCCGATCATCTCGGAAATAGGATTGTCACCCTAGAACAACTCTATGGATGTCAATGAAGTTCTTGAAAATGTTAGCAATTGCATAAGGGAACTAACCAAATACGGAAGAATGCAAACTGTGTATACCAGAGCTCAGGCTAAGTGTGTTAGGGCTCAAACTGAGGCTATTAATAAGTTGATAATGTTCCTTTAAGATAGGATGGCAAATTTCCACTAGTAAAACATGAAAATACCGCAATTTAGTAATACCTCTCTATAGTCGTTGATTTTTCCTCCACAGAATGTTTAGTCAGACCCAAGTCTGGTGGGACGGAATATGCCACCACCGGTAAGTATAGGAGGAACGGACAAAACGATCGTCTTAATGGCCTAAATGAACTGATTATGATGTACTTGTTGCAGGGAAATATATGCCGAATAACAAAATACCTGAGTTCATATTCTGCTTGCCCAAGGCATACAACCTCGAGTAGGTAATCAAGGACTTTAGGATACAAGAGGAATCATTTTATGAACAGCCAACTGTGACAAGTTGATTAACTTGATCAATGAAGTGAACCGATCAACACCGTGGTCATCATACCAATCAACCAGCTTATCGTACATCATTTATTGATTAGGTTGATAGGTATGATAAGGTTCCGAGAGGCACCAAGATTATTATATTTATTTATTCTATGGAGACACTGACAAATATTGTAACACCCCAGATTTTTGCCAACTTGGAGATAGACGTTCTTAGGTAATGGGTCGATCCTAACACCTTATTAACTTCTCAGAACTTAATCCTAAAGTCTAAAAATCGCTTTTTAACCCGTTTCCTTCAAAATCTCACATTTCATCAAATTTTCAAATTTTCCTAAGTACTTTCATATTAGATACAAATCCTAAAGTTTAGGTGATGAAGAACAATACTTAAACTAAAATTTACTATAAATAGTAAATAAATAAATAAATTGGGTTTTTAAACATTAACATTTTAAAATATTATGAAATAAATAGGTTAATTAGATAGATCAGCTTCTCCTACCCCAAAATCATATATTACATGTCAAATAACTCATTCCGATTTGCAAAATACACCTAATTCTAATATCAGGTGGCGAAACCACTTCAAACGGACTCGGGGGGCCAAACGACGCAAATCGGGTTGACTCGAGGTGGGTCCCGTACTTTTCTGGCACCTCGGGGGGGATGCAGGGTGATGCCATCTCCCCAAGGTCCAGAGGGTGGCGATGACATCGCCGGCCAGCAGGCCACAGCGGCCCGGGCGTCCCATTTTCTGCTATTTTCTGTAGTTTTTTAGTCCAACTTCAAAAAATTATATCTCCCTCATTATAACTCTAATTTATGTGATTTAAAAGCCAGATTGAAGATCAATAAGTTTAGTTTTATATAAAAATAAGTGAAAAATATGATAAAATTTTAATTATAATTAAATATAGGTCGTTGTGCCAACTATCCGAAAATTATTAGTATGGACAACTGCTGCTTATAGAACTTTTAGAATTTTTTTACAACAGGAAATCTAATGAAATGTAACATCCCAGATTTTTGCCAATATGAAATTAGGCGTCCTTAGGCAATGGGTCGATCCTAACACCTCATTAACTTGTCAGAACTGAATCTCAAAGTCTAAAATTGCTTCTTAACTCATTTCCTTTACAAATCTCACCCTTCACCACCTTGTTCTCTCAATTTTTCTAAGTACTTTCACCCTAGACACTATCTTAAACTAGCTAAGTATTATAGCTTGGATCACCTTATGTACAAACTACAAAGGCCTAGGTACTACCTCAGACAGAAATCTTACAGGACTAAATCCTTTAGAAATTTGACAAAGTTAACTAAGTGTTAAACTAAATTAGCTACGAAATCCACTTGATCCACTTTAAATACGATCTGCAAGACCTAAAACTTGTAAAATCATTGACGCTAGGTTACCCTAAAATATAGGATCAATCTCATTACCCGACTGCTCTTGGGAGCATCTCAAAACTCCGTATCAGATCTGGACCGCACGTCGGAAATCCGAATAATACCAAGTTAAGGAATTAGGACCACCTTGCTGGGCTTGACAACCATCTCGGAAATCAAATCCAGACAGTGTCCTAGCGCTGTTCGCTTGAGTCTAGAGCGAGGAGTGTGAAAATACTTGATTTTCTTTAAAAATAAATATCTCAAATAGTAATCTGAGACTTGTTGCTTGCGGATCAGTATTAGGCAACCAGACCGTCAGAATCAGGCCAAATTACACCCTCAAATTAGGGATATTTCCCCAAACATATCCATGTACTCGGAATCTCTGATCGAGATCCACTGACCGTTGAATTGAAACTGGTCCGCCATTTGCGATCTGGGAATCCGACCGAAACGAAAACTCAACTAAACCTAGATCCATTGTTAGTGAGCTTAAGTCCGACCTTTGGCTCAAGGGGGGCAGCCAGAAGTCCTCCGTTGAGCTGAAACAGCCTCGCTTTGGCTATAACCTAAGTATACCTTGACCTGAAGTCTAATTTGGTGAGTTTTTAGGCTATATAAGGACCTTAGAACTCTCTCTCTCACCGAGCATAAACTCAACTCCCGAGTTCCAATGCATCACTTATGCAAACAAAATGAATGATGATTGACTGTTGTCTGTATTAGTGAGGTGAACATGAGTGAGATTAAGTTAAAACAGCATATCATACTCCAGAGACAGTTAAATTGTAAGCGGAAGACTGTAATAGATAGAAAAATATATAAACTATAGTAAGTCTCTAGAGTGTGATAAGGTTACCAGGTTAAAGAATTACAAGCATAATTTCAAAATATACCAAGTTGTGGAAGTGTAATGTCTTCTATCCCAAATGTCATAGCCCCGTCAATGCAATTCTAGGTCTTCATAACCTGTCAGAGAGAGTTACATATAGGAGAACTCCTCCTCAACATCATAATAGTAGTCCGGCTCTGCTTCATAAGCATCGCCATCACCTGCAGCTAAGACAATCTGGTTGGTGTTGCAAGCACCGTCCCGTAACGTGGGAGTGAGTAGCTAACTCAGTAGAATAATAAAGCATATGTTAACATATTGTCAATGCAGTCAAGCAGTAATGATAAAGCTGTACAATCAAACACTCATAACTACTCTTATTAATGCAAGTATGAATGCAGTCATGATGGATGCCCTTGCCAAACCACCCTCGTGCGACACCATCTTATGTTCGCGGCATGCTTTCATCCCTCAGTGCTCTACATCTTCCAGGCATATGCAATGCGATGATGAACATGATTACCAAGTTGTTATTAGTCCATTTCAAACAGTAGTATTGGGAAACCAAGGTACCTCCCTTGTATCATTCCCAAACATGATCCATTCTAGGGTCATCAGTCCTAATTAATCTCATATGATAATATGTTTCTAGGTCGTCATTGCAGAGGCTACTAAGGCTGTTATGTACAATGGTTACACCACTCCCCCATCACCTCTTTAATGGTTCATCACTATACAGATACAGGCCTAGTTCATACTCTATACACCGCGGCAAAACTCTAAGGCTCACCGTAAATTCGAGTATGCTCGAGGTCACTAAAAGGGTCGCTGTGGCCGTTGCTCGCATTCGTTACACTACTCCCCCATCACCTTATCAATGTAGGCCGACAACACGAATATAGTGTCCCATACCACCATAAGTGGCTCATGAGTCTGGTTGCCCACTGGTCACTATAGGGAGGCACATGGCCCCTGTGTAGGCCGACAGCTCGACTACGGTGTCCCATACCATCATGCCCGGCTCATGAGTCTTAGCGGATTGAGGTACTATAGTTAACGGGATTTCACTGGTAAGTTTGGTACCCTAGGTTCAAGCAGAGGCGTCCAAACATGGTGAACATACATAAGACAGATCGGGTTACTTGATGAGCTCGACTAGCACGAGCGCCCGTTGAGTTGTACGACATAAAGTGCATAAGCACTTCGTGTGGCCTAACCACTGCCGATAACCAACGCACGACTCGGGTTCGTCAAACACGTCTTACGTGGCGAATGAATCTCAGCCACGAATTCGATCCCATTACCGACTGCCTAGACTATACAATAGCCCCAATCATATTCAATTGCAGATAGGTAAAGCAGTAATGGATCAAGATTCAAATCATACAATCAAAGTTTGGTATTATCCGTTTAGGGCTGCTAGGGCTGTTACACGGAATCATTACACCACTCCCCCATCACCCATGACATATCATACAACGTAAATATGAATTTAAACATATGTATTACACAGATAAAATCATACAATCAGTTGAGCATGTTATGAAGTACAACATAAGCATGAGTTTGTACATATTCAATTCCTAATCACACAGATATCTAAAGAAATCATACACATAGTTAAAGAAGTTGAGAATCATATCTCAACACCCTTATACCTTACAATTTACTAACTACTACTCATTCAAATATTTCAACAAACACTTTAAACTACATACATCAACATACATGACATATGTTGATCACATAGGCATTAGGCCAAATCCTTTCACTAGGGAGTTGCCCCAATTATAACACGCGTGCACCCACAACGGATAATCATGGCAAGTATGAATCCAAGTTCCATATTCATTCAGTCATTTTTACGAATACTTGGGCCACACATTGTAACATATATAGTGTATATTGGTTGTGGCGTGATTTAGGGCAAATCCTTTCGTCAAAGGGGTATCGCCAATACAACATTCATAGATCCATGACAATTAGTCATGACGAGCATGAATGAGAATTCTATACTCATTCAGTCATTTTCACAAACACTTAGAATACACTATTTTCAACATACATAGTGTACATTAGCAAAACATGTATTTGGGCGAGTCCTTTCGCCAAACAAGTATTTTATCCATATATAACATATTCATACAACAAATAATCATGGCAAACACATTTCCAAAATTTATACGTATACGGTACACTCTACAAATACCTAGAGTATGTAAAATTCCATATTCTTTATCTCTAATCGAAACGGAAAACAGACAACACTTTGTACATGTGCAATTGCATGCAGATCATGAATCTATCATTATCTGACATTGAAAGCGTTGAAAACCATAACTTATACACTTAAAGTCCGCACCTTTTGTCGTAGAATCGTAACGAGTTCGATAGGTTTGCTAGGCTTTCGCCTACGGCAGTTTGATAGCCTAAAGAGTGAAATAGGTTAGCTATTTCATAACCTACAACTATTTGGTAGAGATGAAGTATACTTAATGAAAAACTATTAAAAAAATAATTAAAATAATACACTGCCTAAAAGCTCCAGAAAGGGGCGTAGATCTGCCCTAGTACCATATTCTTTCGTAATTAAGGCATAATTTAGTTAAATATTAAACTGAATACTCAGTAGAATTAACTTGAACCACTTTAAATACGAATTGCAAGACCCAAAATGAGTAGAACCGCTAACGCTATGTTACCTAGAAACCTAGGATCAACCTCTAAACCTAGTTGATCTCGGGAGCACTTTGAAACTCCGTATCGGACCTGGACCCCGTGTCTAAAGTCCGATGATGGCGAAACTATACGGTTATGACCGCCTCACTGGGCTTGACAACCATCCTGAAAATCAAGTCCAAATAGTATCCTGAACTACACAACTTGAGCCTGGAGCGAAGTGTATGAGAAACACAAATACCTTTAGGAAATGAACTGAAACTTAAAGTGAATTGAGTTGTTTGCTTGCAGGCCAAATCTAAGGTTTCAGACCATCAAATTTAGACCCAATTATACCCTCAGATCAGGGAAAATTTCCAGCACATGACAGTCAACTTGTGGCCCTGATCGAGTACCGGTGACCGTTGAGCTAAAACTGGTCTGCCACGGTTGATTTGTAAATCCGATAGGACCGAAAACTTAACTTGACCTAGATCCAATGTCAGGGAGCTTAAGTCTGACTGCATGCAAAAAAGGGGCCTCCAGAAGTGCTCCGTTGGACCGGAACAGTCCGTCCTTGGCTATAACCTAAGTATACCATGGCCCTAGGGCCATTCCCATCACTTCTGGGACTATATAAGTGCCTTAAACCCTCTCTCTCTCATTCCATACGAATTTGGAAAACTATAAGAGAGAGAAGAGAGTAAAGAGAGAAGGAAAAAGAGAGAAAGTGAGGGAGAGTGTTGGAGATTGTTCCTAGGATATTTCCCTGACGCTCCACGTGCCTAACCACCACATCTATATTGTTATTCTGGCGATTCCGACTCCGTACTTAGGTAAGAAATCCTAACCCTAAGCTGTTATAGGGATTTAAATAGATTCGATGGTGAAATGGCTAACCTATTTCATGCTATAGGTTGTTGTTGTGCTGTAGACAAAGGCTTAGTGTTTAAACTGAGTTCATTACGAGTCTACCGGCGAAAGGTGTGAACTATAATTGTTTAGGTTATGGTTTTCAAGGCTTTCAATGTCAGTTAATAATTTATAACTAACTTGAATACTATCACATGCTTAGATACGATGTTTTCCGCTCTTTCAACATATATATGAACTATGTTGAATATGGTGTATTCCATGTGTTTGTTAATATGATTGAATGAGTATGGAATTTGGATTCATGTTTGCCATGATTATTCGTCTTGAATATATGATTGTTATGCATGTGATAACTTCTTTGTAAAAGGATTTGTCCTAATACCTGTTATCGCTAACATATGTTACGTATGTTGAAGTGTGTAGTCTAAGTGCTTGTAAAAATGTCTGAATGAGTATGGAATTTAGATTTGTGCTTGCCATGATCATTAACCATAAATATATGCTTGTTGTGTATGTGGCAACTCTTTTGTAAAAGGGCTTGCCAGGACATATGTTATAGCTAGTCTAATACACGTATGTTGAAAGGTGTAGTCTAAGTGTTTGATAAAATGCCTCAATGAGGAAATACTTGTTGAAATGCATGTACTGAGAGTGTTAAGATAAGATTCTCAACTCCCTTAACTATGGTTATAGTTTCCTTGATATATCCTATATTACTACTACGTGCTTTATGGTTGAATGCCTATGTATGCTAACATGTACACTACGTGTTTGTTGAAATGCTCAAATGAGACTTATATTTAAGTTGGATGCTACATGCTGTTTTGGACTAGCACATATGTATTCCTATCATATTTGAAGTGTATTTGGGGCTACGATATAGTCCAAGCAATCGGTAACGGTTTACAATCGGTGGCTAACTTATTTCAGCCACGACAGATACGTTCGACGAATTTGAGTCATACATCGTTTGACGACAGTGGTTAGGCTACGTGGAATGCTTATGCACTCTATGTCGATCAAATCAACGTATGATCGTACTAGTTGAGCTTGTCAAATAACCTGATTGGCCCGATGTATGTTCACTATGTATGGACGCTACTGCTTGAATCTAAGGTACCAAACTCACCAGTAGAAAGCCTGTTTTACCTTAGTACCTCGATCCGCTAAGACTCATGAGCCGGGCATAGTGATATGGGACACCGTGGTCGAGCTGTCGACCTACGCTGGGGCGACGAGCCTCCCCTTAGTGACCAGTGAGCAACCAAAGCTCGTGAGCCGAATATGGTAGTTTGGGACACTGTATTCGAGCTATCGGCCTACACTGATAAGGTGACGAGCCCTTTGTAGTGACCTAGAACCGCAACATCATATGAGATTTACTAGGACTGACGACCCTAGAATGGATCATTGTTTGGTAAATGATATAAGGGAGGTACCTTAGCTTCCCAATCCTGTTATGTGAAAATGTCTAATAAGAATTCGGTAATCACATTCATGTACCGCATTGCATGTGCCTTTGGCGTTGGAGTTGAGTATAGTGGAAGGTATGCATGCCGTGACCGTAAGACAAAGTCGCAGAGGGAGTGTAGGTGAGGGCATACATCATTAATGCATATCATCCTTGCATTAATTAGAGTACCTAAGAATGCTTGTTGTATTGTTTTATTATTACTGCTTGACTGAATTGATAACATGTTAACCTTTGCTTTATAGCTCCACTGACTTGATCACTCACTCCCACATTCTGGGACGGTGTTGTACACACCAATTAGACTCTGTCTTAACTGCAGGTGATGGCGATGCTTATGAGGTAGAGCTGGACTATTACGATGACGAGGAGTTCTCATATATGCAACTCTCTGGCGGGTCTATGTAGACTTGGAGTTGTGCTAACGGGGCTATAAGGTTTTGGATAGAGAACATTACACTTTCTCATTTTGTACATTTTAAAACTAAACTTATAATTATTTAACCTGGTGACAATCATACTGAGGGCTTGCTATCGCTTTTATACAGTTTATATACATATCACAGTCTTCCGCTTGCGTAATTTAAATTGTCTCTGGAGTATGATTTGCTGTTTTGGTATAATCTCATTCATGTTTAAGGTACTAATATGGACGACATTTAATCATCATTATCTATGTTGCATAAGTGATGCGTTGGAACTCGGGAGTAGAGTCTATGCTCGACCCCCAATTTTCACGGCGTTACAAATATACAATAGAATATATTGATCGTTTTACTGTACAATGGGGCTAATTCTTGACAAATGGGTATGTAAAGTTGAAGTGGTTTGCAAGTTCGTTAACGAACACCACAATTACATGGTATATTAATTTGCCAATGAATTTAGTATAATCCTGACAAGATATGGAAGAAATATTTCATGCTTAATTATATTGAACTGAGCCAAAATTCTCTTTGGCTGACTTATTGCACTTAAGACAATTTCCAGGCGAGTGGGCTAAATTATATACTACGCGGATTTAAAAAGTAAAAAAGCAAATGTCGGGGTTTTCTTCCAGAAACTCAGTTTATCAAGTTCGTCATAGAAGGTCTAGACATCAAACTCTAAAATAAGTTTGAATGAATGGACTTTGAAGATTTGATCGATCAATCGGATAGAGCAACCATATACAAATGGCTTATTCGTGAAGAAAACCAACAAAAAAATTCATCATCATGGACATACTATCATGATCTAAATTATGAGATAGTCTTAGCCGAAATAAACCTCAATCAACCATTCATTTGTATGGCTTTAATGAAATCAGAGGATGGATCATCTCTTCAATGTCCTAATATTGAAAAGAGAACTGCTCGACAGATTAGAAGGTTTTCTTTTGATATCACTAAGGCTGACATGATATTTAATCTCTTACTGGCTTCTAAACTCATTAAACTTCCATTAAAGTAGAGGATCCCTTTGGTAGAGGAGTTGAAGAAAATATAATATTACAAATGGCATGGATCTTGATCTTATTATACTAGAAATTATGTTGCTTTCTCAAACATGATTCAAGACAACATCAATTTAGGAATGCTTAAGTTTTTGAAAAGAGAGAGCAAGGTCATGTTAGTCGACACCGATCCATTTTCTATAATGGTGGGAATCAACATGCCGATGTAAGGAACATGAATACCCTCAGGAAAAAGGTGAAACTTATACCAGTAATAGGATAAAACAACCATCATCCGAAGTATGTTGATAAGCAACTCAACCTTAAAAAGAACACTAAGGGTAATGTTCTTTTGTGTGTCAATTAGTTGAAGAGGGGAGCCAATTGTGTGAGCGTTGTCATGAAGACATCCAATGACAGTTTTTGTCGAGAAAATATTATATGATAATGAAATGAACAAGTTTATAAGGTTGTCATATTGTGCAGATTCCAAAGAGGGAATGTCATGGCCTAAATGAAAAGAACATTGATAAAGAATGACTGGAAACAGTTGAGGATGGTCAAACCTACCAACACTAGCTAGTCGATGGACTAGAACAGTGCATCCTAAATTCCCACAGTTCCCATCGGAAATGATAAGGATGCAGAAACGTGATTGACAACGACAGAGAGCAACAAAAAGAATGATGAAAATGCAAAATCCTCTCTAAAACAGATAAAAAAGACAAACTATATATGGTCGATGTGCTCCCAGTCAAGTCAGAGTTTAGAGGATTAACTTTAATAGAAAGCAAAAGGCCAAAACAATTTATCCGCCCTGACGGTGTACCCAACGACCAATGTGATCAAAAGACGTACTGTAAAGTTAGAGAAAGCGAGATCGTGGGAGAAGAATAAAGTGATCCCTTAGAGGAAAGTCTTCTGATAGAGGAAATGTTGGCAAATGTGGATTTATTGAAAAATAATGTTAATTTTTAACAAAGTAAAAAAATAGAGGATGACAAAAGACTTAATGAACAAGAGATAACGACAATAACATTTAAAACATTGCCACATTACGAGTAGAGTGCAATATGGTATTCACGCTTCCACTTAATTTTTTTGCTAAAACAGATCAGCCGAATAATATGAAAGATGATGTCAAAGAAACCGAAGCAGTGTTGGTCAAGGAAGAAACAGCTGAACAAAGATCGGTAAGGTGCAAAGACAAGTCTATGATTACTATAGAGTAAGGTGTGCATTCGAAAAATGTGATCTTTGACCAACCATCTAATGCAATGTCATGACATTTAAAACATTTGTTTATATCAGCCTACACGAATGGATGCCACGTTGCCTGCATTATGGTTGACAACGGAGCAACAGTTAACATTCTGCCAAGGAATATATTAAAAATGTTAGAGAAAGACCATTTACATGATTGTTGCTGAAGTTATGGTTACAGACTTTACAGACGGCGTCACTAATGCGAAAACGAATTATATCGGTTCAGTTAATAGTGAGAAGCAGGAAGGCACTTGTAGGATTTTTTATAGTTTCATCGATGCCAAGCTTTAATGACCTCTTGGGTCGAGGTTGGATTCATGCAAACTATTGCATTTCGTCGTCATTACACCAGTTCCTGATATTTTGGAACAAAAGGAATGTGGAGATTGTTTCGGCTGATGACAAGTCATTTTGTGTGATGTCAAACGCAGTGGAAGTCTATTTTTATGAAGACGACGTTGGGCCAACGACTTCTACTTGTCAGGATAAGCACAAACAACCAACTGGGGTGTCAGTATATAAGAACTCGTTGATCAGAGTAACGGACATAAGCAGAGCCACATACAAAGAATTAGTTGTGCCGAAAGCACTTATTGCATTTTGGCCAGGGTAATCGTACCATCGAAGAGTTGTCATGATATGTACAATATTGGAAGAGGAAGAGATAGCTAAACTCACTACTTAGGCCGCTAAGAGCAAGGGCTCATAAGAAAGGTGAATCATATAATAATTGTCTAATTAACTGTAACGCCCCGACTTTTCAGGACCCGAGTATATGACTCGTTTCCCAAAAACTCGAGTATTAACCTTAAAGGATGGTCAAATTCGAGTGTGTGTGCGTGTGTGTGTGTGTGTGTGTATATATATATATATATATATATATATATATATATATATATATATATATATATAAACTATCAGAGCAAGCAGATGAGTGTAGAATGGACAAATCATATATAATGAAAAATTTCATTTACGTTAAGGATGTATAAGAAGTTGCCCATAATGACTTATACAAACTAATGTCTCAAACTTACAATTACAAAGTGAAATGATATTACATATAAACAAAACAAATTGTAACAAATCTGGAACTGTAAAACCATGTAGCAACTCTTGACAATACAATCATGCATCTCCATAGTGGTACTTTGCTCCTCATCAGTCTAAACCTGAAAATCAATTAAGCTACCTGTGCGACCTGTACGATTGTATATTTGATGGATGAGTGGCCAACTCAGTGTGAATTCCCCTCAAGATTACACACCGCTGCATTAGTTAAAAAATAATATAAAATATCCAGGCAACTAAAACAGAGTAAATGCAGTCTTATTATATGCATGGATGCAATCATTGTCCCTGGTAAAACATCTAGACAAACATTGGGTTTGTCACCCATGCAATCATCGAACCAGGTAAAACATCCAGACGGTCTATGCCCCAGGTAAAACATCCAGATAGGCAAGTATGTACGACAGTAGATACTGGTCTGTGCCCCGGGTAAAACATCCAGACGAGCAATTACGCATATCATGTACAACAACAATAGATGTTGGTTTATGCTATGCATGCATGATTAGCCAACCCGTTATTAGTCCAATTGCAACTAGCCAATTTAAATAAGCTCACGGTCACTACAGGGAGCTCACGACCCAGCGTAAGCCGACGGATCGGGCATAGTGTCCCATGACCACCATCCCCGATCCATGAGACTACCATTGTATGATGTTTAATGAAAACCCGTCGACTAGTGGCCAATCATATTACAGTATATGAGGCTTACCATCGCATGATTACACTATATAAAACATCGAACCCATCTAGGGCAAGTACCAAAACAAAACCACGTAGGGCGAGTATAAAAAATATGCCACATAGGGCCGATATCAAAATTATACAATAAAGACTATCCTTAAAAACCATTGGACACAACAACCCTGGATGGTAGGCCCACATCATTGATCAATTTAAACCACCACTCAATAACTACTATGCCGAAGCTCCATTACAATCACAACCAATCTGTTTACATCCCAAGTATGGGTGTACATTTATAGGTAGGGGGTTCCCACTGATGTACCCGTTCAAGTTCCAGAAACAATCCACAAGTAATCTACAAACATAAGAGAGTATGCAGGATAAATATCAAATATACTATAACTTAAGTTAATGGGAAAATGGAAAGCTTAAGGGGAAGAATCATCACCTTAGGTTTGCATCGCCTACCAGCATCGCTAGGGAATGCGTGTTCCCTTAAAATTAAATCCTACCATAAATCATGATGTACAATTAGATCCAAGTTCTACATATTATCTAGGGTTTAAGATCATAGCCCAAGGTTATCTTTTAGGGTTTTAGTGTAGAATTTAGGGTTTTCGTCCTAGGATTTAGCCCTAGACTTAGATTCGAGGATTTAAATTATAGTTAGTGTAAAATAAGTCACGATGTCAATTTAATAGTTATAAAATATTTATTAACATCAATGTCACCATTAATGTTAGCTATCGCGGCAATGATAATCGTTATGATGATATCAAATTGTAAAATCTACTATCAATGATACTATTTAAGCACGATAAATAGAATGCTAATATTTAATAACCATAAAATTTCGTATTTATTTATAATAGCTAATTTAAGCATGGATAATCTTCTAATAGTCAATCATGTTATATGATTGCAAGTATCATAGTAATACTAATGATAATAATTAAATACTAAGATCTGCTATTACAATAATATTTAAGAATGACAAAACAATGCATTAGTACTTAATAATGATATTATTTTATTTTCTTGGCTATGGTAACTATAAATAATTTACTAATGACTTCGCATTTCTAATATTAACAATCCTATTAATGGTATAAATGGCAACAATGTTAATTGTAATCAAAGAAACTTCGATATGGAGAAAAGGGGTGGGCTTACCTAAGTTGACTCGGTTGAGTCAACTCGACTCCCGCTCCTCTCCTCATTTCTCATCCTCTCTCCCTTCTCTTCTTTCTTCCACCTTCTCCTTCGCTCAAACCTGCACCCCAGCAGGCTTGCTAGACCAAACCAGGCCGCAAGCCCAACCTGACCGAGTCAAACTCGGTTTCAGCCGAGTCAACTCAGTCTCTTCTCTCTAGTTTCTTCTTCTTCTTCTTCTTCTATCTTTTCTCCCTTCCTTTCTCTCCTTTCTTCTCTCCTTTATTCTCTCCTTTTCCCCGATTTCTCTCTCTCTCTCTCTCTCTCTCTCTCTCTCTCTCTCTCCCCTCTCCTTCTTCCATACCCCTAGCTCTCCTTCTCACCCACGTCCAACATCTGGGCTCAGCGTGACCCACTTCAACCTTGACCTAAATGAGTCGGGTTGGTGTAGCTGCACCACCCATACTCTCTCCTTTTCTCTTCTTTCCTTCGATTCTCCTTACTGAAGGTTCCACAGCACCACCAGATACCCGGATCGAAGGCAGCATGCCTGAACCGAGTCGACGACTCAGTCTGAGCCGAGACAGTGCCACATAACGGCAGCTGCTCGCCCCCCTCTCGAACTCTCTGATTTCCTTTCTTTCTTCTTTTTCTTCTTTCCCTATCTGTTCTCCTTTCTCTCCAGACTCTCACAATACTTAAACTGGATCAGAATCGTTTGGTTTAAATTGAGTTTGGTGCAGTGGAATGGCGAAGAAGAAGATTCACTGTTAATGGTGAATCGCCATCTGACGGGTTTTTCTTCAAAGTGGAGCTCCGGGGTGGTTGGGATTTATGCACATGAGCTTAGGGATGCTCCAAGTTGAAGCTTCGAGAAGATTTAGCTGGTGGGTTCGTGAGTGGGAGGAAAACGGTCATGTCGAGTGCAGCTGCCTGAAAATGGAGGATTATGCTTACTGCTCAATCCGCGGTCCTTTTTATTGCTTAATCTAGCTCATGGAGCCGTTGGATTAAAACGAACGGCTTAGATAGCCCTGCGTGCAGTGGATCTAAATACCGCCTGTAACATGAAACTGGTGTTGTTTTGGTTGCTGGTTTTTCTGTGAAAACCATGGTCTCTACAGGTGGATTGGATGGCTAAGAACGCTCTATCTGGGACGGCCTAGATCAGCCTTTACTGGCACACACGGATCGCCAAGCTGGCGTGCAGACAGTTTCCATTTTTGAAAACTTGTGTTTGTAGGGTTAGTTTGCATTGGAGATTGTGTGAAATCACATGCAGTATCACGTGCAGGGCCTATATGGTTTTGGACGGGACGACTCACCCAACACGATGGATGGCTTGGATCTCTTCGTCAGATCCTGATGGTGGGCCATAATGCGTTTCAAACGGACGCTCGTTTGTTGGTGGAAGTGAAGAGAGAAATAGAGTTCCTCTCTATTTTGAGAAGGGGCAGGTCAGCCGCGTTTGACCCAAGTCAGCGGTTCGATGCACCGCCCGTGCACACGCCCTATGCACACACATCATATAAGTGGGGTCCATGGTGATGTTTGTGATAAATCCACTCCGTTCATTCCACTTCGTGGGCCCTGTCATAGCCTTTGACCAAAGATGGGGCAGATCCAAGGTCCAGGTGGGCCATACGAGTCGATTCCTAGCTTTAACAGTAGCTTTCCATTGCTAGTGGTCGGATCATTCCGAGGTTGGACGTCAACGGTCAAAAGATCATAATGGGCCATTTATAAGGCTCTCATCATATATTACTAACCAATACTAATATCAATATAAGTTTTCTTACTATTGTACATTACTTATAGTTATGATGATTAAAATTGCATACACATATATAATTATAATCTTAATATTAATGGACCACTATATACATGTTGTTGCTCATGTATTTAATAATACATAATTCGTAATATTACATTATAAATAACGTACGTGTAAATGAATTGAAAATATCATATTTAATTAAAATCATACTTGTATTCGGTAATATTGCTAAATAATATACAATTTTATTAAATTATCTAGTAATCTTTTGTATACATATTTATAACAGATATTTAATACTACATTAATTATCACCCGTTTTGTCTGTTTAACATAATATTATTTTCATAATATTTTATATACGTTAGTTATATTTATATCACTCCACTACAACACTTTTTCATACATTATTTATATGATAAATAATTCATAATTCTTTTGATCTATGTTTGTGTAAAACTTATAATATAACAAATAAAAATACATATATACTTGTGAAATATTACTGGATGATTTGATTCTTCTATTGAAGTGATTGAGATCCTAAAATAGACGTCTCTGAACTATTTTGAAAATCAATCGAATGGATGACTTGAGTTACGAAATAATGTTACACAAGACGATTGAGATGAATAGATCGAGGAATTTTGAGTGTCGGTGTGCACGGATGACCACGTGTGCATCTACACACATGTAAATAGATTTAGACTTCCCTGGTGACATCCGTGTACTGAAAAGTATGAGGCGTTATATTAACATAGCCGAATGCTTATTGGAACATGATGAGATTGCTGATGATGGTATTTTCATGAAAATCTGGAGGGTGCTCTAGCCAAGCTTGATAACTTGAAAGTCGATGTGTAAGATCCATTGGTTGAAATCAACTTGGGGACTGACCAAAATCCTCAACCGACTTATATCAGTGGGTCCTTGTCACCATAGGAGCAAGAAGTAATGACCAAATTACTCCATGATTATAAATAATATTTTTCCTGGGATTATCATGAAATGCCAGGTTTAAGCTGCAAATTGGTAGAACATACGTTTCTCATAAGATAAGGTTTTTGACTTGTTAAGTAGCCTCCGAGAAGGACGACCATTCAAGTTACAGCTAAAGTGGAGGACGATGTTGAGCGACTACTAAAGGCTAGTTTCATTCAACAAACTAGGTATGCCAAGTGAATCTCGAACATAGTCCCCGTTGTTAAAAAAATGGCAAGTTAAGAGTTTGCATTGACTTCCGAAATTTGAATCACGTGACCCCGAAAAGATGAATATCTTATATTGGTTGCACATCAACTAATATTTGCGCAGCAGGTCATAAAATAATATCATTCTTGGATGGACATTCTATTTACAATCAGATTTATATTGTAAAGAATGACATGGCTAAAATAGCTTTCAGATGTTCATGAGCCATCGAAATATATTGTTGGAAGGTTATGCCGTTTGGTCTTAAAAATGATTGTGCAACTTACGAGAGGGCCATGAACGCCATTGTCCATGACATGATTGGCCGAACACTAGAAGTATATATTGATGATGACGTGATCAATCTTTTGATTTTAGTGATCATCTTGCTCATTTGCAATAAACCTTCAAGTGTATGAAAGTGCACAAAATAAAAATGAACCCTTTAAAATGTACATTTGATGTTTTAGTAGGGAATTTTCTAGATTTTGTTGTTAATTAGAGAGGCATTGAGGTGTTGAGATTCATTAAGAACTCCAAGCGCTTACACTCATCTCACATGAACAAGCATAGATTTCAATCAACAATCTACAAAGAGATTGTGCAGCTCAGATGCCAGCAAAGTCTTAACCCATCTACGGGGTTAGGATGCAATTCGCGTCCAGCTCAACCATGTTTTAGCTCTTCAAGCTCCACCGACCCATCTGCATTTGATTGACTGTATCTCGCATGGATGATAATGGCAATCTACACCGCTGAATTTGGTTGGGGAATGCCTGTAAATGGGACCAGATTAGGTGCGACCCTGACCGTGGTCCCATTGGTGTATGTGCAGTATATGCATGCCGTCCATTCGTTCTTCCACGCAGATCCAAATGTACATGGACCACACCACAGGAGTCAGTAGTGATTGACCATTAAAAACTTTTTGTGGGCAACAACAGTTTTGGACCAATGTGATATTTGTTTTTTTTCCCGTCATTCATCCAAGTATTCGTAACATTATCAACATAATGGATGATAAATAAACATTGCGGGTGAGCTCTCAGACGTTTTTAGTAGTGGGCGGTCATTAAAAGTTGTTACCTGTAGTACGGTCAACATGAGATTTGTATGTGCTTCATACTTTATTATTATTTTTATTATTTCTCGTGCCCTAAAATGATATGGAAAATGGATGGACGGCATGGATATACTATACATACATCAATGTGGGCCACACAGAATCCGCTCCCATGGAAACAATAATATGCAGGACTATTTGAAATTGAAGCCTATGGAAACTCCACACTGGACGGGCTAAGCTTTCCCTAGATCGTAACCATTTATCCGGTAAGGCCTCAAAGGTTGTGGGACTAATTCATCTCAACCATTCAATTACTGTACCTTCTCCGATTGAAAGTGGATCTTTGATCATTTTAGTTTCAATCGTCCATTTGTTGTCCATGGTGAGACAAATGGAACAGTGTGAATTATTTTATTCATAATCATGACCCATAGAACAACCCATCAGATAAACGGTTCTCATTATGGAGGACAGGCTAAAACCGTTCTTGGCCGTCTTTAAACCATGCATTCGATGATGACTGTATATGGGTAAATAGATAAGTGTCCCATCATTATATATTTTATACCGATGGGACTAGGGATGCATCAACGATCAGGGCCCTATCCCAGCCTTTGACCAAAGATGGGGTAGATCCAAGGTCCAGCTGGGCCATACGAGCCGATTCCTAGCTTTAACAGTGGCTTTCCATTGTCTAGTGGTCAGATCATTTCGAGATTGGACGTCAACGGTCAAAAGATCCTAATGGGCCATTTATAAAGCTCTCATCATGTATTACTAACCAATACTAATATCAATATAAGTTTCATTGCTATTGTACATTACTTCTAATTATGATGATTAAAATTGCATAAACAAATATAATTATAATCTCAATATTAATGGACCAATATATACATGTTGTTGCTCATGTATTTAATAATACATAATTCGTAATATTACATTATAAATAACGTACATGTAAATGAATTGAAAATATCATGTTAAATTAAAATCATACTTGTATTCGGTAATATTGCTAAATAATATACAATTTTATTAAATTATCTAGTAATCTTTTGTATACATATTTATAATAGATATTTAATACTACATTAATTATCACCCATTATGTCTATTTAATATAATATTATTTTCATAATATTTTATATACGTTAGTTATATCATATCACTCCACTACAACACTTTTTCATACGTTATTTATATGATAAATAATTTATAATTCTTTTGATCTATGCTTGTGTAAAACTTATAATATAACAAATAAAAATACATATATACTTATGAAATATTACTGGATGATTTGATTCTTCTATTGAAGTGATTGAGATCCTAAAATAGACGTCTCTAGACTATTTTGAAAATCAATCGAATGGATGGCTTGAGTTATGAATGAATGTTACACAAGACGGTTGAGATGAATAGATCGAGGAATTTTGAGTGTCGGTGTGCACGGATGACCACGTGTGTTTCTACACACATGTAAACAGATTTAGACTTCCCTGGTGACATCCGTGCATTGAAAAGTATGGGGCGTTATATTAACATAGCCGAATGCTTATTGGAACATGATGAGATTGCTGATGATGGTATTTTCATGAAAATCTGGAGGGTGCTTTAGCCAAGCTTGATAACTTGAAAGCCGATGTGTAAGATCCAATGGTTGAAATCAATTTGGGGATTGACCAGAACCCCCAACCGACTTATATCAGTAGGTCCTTGTCACCATAGGAGCAAGAGGTAATGACTAAATTACTCCATGATTATAAATAATATTTTTCTTGGGATTATCATGAAATGCCAGGTTTAATCCGCAAGTTGGTAGAACATACGTTTCTCATAAGAAAAGGTTTTTGACTTGTTAAGTAGCCTTCGAGAAGGACGACCATTCAAGTTACGGCTAAAGTGGAGGACGATGTTGAGCGACTACTAAAGGCTAGTTTCATTCAACAAACTAGGTATGCTAAGTGAATCTCGAACATAGTTCCGGTCGTTAAAAAAATGGAAAGTTAAGAGTTTGCATTGATTTCTGAAATTTGAATCATGCGACCCCGAAAAGATGAATATCCTATATTGGTTGCAGATCAACTAATATTTGCGCAGTAGGTCATAAAATAATATCATTCTTGGATGGACATTCTACTTACAATCAGATTTATATTGTAAAGAATGACATGGCTAAAATAGCTTTCAGATGTTCATGAGCCATCGAAATATATTGTTGGAAGGTTATGCCATTTGGTCATTAAAATGATTGTGCAACTTACGAGAGGGCCATGAACGCCATTGTCCATGACATGATTGGCCGAACACTAGAAGTATATATTGATGATGACGTGATCAAGTCTTTCAATTTTTGTGATCATCTTGCTCATTTGCAATAAACCTTCAAGTGTATGAAAGTGCACAAAATAAAAATGAACCCTTTAAAATGTACATTTGATGTTTTAGTAGGGAATTTTCTAGGTTTTGTAGTTAATCAGAGAGGCATTGAGGTGTTGAGATTCATTAAGAACTCCAAGCGCTTACACTCGTCTCACATGAACAAGCATAGATTTCAATCAACTATCTGCAAAGAAATTGTGCAGCTCAGATGCCAGCAAAGTCTTAACCCATCTGCAGGGATAGGACGCAATCTGCGTCCAACTCAGCCATGTTTTGGTTCTTCAGGATTCACCGACCCATCTGCATTTGATTGACTGTATCTCGCATGGATGATAGTGGCAATTTACACCGCTGAATTTGGTTGGGGAATGCCTGTAAATGGGACTAGATTAGGTGCGGCCCTGACCGTGGTCCCATTGGTGTATGTGCAGTATATGCATGTCCTCCATTCGTTCTTCTATGCAGATCCAAATGTACATGGACCACACCACAGGAGTCAGTAGTGATTGACCATTAAAAACTTTTTGAGGGCAACAACAGTTTTGGACCAATGCGATATTTGATTTTTTCCCATCATTCATCCAGGTATTCATGACATTATCAACATAATGGATGATAAATAAACATTGCGGGTGAGCTCTCAGACGTTTTTAGTAGTGGGCTGTCATTTACCGTTGTTTCTTGTATTACGGTCAACATGAGATTTGTATGTGCTTCGTACTTTATTATTATTATTATTATTTCTCGTGCCCTAAAATGATATGGAAAATGGATGGACGGCATGGATATACTATACATACATCAATGTGGGCCGCACCGAATCCGCTCCCATGGAAACAATAATATGCAGGGCTATTTGAAATTGCAGCCTGTGGAAACTCCACACTGGACGGGCTAAGCTTTCCCTAGATCGTAACCATTTATCCGGTAAGGCCTCAAAGGTTGTGGGACTAATTAATCTCAACCATTCAATTACTGTACCTTCTCCATTTGAAAGTGGATCTTTGATCATTTCAGTTTCAATCGTCCATTTGTTGTCCATGGTGAGACAAATGGAACAGTGTGAATTATTTTATTCATAATCGTGACCCATAGAACAGCCCATCAGATAAACGGTTCTCATTATGGAGGACGGGCTAAAACCATTCTTGGTCGTCTTTAAACCATGCATTTGATGATGACCGTATAAGGGTAAATAGATAAGTGTCTCATCGTTATATATTTTATACCGATGGGACTAGGGACGCCTCTACGATCAGGGACGCTCATGAGGTGCTCCCTACTTTGCATGTGACCTATCCCAAATATCATGCACGCCCGCACATCAACCGACTAACAAGCGATTCTTGAATCTCGACCGTTGGTTTTCATTTTGTTAATCATCCCATTACACATGCACGGGTTGGCCAGATTTTTCAGCTAAGGAATATTAGAAGCGGTGACCATAAAAAGAAAAAAAAAAAGATCCAAATCTCAAATGGACCATCTCATAGGAAACAGTGGTGATTGAGCATCAAAACTTTTTTGTGGGACAAAAAAGCTTTGGATCAAGTTGATATTCGTTTCTTCCCTTCATCCAGATTTATGTGACTTATCAACTGGTTGGATGGTAAATAAACATTACGGTGGGCCCTAGGAATTTTTTTAATGGTCGGCCGTTCAATCAGCACTGTTTCCTACAGTTTGGTCCATCTGAAATTTTGATCCGATTCATTTTTGGGCTCATACCCAAAAATGATCTGGAAAAATGGATGGACGGTGTGGATTTAGAATTCATACATCAAGGTGGGCCCCACGGTAAGGACCGCACCTAATCTGCTCCGGATGGGGCGTCTGGAATTAGCCTTCCTCGTTCGCCCGATGTTCTGCGTAGTGGGCCCTATAGCATACATTCTCTCATTCGATTAAATGCTCGTGCCCAACAGATCAACGGTCCACATTTCATAAGAAGAGAATATCCATTTCCCGTTAAAATTGCAACTGAAATATTCTCTCCTTCGATTAAATGCTCGTGCCCAACAGATTAACCATCCAGATTTCATAAGGAGGGAATATCCATTTCCCGCAAAAATTGCAAATTGAAATCTCTCTCCCACTCTTTTCATCATAAGGAGAGAATACCCTGTAGTTCCTTTGGAGTGTCTTAATCAGCAGGCAAGTACAGAAGACAAAGCTCCTAAGTGTTTCATCTTAAATGCGAACACAAGGGATGTGTTTGGATGCACAAGTGGAGGGGGGGGGGATAGTTTGCATTGGAGATTGTGTGAAAGCCCCCAGACAGTTTTCATTTTCAGAAACTTGTGTTTGTTGGGTTAGTTTGCATTGGAGATTGTGTCTAATCACATGCAGTATCACGTACGGGGCCCACATGGTTTTGGACGGGACGACTCACCCAACACGATGGACGGCATGGATCTCTTCGTCAGATCCTGATGGTGGGTCATAGCACGTTTCAAACAGACGCTCGTTCGTTGGTGGAAGTGAAGAGAGAAATAGAGTTCCTCTCTGTTTTGAGAAGGCGCGGGTCAGCCGCGTTTGACCCAAGTCAGCGGTTCGGTGCACCGCCCGTGCACACGCCCTATGCACACACATCATATGAGTGGGGTCCATAGTGATGTTTGTGATAAATTCACTCATTTCATTCCACTTTGTGGGCCTTGTCATAGCCTTTGACCAAAGATGGGCAGATCCAAGGTCCAGGTGGGCCATACGAGCCGATTCCTAGCTTTAACAGTGGCTTTCCATTGTCTAGTGGTCGGATCATTACTAGATTGGACGTCGACGGTCAAAAGATCCTAATGGGCCATTTATAAGGCTCTCATCATGTATTACTAACCAATACTAATATCAATATAAGTTTCATTGCTATTGTACATTACTTATAGTTATGATGATTAAAATTACATACACAAATATAATTATATTCTCAATATTAATGGACCAATATATACATGTTGTTGCTCATGTATTTAATAATACATAATTCGTAATATTACATTATAAATAACGTACATGTAAATGAATTGAAAATATCATGTTTAATTAAAATCATACTTGTATTCGATAATATTGATAAATAATATACAATTTTATTAAATTATCTTGTAATCTTTTGTATACATATTTATAATAGATATTTAATACTACATTAATTATCACCCGTTATGTCTATTTAATATAATATTATTTTCATAATATTTTATATACGTTAGTTATATCATATCACTCCACTACAACACTTTTTCATACATTATTTATATGATAAATAATTCATAATTCTTTTGATCTATGTTTGCGTAAAACCTATAATATAACAAATAAAAATACATTTATACTTATGAAATATTACCGGATGATTTGATTCTTCTATTGAAGTGATTGAGATCCTAAAATAGACGTCTCTGAACTATTTTGAAATCCAATCGAATGGATGGCTTGAGTTATGAATGAATGTTACACAAGACGGTTGAGATGAATAGATTGAGGAATTTTGAGTGTCGTTGTGCACGGATGACCACGTGTGTTTCTACACACGTGTAAATAGATTTAAACTTCCCTGATGACACCCGTGTACTGAAAAGTACGGGGCATTATATTAACATAGTTGAATGCTTATTGGAACATGATGAGATTGCTGATGAAGGTATTTTCATGAAAATCTGGAGGGTGCTCTAGCCAAGCTTGATAACTTGAAAGCCGATGTGTAAGATCCAATGGTTGAAATCAACTTGGGGACTGACCAAAACCCCCAACTAACTTATATCAGTGGGTCCTTGTCACCATAGGAGCAAGAGGTAATGACTAAATTACTCCATGATTATAAATAATATTTTTCCTGGGATTATCATGAAATGCCAGGTTTAGGCCGCAAGTTGGTAGAACATACGTTTCTCATAAGATAAGGTTTTCGACTTGTTAAGTAGCCTCCGAAAAGGACGACCATTCAAGTTACGGCTAAAGTGGAGGATGAGGTTGAGTGACTACCAAAAGGCTAGTTTCATTCAACCAACTAGGTATGCCAAGTGAATCTCGAACATAGTCCCGGTCGTTAAAAAAATGGCAAGTTATGAGTTTGCATTGATTTCCAAAATTTGAATCATGTGACCCCGAAAAGATGAATATCGTATATTAGTTGTAGATCAACTAATATTTGCGCAGTAGGTCATAAAATAATATCAATCATGGATGGACATTCTACTTACAATCAGATTTATATTGTAAAGAATGACATGGCTAAAATAACTTTCAGATGTTCATGAGCCATCGAAATATATTGTTGGAAGGTTATGCCGTTTGGTCTTTAAAATGATTGTGCAACTTACGAGAGGGCCATGAACGCCATTGTCCATGACATGATTGGCCGAACACTAGAAGTATATATTGATGATGACATGATCAAGTCTTTTGATTTTAGTGATCATCTCGCTCATTTGCAACAAACCTTCAAGTGTATGAAAGTGCACAAAATAAAAACGAACCCTTTAAAATGTACATTTGATGTTTTAGTAGGGAATTTTCTAGGTTTTGTAGTTAATCAGAGAGGCATTGAGGTGTTGAGATTCATTAAGAACTCCAAGCGCTTACACTTGTTTCACATGAACAAGCATATATTTCAATCAACTATTTGCAAAGAGATTGTGCAGCTTAGATGCCAGCAAAGTCTTAACCCATCTGCGGGGTTAGGACACAATCTGCGTCCAGCTCAGCCATGTTTTGGTTCTTCAGGCTCCACCGACCCATCTGCATTTGATTGACTATATCTCACATGGATGATAATGGCAATCTACACCGCTGAATTTGGTTGGGGAATGCCTGTAAATGGGACCAGATTAGGTGCGGCCCTGACCGTGGTCCCATTTGTGTATGTGCAATATATGCATGTCGTCCATTCATTCTTCCAGGCAGATCCAAATGTACATGGACCACACCACAGGAGTCAGTAGTGATTGACCATTAAAAACTTTTTGTGGGCAACAACAGTTTTGGACCAATGTGATATTTGTTTTTTTCTTTTCCCATCATTCATCCAGGTATTCGTGACATTATCAACATAATGGATGATAAATAAACATTGCGGGTGAGCTCTCGGACGTTTTTAGTAGTGGGCGGTCATTCAAAGTTGTTTCTTGTAGTACCGTCAACATGAGATTTGTATGTGCTTCGTACTTTATTATTATTATTATTATTTCTGGTGCCCTAAAATGATATGGAAAATGGATGGACGGCGTGGATATACTATACGTACATCAATGTGGGCCGCACAGAATCTGCTCCCATGGAAACAAAAATATGCATGACTATTTGAAATTGTAGCCTGTGGAAACTCCACGCTGGACGGGCTAAGCTTTCCCCAGATCGTAACCATTTATCCGGTAAGGCCTCAAAGGTTGTGGGACTAATTCATCTCAACCATTCAATTAATGTACCTTCTTCGATTGAAAGTGGATCTTTGATCATTTCAGTTTCAACCATCCATTTGTTATCCATGGTGAGACAAATGGAACAGTGTGAATTATTTTATTCATAATCGTGACCTATAGAACGGCTCATCACATAAACGGTTCTCATTATGGAGGACGGGCTAAAACCATTCTTGGCCGTCTTTAAACCATGCATTTGATGATGACCGTATATGGGTAAATAGATAAGTGTCCCATCATTATATATTTTATACCGATGCGACCGGGGATGCCTCTACGATCAGGGACGCTTATGAGGTGCTCCCTACTTTGCATGTGACCTATCCCAAATATCATGCACGCCCGCACATCAACCAACTAACAAGCGATTCTTGAATCTCGACCGCTGGTTTTCATTTTGTTAATCATCCCATTACGCATGCACGGGTTGGTCAGATTTTCCGTCCTAAGAATATCGGAAGCGGTGACCATAAAAAAAAAAAAAACAGATCCAAATCTCAGATGGACCATCTCATAAGAAATAGTGGTGATTGACAATCAAAACTTTTTTGTGGGACAAAAAGCTTTGGATCAAGTTGATATTCGTTTCTTCCCTTCATCCAGATTTATGTGACTTATCAACTGGTTGGATGGTAAATAAACATTACGGTGGGCCCTAGGAATTTTTTAATGGTGGGTCATTCAATCAGCACTGTTTCCTATAGTATGGTCCACCTGTAATTTTGATCCGATTCATTTTTGGGCTCATGCCCTAAAATGATCTGAAAAAACCGATGGACGGTGTGGATTTAGAATTCATACATCAAGGTGGGCCCCATGGTAAGGACCGCACCTAATCTGCTCCGGATGGGGCGTCTGGAATTAGCCTTCCTCGTTCGCCCGATGTTCCGCGCAGTGGGCCCTACAACATACATTCTCTCCTTCGATTAAATGCTCGTGTCCAATAGATCAACGGTCCAGATTTCATAAGGAGAGAATATCCATTTCTCGCTAAAATTGCAACTGAAATATTCTCTCCTTCGATTAAATGCTCGTGCCCAACAGATCAACGATCCAGATTTCATAAGGAGAGAATATCCATTTCCCGCTAAAATTGCAATTGAAATATTCTCTCCTTCGATTAAATGCTCGTGCCCAACAGATCAACGATTCAGATTTCATAAGGAGGGAATATCCATTTCCCGCTAAAATTGCAAATTGAAATCTCTCTCCCTCTCTCTCATCATAAGGAGAGAATACCCTGTAGTTCCTTTAGAATGTCTTAATCAGCAGGCAAGTACAGAAGACAAAGCTCCCAAGTGTTTCATCTTAAATGCGAACACAAGGGATGTGTTTGGATGCACAATAGGGGGGGGGGGGGGGGATAGTTTGCGTTGGAGATAGTGTGAAAGCTCCCAGACAGTTTTCATTTTCGGAAAAAAGTGTTTGTAGGGTCAGTTTGCATTGGAGATTGTGTGAAATCACATGCAGCATCACATGTGGGGCCTACATGGTTTTGGACGAGACGACTCACCCAACACGATGGACGGCTTGGATCTCTTCGTCAGATCCTGATGGTGGGCCATAGCGCTTTTCAAACGGACGCTCGTCCGCTGGTGGAAGCGAAGAGAGAAACAGAGTTCCTCTCTGTTTTGAGAAGGCGTGGGTCAGCTGCATTTGACCCAACTCAGCGGTTCGGTGCACCGCCCGTGCACACGCCCTATGCACACACATCATATGAGTGGGGTCCATAGTGATGTTCGTGATAAATTCACTGCTTTCATTCCACTTTGTGGGCCTTGTCATAGCCTTTGACCAAAGATGGGGCAGATCCAAGGTCCAGGTGGGCCATACGAGCCGATTCCTAGCTTTAACAGTGGCTTTCCATTGTCTAGTGGTCGGATCATTACTAGATTGGACGTCAACGGTCAAAAGATCCTAATGGGCCATTTATAAGGCTCTCATCATGTATTACTAACCAATACTAATATCAATATAAGTTTCATTGCTATTGTACATTACTTATAGTTATGATGATTAAAATTGCATACACAAATATAATTATATTCTCAATATTAATGGACCAATATATACATGTTGTTGCTCATGTATTTAATAATACATAATTCGTAATATTACATTATAAATAACGTACATGTAAATGAATTGAAAATATCATGTTTAATTAAAATCATACTTGTATTCGGTAATATTGGTAAATAATATACAATTTTATTAAATTATCTAGTAATCTTTTGTATACATATTTATAACAGATATTTAATACTACATTAATTATCACCCGTTATGTCTATTTAATATAATATTATTTTCATAATATTTTATATACGTTAGTTATATCATATCACTCCACTATAACACTTTTTCATACATTATTTATATGATAAATAATTCATAATTCTTTTGATCTATGTTTGTGTAAAACTTATAATATAACAAATAAAAATACATATATACTTATGAAATATTACTAGATGATTTGATTCTTCTATTGAAGTGATTGAGATCCTAAAATAGATGTCTCTAGACTATTTTGAAAATCAATCGAATGGATGGCTTGAGTTATGAATGAATGTTACACAAGACGGTTGAGATGAATAGATCAAGGAATTTTGAGTGTCGGTGTGCACGGATGGTCATGTGTGTTTCTACACATGTGTAAACAGATTTAGACTTCCCTGGTGACACCCGTGTACTGAAAAGTACAGGGCATTATATTAATATAGCTGAATGCTTATTGGAACATGATGAGACTGCTGATGATGGTATTTTCATGAAAATCTGGAGGGTGCTCTAGCCAAGCTTGATAACTTGAAAGCCGATGTGTAAGATCCAATGGTTGAAATCAACTTGGGGACTGACCAAAACCCCCAACCGACTTATATCAGTGGGTCCTTGTCACCATAGGAGCAAGAGGTAATGACTAAATTACTTCATGATTATAAATAATATTTTTCCTAGGATTATCATGAAATGCCAGGTTTAAGCCGCAAGTTGGTAGAACATACGTTTCTCATAAGATAAGGTTTTCGACTTGTTAAGTAGCCTTCGAGAAGGACGACCATTCAAGTTATGGTTAAAGGGGAGGACGAGGTTGAACGACTACTTAAGGCTAGTTTCATTCAACCAACTAGGTATGCCAAGTGAATCTCGAACATAGTCCCGGTCGTTAAAAAAATGGCAAGTTAAGAGTTTGCATTGATTTCCGAAATTTGAATCATGCGACCCCGAAAAGATGAATATCCTATATTGGTTGCAGATCAACTAATATTTGCGCAGTAGGTCATAAAATAATATCATTCATGGATGGATATTCTACTTACAATCAGATTTATATTGTAAAGAATGACATGGCTAAAATAGCTTTCAGATGTTCATGGGCCATCAAAATATATTGTTGGAAGGTTATGTTGTTTGGTCTTTAAAATGATTGTGCAAGTTACGAGAGGGCCATGAACGCCATTGTCCATGACATGATTGGCTGAACACTAGAAGTATATATTGATGATGACGTGATCAATCTTTTGATTTTAGTGATCATCTTGCTCATTTGCAATAAACCTTAAAGTGCACAAAATAAAAACGAACCCTTTAAAATGTACATTCGATGTTTTAGTAGGGAATTTTCTAGGTTTTGTAGTTAATCAGAGAGGCTTTGAGGTGTTGAGATTCATTAAGAACTCCAAGCGCTTACACTCGTCTCACATGAACAAGCACAGATTTCAATCAACTATCTGCAAAGAGATTGTGCAGCTCAGATGCCAGCAAGGTCTTAACCCATCTGCGGGGTTAGGATGCAATCCGCGTCCAGCTCAACCATGTTTTGGTTCTTCAAGCTCCACTGACCCATCTGCATTTGATTGACTGTATCTCGCATGGATGATAGTGGCAATCTACACCGATGAATTTGGTTAGGGAATGCCTGTAAATGGGACCAGATTAGGTGCGGCCCTTACCGTGGTCCCATTGGTGTATGTGCAGTATATGCATGCCGTCCATTCGTTCTTCCACGCAGATCCAAATGTACATGGACCACACCACAGGAGTCAGTAGTGATTGACCATTAAAAGCTTTTTGTGGGCAACAACAGTTTTGGACCAATGTGATATTTGTTTTTTTCCCATCATTCATCCAGGTATTCGTGACATTATCAACATAATGGATGATAAATAAACATTGCGGGTGAGCTCTCGGACGTTTTTAGTAGTGGGCGGTCATTAAAAGTTATTTCCTGTAGTACGTTCAACATGAGATTTGTATGTGCTTCATACTTTATTATTATTATTATTATTATTTCTCGTGCCCTAAAATGATATGGAAAATGGATGGACGGCATGGATATACTATACATACATCAATGTGGGCCGCACCGAATCCGCTCCCATGGAAACAATAATATGCAGGACTATTTGAAATTGAAGCCTGTGGAAACTCCACACTGGACGGGCTAAGCTTTCCCTAGATCGTAACCATTTATCCGGTAAGGCCTCAAAGGTTGTGGGACTAATTCATCTCAACCATTCAATTACTGTACCTTCTCCGATTGAAAGTGGATCTTTGATCATTTTAGTTTCAACCGTCCATTTGTTGTCCATGGTGAGACAAATGGAATAGTGTTAATTATTTTATTCATAATCGTGACCCATAGAACAGCCCATCAGATAAATGGTTCTCATTATGGAGGATGGTCTAAAACCATTCTTGGCCGTCTTTAAACCATGCATTTGATGATGACCGTATATGTGTAAATAGATAAGTGTCCCATCATTATATATTTTATACCGATGGGACCAGGGATGCCTCTACGATCAGGGACGCTTATGAGGTGCTCCCTACTTTGCATGTGACCTATCCCAAATATCATGCATGCCCGCACATCAACCGACTAACAAGCGATCTTGAATCTCGACCGTTGGTTTTCATTTTGTTAATCATCCCATTATGCATGCACGGGCTGGTCAGATTTTCCGGCCAAGGAATATCGGGAGCGGTAAGCATAAAAAAAAAAAAAAAAAAACAGATCCAAATCTCAGATGGACCATCTCATAAGAAATAGTGGTGATTGACCATTAAAACTTTTTTGTGGGACAAAAAAGCTTTGGATCAAGTTGATATTCATTTCTTCCCTTCATCCAGATTTATGTGACTTATCAACTGGTTGGATGGTAAATAAACATTACGGTGGGCCCTAGGAACTTTTTAATTGTGGGCCGTTCAATCAGCACTGTTTCCTATAGTATGGTCCATTTCAAATTTTGATCCGATTCATTTTTGGGCTCATGCCCTAAAATTATATGGAAAAACGGATGGACAGTGTGGATTTAGAATTCATACATCAAGGTGGGCCTCACGGTAAGGAACGCACCTAATCTGCTCCAGATGTGGCGTATGGAATTAGCCTTCCTCGTTCGCCTGATGTTCTGCGCAGTGGACCCTACAACATACATTCTCTCCTTCGGTTAAATGCTCGTGCCCAACAGATCAACGGTCCAGATTTCATAAGGAGAGAATATCCATTTCCCGCTAAAATTGCAACTGAAATATTCTCTCCTTCGGTTAAATGCTCGTGCCCAACAGATCAACGGTCCAGATTTCATAAGGAGAGAATATCCATTTCCCGTTAAAATTGCAACTGAAATATTCTCTCCTTCGATTAAATGCTCATGCCCAACAGATCAACGATCCAGATTTCATAAGGAGGGAATATCCATTTCTCGCTAAAATTGTAAATTAAAATCTCTTTCTCTCTCTCTCTCTCTCATCATAAGGAGAGAATACCTTGTAGTTCCTTTGGAATGTCTTAATCAGCAGGCAAGTACAGAAGACAAAGCTCCCAAGTGTTTTACCTTAAATGTGAACACAAGGTATGTGTTTGGACGCACAACAGGGGGGGGGGGGGGGAGGATAGGTTGCGTTGGAGATAGTGTGAAAGCTCCCAGACAGTTTTCATTTTCGAAAAATTGTATTTGTAGGGTTAGTTTGCATTGGAGATGGTGTGAAATCACATGCAGCATCACGTGTGGGGCCTACATGCTTTTGGACGGGACGACTCACCCAACACAATGGACGGCTTGGATCTCTTCGTCAGATCCTGATGGTGGGCCATAGCGCTTTTCAAACAGACGCTCGTTCATTGGTGGAAGTGAAGAGAGAAACAGAGTTCCTCTCTGTTTTGAGAAGGCGCGGGTCAGCCGCGTTTGACCCAAGTCAGCGGTTCGGTGCACAGCCCGTGCACACGCCCTATGCACACACATCATATGAGTGGGGTCCATAATGATGTTTTTGATAAATCAACTTTGTTCATTCCACTTTGTGGGCCCTGTCATAGCCTTTGACCAAAGATGGGGCAGATCCAAGGTCCAGGTGGGCCATACGAGCCAATTCCTAGCTTTAACAGTGGCTTTCCATTGTCCAGTGGTCGGATCATTCCGAGATTGGACGTCAACGGTCAAAAGATCCTAATGGGCCATTTATAAGGCTCTCATCATGTATTACTAACCAATACTAATATCAATATAAGTTTCATTGCTATTGTACATTACTTCTAGTTATGATGATTAAAATTGCATACACAAATATAGTTATAATCTCAATATTAATGGACCAATATATACATGTTGTTGCTCATGTATTTAATAATACATAATTCATAACATTACATTATAAATAACGTACATGTAAATGAATTGAAAATATCATGTTTAATTAAAATCATACTTGTATTCGGTAATATTGTTAAATAATATACAATTTTATTAAATTATCTAGTAATCTTTGGTATACATATTTATAACAGATATTTAATACTGCATTAATTATCACCTGTTATGTCTATTTAATATAATATTATTTTCATAATATTTTATATACGTTAGTTATATCATATCACTCCACTACAACACTTTTTCATACATTATTTATATGATAAATAATTCATAATTCTTTTGATCTATGTTTGTGTAAAACTTATAATATAATAAATAAAATTACATATATACTTATGAAATATTACTGGATGATTTGATTCTTCTATTGAAGTGATTGAGATCCTAAAATAGACGTCTCTATACTATTTTGAAAATCAATCGAATGGATGGCTTGAGTTACGAATGAATGTTACACAAGACGTTAAGATGAATAGATCGAGGAATTTTGAGTGTCAGTGTGCACGGATGACCACGTGTGTTTCTACACACATGTAAATAGATTTAGACTTCCCTAGTGACATCCGTGTACTGAAAAGTACGGGGCGTTATATTAGCATAGCCGAATGCTTATTGGAACATGATGAGATTGCTGATGATGGTATTTTCATGAAAATCTGGAGAGTGCTCTGGCCAAGCTTGATAACTTGAAAGCCGATGTGTAAGATCCAATGGTTGAAATCAACTTGGGGACTGACCAAAACACCCAACCGACTTATATCAGTGGGTCCTTGTCACCATAGGAGTAAGAAGTAATGACTAAATTACTCCATGATTATAAATAATATTTTTCCTGGGATTATCATGAAATGCCAGGTGTAAGCCGCAAGTTGGTAGAACATACGTTTCTCATAAGATAAGGTTTTTGACTTGTTAAGTAGCCTCCGAGAAGGACGACCATTCAAGTTACGGCTAAAGTGGAGGACGATGTTTAGCAACTACTAAAGGATAGTTTCATTCAACCAAATAGGTATGCCAAGTGAATCTCGAACATAGTCTTGGTCGTTAAAAAAATGGCAAGTTAAGAGTTTGCAATGATTTTCGAAATTTGAATCATGCGACCCCGAAAAGATGAATATCCTATATTGGTTGCAGATCAACTAATATTTGTGCAGTAGGTCATAAAATAATATCATTCTTGGATGGACATTCTACTTACAATCAGATTTATATTGTAGAGAATGACATGGCTAAAATAGCTTTCAGATGTTCATGAGCCATCGAAATATATTGTTGGAAGGTTATGCCATTTGGTCATTAAAATGATTGTGCAGCTTACGAGAGGGCCATGAACGCCATTGTCCATGACATGATTGGCCGAACACTATAAATATATATTGATGATGACGTGATCAATTCTTTTGATTTTAGTGATCATCTTACTCATTGGCAACAAACCTTCAAGTGTATGAATGTGTACAAAATAAAAACGAACCCTTTAAAATGTACATTTGATGTTTTAGTAGGGAATTTTCTAGGTTTTGTAGTTATTCAGAGAGGCATTGAGGTGTTGAGATTCATTAAGAACTCCAAGCACTTACACTCATCTCACATGAACAAGCGTAGATTTCAATCAACTATCTGTAAAGAGATTGTGCAGCTCAGATGCCATTAAAGTCTTAACCCATCTGCGGGGTTAGGACGCAATCCGCGTCCAACTCAGCCATGTTCTGGTTCTTCAGGCTCCACCGACCCATTGCATTTGATTGACTGTATCTCGCATGGATGATAGTGGTAATCTACACCGCTGAATTTGGTTGGGGAATGCCTGTAAATGGGACCAGTTTAGGTGCGGCCCTGACCGTGGTCCCATTGGTGTATGTGCAGTATATGCAAGTCCTCCATTCGTTCTTCCATGCAGATCCAAATGTACATGGACCACAACACAGGAGTCAGTAGTGATTGACCATTAAAAACTTTTTGAGGGCAACAACAGTTTTGGACCAATGCGATATTTGATTTTTTCCCATCATTCATCCAGGTATTCATGACATTATCAACATAATGGATGATAAATAAACATTGTGGGTGAGCTCTCGGATGTTTTTAGTAGTGGGCTGTCATTTAGCGTTGTTTCCTGTATTATGGTCGACATGAGATTTGTATGTGCTTCATCCTTTATTATTTTTATTATTATTTCTCGTGCCTTAAAATGATATGGAAAATGGATGGACGGCATGGATATACTATACATACATCAATGTGGGCCACACCGAATCCGCTCCCATGGAAACAATAATATGCAGGACTATTTGAAATTGCAGCCTGTGGAAACTCCACACTGGACGGGCTAAGCTTTCCCTAGATCGTAACCATTTATCCGGTAAGGCCTCAAAGGTCATGGGACTAATTCATCTCAACTATTCAATTACTGTACCTTCTCCATTTGAAAGTGGATCTTTGATCATTTCAATTTCAATCGTCCATTTGTTGTCCATGGTGAGACAAATGGAATAGTGTGAATTATTTTATTCATAATCGTGACCCATAGAACAGCTCATCAGATAAACGGTTCTCATTATGGAGGACGGGCTAAAACCATTCTTGGCTGTCTTTAAACCATGCATTCGATGATGACCGTATAAGGGTAAATAGATAAGTGTCCCATCATTATATATTTTATACCGATGGGACCAGGGACGCCTCTACGATCAGGGATGCTTATGAGGTGCTCCCTACTTTGCATGTGACCTATCCCAAATATCATGCACGCCCGCACATCAACCGACTAACAAGCGATTCTTGAATCTCGACCGTTGGTTTTCATTTTGTTAATCATCCCATTACACATGCACGGGATGGCCAGATTTTTCGGCCAAGGAATATCGGAAGCGGTGACCATAAAAAAAAAAAGATCCAAATCTCAAATGGACCATTTCATAGGAAACAGTGGTGATTGACCATCAAAACTTTTTTGTGGGACAAAAAATCTCTGGATCAAGTTGATATTCGTTTCTTCCCTTCATCCAGATTTATGTGACTTATCAACTAGTTGGATGGTAAATAAACATTATGGTGGGCCCTAGGAATTTTTTAATGGTGGGCCGTTCAATCAGCACTGTTTCCTACAGTATAGTCCATCTGAAATTTTGATCCGATTCATTTTTGGGCTCATGCCCTAAAATGAACTGGAAAAATGGATGGACGGTGTGGATTTAGAATTCATACATGAAGGTGGGCCCCACGGTAAGGACCGCACCTAATCTGCTTCGGATGGGGCGTCTGGAATTAGCCTTCCTCGTTAGCCCAATGTTCCGCGCAGTGGGCCCTACAACATACATTCTCTACTTCGATTAAATGCTCGTGCCCAACAGATCAACGGTCCACATTTCACAAGGAGAGAATATCCATTTCCCACTAAAATTGCAACTGAAATATTCTCTCCTTCGATTAAATGCTCGTGCCCAACAGATCAACGATCCAGATTTCATAATGAGGGAATATCCATTTCCCGCTAAAATTGCAAATTGAAATCTCTCTCCCTCTCTCTCATCATGAGGAGAGAATACCCTGTAGTTCCTTTGGAATATCTTAATCCGTAGGCAAGTACAAAAGACAAAGCTCACAAGTGTTTCATCTTAAATGCGAACACAAGGGATGTATTTGGATGCACAAGTGGAGGTAGGGGGGGGATAGTTTGCGTTGGAGATTGTGTGAAAGCCCCCATACAATTTTCATTTTCGGAAACTTGTGTTCGTAGGGTGAGTTTGCATTGGAGATTGTGTGAAATGACATGCAGTATCACATGCAGGTCCTACATGGTTTTGGACAGGACGACTCACCCAACACGATGGACGGCTTGGATCTCTTCATTAGATCCTGATGGTGGGTCATAGTGCGTTTCAAACGGACGCTCGTTCACTGGTGGAAGTAAAGAGAGAAACAGAGTTCCTCTTTGTTTTGAGAAGGCGCGGGTCAGCCGCGTTTGACCCAAGTCAGCGGTTTGGTGCACCGCCCGTGCACACGCCCTATGCACACACATCATATGAGTGGGGTCCATAGTGATGTTTGTGATAAATTCACTCCTTTCATTCCACTTTGTGGGCCTTGTCATAGCCTTTGATCGAAGATGGGGCAGATCCAAGGTGCAGGTGGGCCATACGAGCCGATTCCTTACATTAACAAGTGGCTTTCCATTGTCTAGTGGTCGGATCATTCCGAGATTGGACGTCAACGGTCAAAAGATCCTAATGGGCCATTTATAAGGCTCTCATCATGTATTACTAACCAATACTAATATCAATATAAGTTTCATTGCTATTGTACATTACTTATAGTTATGATGATTAAAATTGCATACACAAATATAATTATAATCTCAATATTAATGGACCAATATATACATGTTGTTGCTCATGTATTTAATAATACATAATTCGTAATATTACATTATAAATAACGTACATGTAAATGAATTGAAAATATCATGTTTAATTAAAATCATACTTGTATTCGGTAATATTGCTAAATAATATACAATTTTATTAAATTATCTAGTAATCTTTTGTATACATATTTATAACAGATATTTAATACTACATTAATTATCACTCGTTATGTCTATTTAATATAATATTATTTTCATAATATTTTATATACATTAGTTATATCATATCACTCCACTACAACACTTTTTCATACGTTATTTATATGATAAATAATTCATAATTCTTTTGATCCATGTTTGTGTAAAACTTTTAATATAACAAATAAAAATACATATATACTTATGAAATATTACTGGATGATTTGATTCTTATATTGAAGTGATTGAGATCCTAAAATAGACGTCTCTATACTATTTTGAAAATCAATCGAATGGATGGCTTGAGTTATGAATGAATGTTAGACAAAATGGTTGGGATGAATAGATCGAGGAATTTTGAGTGTCGGTGTGCACGGATGACCACGTGTGTTTCTACACACGTGTAAATAGATTTAGACTTCCCTGGTGACACCTGCATTTATGGGCGTTATATTAACATAGCCGAATGCTTATTGGAACATGATGAGATTGCTGATGATGGTATTTTCATGAAAATCTGGAGGGTGCTCTAGGCATGCTTGATAACTTGAAAGCCGATGTGTAAGATCCAATGGTTGAAATCAACTTGGGGACTGACCAAAACCCCCAACTGACTTATATCAGTGGGTCCTTGTCAACATAGGAGCAATAGGTAATGACTAAATTACTTCATGATTATAAATAATATTTTTCTTGGGATTATCATGAAATGCCATTTAATAATTGGTAGAACATAATTTCTCATAAGATAAGGTTTTACTTGTTAAGTAGCCTCCAAGAAGGACGACCATTCAAGTTACGGCTAAAGGGGAGGACGAGGTTGAACGACTACTTAAGGCTAGTTTCATTTAACCAACTAGGTATGCCAAGTGAATCTCGAACATAGTCCCCGTCGTTAAAAAAATGGCAAGTTATGAGTTTGCATTGATTTCCAAAATTTGAATCATCCGACCCCGAAAAGATGAATATCCTATATTGGTTGCAGATCAACTAATATTTGCGCAGTAGGTCATAAAATAATATCATTCATGGATGGACATTCGACTTACAAACAGTTTATATTGTAAAGAATGACATGGCTAAAATATTTCAGATGTTCATGAGCCATCGAAATATATTGTTGGAAGGTTATGCTGTTTGGTCTTTAAAATGATTGTGCAACTTATGAGAGGGCCATGAACGCCATTGTCCATGACATGATTGGCCGAACACTAGAAGTATATATTGATGATGACGTGATCAATCTTGTGATTTTAATGATCATCTTGCTCATTTGCAATAAACCTTCTAAGTGTATGAAAGTGCACAAAATAAAAATGAACCCTTTAAGTGTATAAAAATACATTTATACTTATGAAATATTACTGGATGATTTGATTCTTCTATTGAAGTGATTGAGATCCTAAAATAGACGTCTCTGGACTATTTTGAAAATCAATCGAATGGATGGCTTGAGTTACGAATGAATGTTACACAAGACGGTTGAGATGAATAGATCGAGGAATTTTGAGTGTCAGTGTGCACGGATGACCACGTGTTTCTGCACACGTGTAAACAGATTTAGACTTCCCTGGTGACACCCATGTACTGAAAAGTACGGGTCGTTATATTAACATAGCCGAATGCTTATTGGAACATGATGAGATTGCTGATGATGGTATTTTTATGAAATCCTGGAGGGTGCTCAAGCCAAGCTTGATAACTTGAAAGCCGATGTGTAAGATCCAATAGTTGAAATCAACTTGGGGACTGACCAAAACCCCCAACTGACTTATATTAGTGGGTCTTTGTCACCATAGGAGCAAGAGGTAATGACTAAATTACTTCATGATTATAAATAATATTTTTCCTAGGATTATCATGAAATGCCAGGTTTAAGCCGCAAGTTGGTAGAACAGACGTTTCTAATAAGATAAGGTTTTCGACTTGTTAAGTAGCCTCCAAGAAGGACGACCATTCAAGATACGGCTAAAGGGGAGGACGAGGTTGAACGACTACTTAAGGCTAGTTTCATTCAACCAACTAGGTATGCCAAGTGAATCTCGAACATAGTCCCGGTCGTTAAAAAAATGGCAAGTTAAGAGTTTGCATTGATTTTCGAAATTTGAATCATGTGACCCCGAAAAGATGAATATCCTATATTGGTTGTAGATCAACTAATATTTGCGCAGTAGGTCATAAAATAATATCATTCATGGATGGACATTCTACTTACAATCAGATTTATATTGTAAAGAATGACATGGCTAAAATAGCTTTCAGATGTTCATGAGCCATCGAAATATATTGTTGGAAGGTTATGCTGTTTGGTCTTTAAAATGATTGTGCAAGTTACGAGAGGGCCATGAACGCCATTGTCCATGACATGATTGGCCGAACACTAGAAGTATATATTGATGATGACGTGATCAATCTTTTGATTTTAATGATCATCTTGCTCATTTGCAATAAACCTTTAAGTGTATGAAAGTGCACAAAATAAAAATGAACCCTTTAAAATGTACATTTGATGTTTTAGTAGGGAATTTTCTAGGTTTTGTAGTTAATCAGAGAGGCATTGAGGTGTTGAGATTCATTAAGAACTCCAAGCGCTTACACTCGTCTCACATGAACAAGCATAGATTTCAATCAACTATCTGCAAAGAGATTGTGCAGCTCAGATGCCAGCAAAGTCTTAACCGATCTGCAGGGTTAGGATGCAATTCGCGTCCTGCTCAACCATGTTTTGGTTCTTCAAGCTCCACCGACCCATCTGCATTTGATTGACTGTATCTCACAAGGATGATAGTGGCAATCTACACTGTTGAATTTGGTTGGGGAATGCCTGTAAATGGGACCAGATTAGGTGCGGCCCTTACCGTGGTCCCATTGGTGTATGTGCAGTTTATGCATGCCGTCCATTCGTTCTTCCAGGCAGATCCAAATGTTCATGGACCACACCACAGGAGTCAGTAGTGATTGACCATTAAAAACTTTTTATGGGCAACAACAGTTTTGGACCAATGTGATATTTGTTTTCTTTCTGATCATTCATCCAGGTATTCGTGACATTATCAACATAATGGATGATAAATAAACATTGCGGGTGAGCTCTCGGACGTTTTTAGTAGTGGGCGGTCATGATTCAAAGTTGTTTGCTGTAGTACGGTCAACATGAGATTTGTATGTGCTTCGTACTTTATTATTATTATTATTATTTCTCGTGCCCTAAAATGATATGGAAAATGGATGGATGGCGTGGATATACTATACATACATCAATGTGGGCCACACAAAATCCGCTCCCACGGAAACAATAATATGCAGGACTATTTGAAATTGTAGCCTGTGGAAACTCCACGCTGGACGGGGTAAGCTTTCTCCAGATCGTAACCATTTATCCGGTAAGGCCTCAAAGGTTGTGGGGCTAATTCATCTCAACCATTCAATTACTGTACCTTCTCCGTTTGAAAGTGGATCTTTGATCATTTCAGTTTCAACCGTCCATTTGTTATCCATGGTGAGACAAATGGAACAGTGTGAATTATTTTATTCATAATCGTGACCCATAGAACAGCCCATCAGATAAACAGTTCTCATTATCGAGGACGGGCTAAAACCATTCTTGGCCGTTTTTAAACCATGCATTTGATGATGACCGTATATGGGTAAATAGATAAGTGTCCCATCATTATATATTTTATACCGATGGGACCAGGGACGCCTCTACGATCAGGGACGCTTATGAGGTGCTCCCTACTTTGCATGTGACCTATCCCAAATATCATGCACGTCCGCACATCAACCGACTAACAAGCGATTCTTGAATCTCGACCGTTGGTTTTCATTTTGTTAATCATCCCATTACGCATGCACGGGCTGGTCAGATTTTTCGGCCACGGAATATCGGAAGCGGTGACCATAAAAAAAAAAAAAAAACAGATCCAAATCTCAGATGGATGATCTCATAAGAAACAGTGGTGATTGACCATCAAAACTTTTTTGTGGGACGAAAAAAGCTTTGGATCAAGTTGATATTCGTTTCTTCCCTTCATCCAGATTTATGTGACTTATCAACTGGTTGGATGGTAAATAAACATTACGGTGGGCCCTAGAAATTTTTTAATTGTGAGCCGTTCAATCAGCACTGTTTCCTACAGTATGGTCCATCTGAAATTTTGATCCGATTCATTTTTGGGCTCATGCCCTAAAATGATATGGAAAAATGGATGGATGGTGTGGATTTAGAATTCATAAAACAAGGTGGGCCCCACGGTAAGGACCGCACCTAATTTGCTCCAGATGTGGCATTTGGAATTAGCCTTCCTCGTTCGCCCGATGTTCCGCGCAGTGGGGCCTACAACATACATTCTCTCCTTCGATTAAATGTTCGTGCCCAACAGATCAACGGTCCAGATTTCATAAGGAGAGAATATCCATTTCCCGCTAAAATTGCAACTGAAATATTCTCTCCTTCGATTAAATGCTCGTGCCCAACAGATCATGTAAGACCCGTATCCTTGACCGTACCGTTCCGTAGGTTCCCGCGGTCTTTCCGGTCAAATTCCGGCAACCTTCGACCCTTAATCGGCGTTGCGCGCGACCCTGATTTACACGCTGTCAACCCGAGTCGACTCAACCCGAGACTAGTACCCTTGCGACCGCACATCGTCCGCCGCTGCTCCGATGTCGCAACTCAACTGCTAGGGAGATGTGGGCCAACGTTCGGTGCGAGGAAAACGCCGTGCGTTGCGAAACCCAAGGGAATCTCTACGAGATGTCCCATCAATCACCCATCAATCAATCCCATCAAGTCAAGTACACATCACTTCACACCATTCCCCAAGCAAGCCCCAAAGTCAAAAAGGCTCTTACACACCTATGCCTTTTCTTACACAAATGGCCATAAAAGTCAAAAAGTTCTTACACCCATCACCACCACATCCATCACTCCATCACCCATCACTCCTCTTTCTTTACAACCCTCTCTCTCATTTCATTTCTCAAAATCCTCTTTCCAAGCAAGAGAGAGAGAGAGCACCATACGTATGAGTCATTCCCAAACCTTCCAAGAGAATCACAAGTGTGGCCCACCTCTTCCAACCCTTCCATCTTCCATCTCAACCATCCATTCCTCATCTCCTCCATTGAAATCGAAGCCAAGGAGCCAAGGAACTCATAGGAGCAAGAAGATCGAACGGTGGGTGCTTGATAGGAGTAGTTTTTCATGTTTTTTTAGAGGGGCCAAGTGAGGCCAACCGATCAATGGTTGGGATCTCACTTGGGGCCCTAAGATGTGGCCGATGGCCCACCTTGATCATCATGATCATTCCATGATGGGGCCATTCTCCATGGACCCCATCATGATGTTTATTTCCTTGCTTTAGATAGGTCATCTAGACCGTCCATATTGGTGGAGAAATGATCTCCATCGTTGAGTTTCGATTTTTATGGGCCCACATGCTTTAAGGCCCATTTGATGTATGATCTATTGCAAGGGAGGGCCCATAATGTCGGGGTCCCTCCATCACAAGCGTGTCCCACTCTCTATCTCTCTCCCTTCTCTTTTTATATTTTGTGTGATGATTTGGCTGTGTGGCCCACTTGAATGGAATCCATCATGAAGTAAGTGTTTTACCCAAGCCGTCCATGAGTGGGGTCCATCCCATGTGTTATCCCCACATCATCCATCATCTGGTGGCCCACCTAAATAGGGTCCACCTCAGGGTATGTGTAAAGGAGAGCCTGGACGCTGGACGTTACCGGCCAACACAAATATTAGCTTTTCCAAGCCAGTAAGGTGGCCCACTCATATAGGCCCCACCTAGATGTATTTAATCAATCCACACCGTTCATTTTTTTTTTCAAGGCTATTTTAGGCGTTGAGCCGAAAGATGGGGTCCATCCAATCATCAGGCGGGCCATACCATAAGAAAATGTCCCTTTTACCGTTCAAAACTTCTAGGACCCACCTTGCCTTAACCACACATCGAAAAATTTCGATCTTTGGACTCATTTGATGTATTCCGGGCCCGAGAATGCAATGGACGGATTAGATTTTCAGGTAGTGGGCCCCACATACCATTTTCTGCAATAAAACAGAAATAACAAAAAAAAAAATGAAGCGCAGGTCCCGCCTCGCTTGTGTCAGAGGGCGCAGCAGCCACTCTCATTATGTTTTGGGCGGACGGACGGGGCCACCCACGGCCCCTGTCAATCCAACCCGTTCGTTGGGTAGCCCACCTCCTAAGGTGGGCCCCCAAAAATGAACCGCATCCAACGCTCAGTGTGGCCCACACCGTGAAATCAAAAGGAGATTGAACATCTGCCATCAAGTCCTTCATGGGGCCACGTAAGTCTTGGATCAAGATGAAATTTGTGTTTTTCTTTCACCGGTCCGTGGGACCCCGTCAACGGGTCATGGCATGTAAACATTACTTGGGCCCCACGTGGAGCCCACATAAAATTTGTGTTTTATCTCACCGTCCGCCTAACCAATCAAGGTGAGCCCCCCCTCCAATGTAGATGTTTCCCACCGTCCCAATTGGACGGTGGGTGTAAGGGTATGCGTGTGTGCATGCGTGTGTGTGCGTGGTGCGTGTGCTGTGTGTGTATATATATATATGTTATATTATATATGTATATTATATATATATATTATATATCTATATTATTTTAGGATATTTATATATACATTATGGTGAGCCGCATGTGGACCCCACCATGATGCACATATGACATCCAATCCGTCTTATCCATTGTGAAATATCATTTTAGAGCATGAGTTAAAGAATGAGGCAATCCAAACTTCGAGTGAGCCCACTTTGGTATCACGTTTTGTGGCCCAACCTTTTGGCCCACTTGACATACTTAAGGCCCATGGGTTAAGGCCCATTGAGATGTATTAGGGCCTATGGGTTAATTTCGATGTACGTATGGGGCCCAAATGGTGTGGCCCATCCGATACATATATGACCCATGAGGTTAGGCCCATTTGATGCACTATAGGGCCACGGGTTACGCCATCGCAATGCACTTAAGGCCCATTGGTGCGGCCCATGGATGTGGCCCACTTGATGAATATAAGGCCCATGTGACACGGCCCATTCGATGTATTTAAGGCCCAATGGGATGTACCTAAGGTCCATTGCAATGTGTGATCCCTACATGGTTTATGTAATGATGTTTACAACAGATAATGCCCTGGGAGCGATGTTGGTTTGACGTCCACATTGCCGGTATAGTGTTGGTTAAATGTCCGCATTATGACTCTCCCTAGGGCCATCGATAGGCCCATACTGGGTATGTGTAGGCCGTCCATGTCTAGGCCCATCTCGTGTTGCAAGAATAGTTCATTACTTTATAACATGTGTATATAGTTCCATGATTCATGATCATACGCATCATATGTATGCTTGACATGAGAAGTGACTCGATCATAGCATATGCCTTCTGGCAGTTGTTTAGGGGCTCCTCCACTATGTTGCCCTTACATAAGTGCACGATACGCACAGGATTGCCGCATGATTGATAGTGTGCTTCATGCATTCGCATTGTGATGATGTGGTTATCTATGTACGCCCTAGCGACATCGGGGCAGACCATAGCCTCCACAGCGTATCGTGGTCAACATTGGATACCGGAAATCTTGTTCTACATGGGGTGCTATAGATATCCCTAGGTGAAAGTCCCTAAACCCTTATGGTACCAAGAGGTTGCTCCAACGTCTAGACCAAGTGGGTGCATGAGCGCCGAGTACCGATTACTGCACGGTCGCGCTGTGTCGTGGTCGGTTGGAAGGGGTGCTGCCTTACCCGCCCGAGAGAGGGGGCATGCTTCCGAAAATTTCGAGGAATGGGTCCGCTTATTGACGAGCGAGTTATATTGGCCCATACGGGTAGTGAGGTCTCTTCCACTTACCTTATCGCACGCGATGGGGCGGCAATCTGGTTTGGAGTGTACTAGACCCCGGTGATATCCCGATTTTGAGTCAGACTTCGATATGTGGACTTAGATGAGGATTTGTATGCTTGAGTTGCATTTCGCACCGCATGGCCTGTCATGGTATGGTGACATCATTCAGTCTTGATCGCATAGCCTTGGTACGACTAATGGTATTCATGGATTCATCAAAGATGTTCCGATGACACTGATTACTCCGCATACGATTACTTTACCTTGACACACACTTTCACCACCCTCTAAGCTTTCCATAAGCTTATGCACGACCGCTGCGTGCAGTGACGAGGACGCAGTAGCTCCCCGAGGCGAGAGCGCTGAGCGCATCTTTGGAGCTTTTTGTTCATTCCCATTGTATTTCCCTTTATGCTCATTGTACTTGTAAGGTTTTTGATCATAGTGAAAATGTGATGGAATTTTTGGTTGTTGTTTGTGGGTTATGCCTTTGGTTATGCTTATTACAAATTAAATGGATGCTGAAAATCCTCCTTGTAGCATCCCAGATCGGACTGGCGTATGGGCGTTGGGAGCCGAGAATGGGGTTCTACGGAGGCTGTCGGCGCCGGATTCGGCGATCGGGAATTTTGTGAGCCCGGTTTCTGAGTTTGAGGTGTGACAGATCAACGGTCCAGATTTCATAAGGAGAGAATATCCATTTCCCACTAAAATTGTAACTGAAATATTCTCTCCTTCGATTAAATGCTCGTGCCCAACAGATCAACGATCTAGATTTCATGAGGAGGGAATATCCATTTCCCGCTAAAATTGTAAATTGAAATCTCTTCCTCTCTCTCTCATCATAAGGAGAGAATACCCTGTAGTTCCTTTGGAATGTTTTAATCAGCTGGCAAGTACAAAAGACAAAGCACCTAAGTGTTTCATCTTAAATGTGAACACAAGGTATGTGTTTGTATGCACAATAGGGGGGGGGGATAGTTTGCGTTGGAGATAGTGTGAAAGCTCCCAGACAGTTTTCATTTTCGAAAAATAATATTTGTAGGGTCAGTTTGCATTGGAGATTGTGTGAAATTACATGCAGTATCACGTGTGGGGCCTACATGGTTTTGGACGGGATGACTTCCCAACACGATGGACGGCTTGGATCTCTTCGTCAAATCCTGATGGTGGGCCATAGCGCTTTTCAAACGGACGCTCGTCCGCTGGTGGAAGCGAAGAGAGAAACAGAGTACCTCTCTGTTTTGAGAAGGCGCGGGTCAGCCGCGTTTGACCCAAGTCAGCGGTTCGGTGCACCGCCCGTGCACACGCCCTATGCACACACATCATATGAGTGGGGTCCATAGTGATGCTTGTGATAAATCCACTTTGTTCATTCCACTTTATGGGCCCTGTCATAGCCTTTGACCAAAGATGGGGCAGATCCAAGGTCCAGGTGGGCCATACGAGCCGATTCCTAGCTTTAACAGTGGCTTTCCATTGTCTAGTGGTCAGATCATTCCGAGATTGGACGTCGACGGTCAAAAGATCTTAATGGGCCATTTATAAGGATCTCATCATGTATTACTAACCAATACTAATATCAATATAAGTTTCATTGCTATTGTACATTACTTCTAGTTATGATGATTAAAATTGCATACACAAATATAATTATAATCTCAATATTAATGGACCAATATATATATGTTGTTGCTCATGTATTTAATAATACATAATTCGTAATATTACATTATAAATAACCTACGTGTATATGAATTGAAAATATCATGTTTAATTAAAATCATACTTGTATTTGGTAATATTGCTAAATAATATACAATTTTATTAAATTATCTAGTAATCTTTTGTATACATATTTATAATAGATATTTAATACTACATTAATTATCACCCGTTATGTCTATTTAATATAATATTATTTTCATAATATTTTATATACGTTAGTTATATCATATCACTCCACTACAACACTTTTTCATACATTATTTATATGATAAATAATTCATAATTCTTTTGATCTATGTTTGTGTAAAACTTATAAATAACAAATAAAAATACATATATACTTATGAAATATTACTGGATGATTTGATTCTTCTATTGAAGTGATTGAGATCCTAAAATAGACGTCTATGGACTATTATGAAAATCAATCGAATGGATGGCTTGACTTACGAATGAATGTTACACAAGACGGTTGAGATGAATAGATTGAGGAATTTTGAGTGTCGGTGTGCACGGATGACCACGTGTGTTTCTAAACACATGTAAACAGATTTAGACTTCCCTGGTGACATCCGTGTACTGAAAAGTACGGGGCGTTATATTAACATAGCTGAATGCTTATTGGAACATGATGAGATTGCTGATGATGGTATTTTCATGAAAATCTGGAGGGTGCTCTAGCCAAGCTTGATAACTTGAAAGCTGATGTGTAAGATCCAATGGTTGAAATCAACTTGGGGACTGACCAAAACCCCCAACCGACTTATATCAGTGGGTCCTTGTCACCATAGGAGCAAGAAGTAATGACTAAATTACTCCATGATTATAAATAATATTTTTCCTAGGATTATCATGAAATGCCAGGTTTAAGCCGCAAGTTGGTTGAACAAACGTTTCTTATAAGATAAGGTTTTTTACTTGTTAAGTATCCTCCGAGAAGGACGACCATTCAAGTTACGGCTAAAGTGGAGGACGATGTTGAGCGACTACTAAAGGCTAGTTTCATTCAATCAACTAGGTATGCCAAGTGAATCTCGAACATCATCCCGGTCGTTAAAAAAATGGCAAGTTAAGAGTTTGCATTGATTTCCGAAATTTGAATCATGCGACCCCGAAAAGATGAATATCCTATATTGGTTGCAGATCAACTAATATTTGCGCAGTAGGTCATAAAATAATATCATTCTTGGATGAACATTCTACTTACAATCAGATTTATATTGTAAAGAATGACATGGCTAAAATAGCTTTCAGATGTTCATGAGCCATCGAAATATATTGTTGGAAGGTTATGCCGTTTGGTCTTTAAAATGATTGTGCAACTTACGAGAGGGCCATGAACGCCATTGTCCATGACATGATTGGCCGAACACTAGAAGTATATATTGATGATGACATGATCAAGCCTTTTGATTTTAGTGATCATCTCGCTCATTTGCAACAAACCTTCAAGTGTATGAAAGTGCACAAAATAAAAACGAACCCTTTAAAATGTACATTTGATGTTTTAGTAGGGAATTTTCTAGGTTTTGTAGTTAATCAGAGAGGCATTGAGGTGTTGAGATTCATTAAGAACTCCAAGCGCTTACACTCGTCTCACATGAACAAGCATAAATTTCAATCAACTATCTGCAAAGAGATTGTGCAGCTCAGATGCCAGCAAAGTCTTAACCCATCTGCGGGGTTAGGACGCAATCCGCGTCCAGCTCAGCCATGTTTTGGTTCTTCAACTCCACCGACCCATCTGCATTTGATTGACTGTATCTCGCATGGATGATAATTGCAATCTACACCGTTGAATTTGGTTGGGGAATGCCTATAAATGGGACCAGATTAGGTGCGGCCCTGACCGTGGTCCCATTGGTGTATGTGCAGTATATGCATGCCGTCCATTCGTTCTTCCACGCAGATCCAAATGTACATGGACCACACCACAGGAGTCAGTAGTGATTGACCATTAAAAACTTTTTGTGGGTAACAACAGTTTTGGACCAATGTGATATTTGTTTTTTTCCCATCATTCATCCAGGTATTTGTGATTTTATTATTAACATAATGGATGATAAATAAACATTGCGGGTGAGCTCTCAGACGTTTTTAGTAGTGGGCGGTCATTAAAAGTTGTTTCCTGTAGTACGGTCAACATGAGATTTGTATGTGCTTCGTACTTTATTATTATTATTATTATTTCTCGTGCCCTAAAATGATATGGAAAATGGATGGATGGCCTGGATATACTATACATACGTCAATGTGGGCCGCGCCGAATCCGCTCCCATGGAAACAATAATATGCAGGACTATTTGAAATTGTAGCCTGTGGAAACCACACGCTGGACGGGCTAAGCTTTCCCTAGATCGTAACCATTTATCCGGAAAGGCCTCAAAGGTTGTGGGACTAATTCATCTCAACCATTCAATTACTGTACTTTCTCCGATTGAAAGTGGATCTTTGATCATTTTAGTTTCAACCGTCCATTTGTTGTCCATGGTGAGACAAATGGAACAGTGTGAATTATTTTATTCATAATCGTGACCCATAGAACAGCCCATCAGATAAACGGTTCTCATTATGGAGGACGGGCTAAAACCATTCTCGGCCGTCTTTAAACCATGCATTCGATGATGACCGTATATGGGTAAATAGATAAGTGTCCCATCATTATATATTTTATACCGATGGGACCAGGGACGCCTCTACGATCAGGGACGCTTATGAGGTGCTCCCTACTTTGCATGTGACCTATCCCAAATATCATGCACGCCCGCACATCAACCGACTAACAAGCGATTCTTGAATTTCGATCGTTGGTTTTCATTTTGTTAATCATCCCATTACGCATGCACGGGCTGGTCAGATTTTTCGGCCAAGAAATATTGGAAGCGGTGGCCATAAAAAAAAAGAAAAATAGATCCAAATCTCAGATGGACCATCTCATAAGAAACAGTGGTGATTGACCATCAAAACTTTTTTGTGGGACAAAAAAGCTTTGGATCAAGTTGATATTCGTTTCTTCCCTTCATCCAGATTTATGTGACTTATCAACTGGTTAGATGGTAAATAAACATTACGGTGGGCCCTAGGAATTTTTTAATGGTGGGCCGTTCAATCAGCACTGTTTCCTATAGTATGGTCCATCTGAAATTTTGATCCGATTCATTTTTGGGCTCATGCCCTAAAATGATATGGAAAAACGGATGGACGGTGTGGATTTAGAATTCATACATCAAGGTGGGCCCCACGGTAAGGACCGCACCTTATCTGCTCCGGATCCGGCGTTTGGAATTAGCCTTCCTCGTTTGCCCGATGTTCCGCGCAGTGGGCCCTACAACATATATTCTCTCCTTCGATTAAATGCTCGTGCCCAACAGATCAACGGTCCAGATTTCATAAGGAGAGAATATCCATTTCCCGCTAAAATTGCAACTGAAATATTCTCACCTTCGATTAAATGCTCGTGCCCAACAGATCAACGGTCCAGATTTCATAAGGAGAGAATATCCATTTCCCGCTAAAGTTGCAACTGAAATATTCTCTCCTTCGATTAAATGCTCGTGCCCAACAGATCAACGATCCAGATTTCATAAGGAGGGAATATCCATTTCCCGCTAAAATTGTAAATTGAAATCTCTCTCCCTCTCTCTCATCATATGGAGAGAATACCATGTAGTTCCTTTGGAATGTCTTAATCAGCAGGCAAGTACAGAAGACAAAGCTCCCAAGTGTTTCATCTTAAATGCGAACACAAGGGATGTGTTTGGATGCACAACAGGGGGGGGATAGTTTGCGTTGGAGATAGTGTGAAAGCTCCCAGACAGTTTTCATTTTCGAAAAATTGAGTTTGTAGGATCAGTTTGCATTGGAGATTGTGTGAAATCACATGCAGTATCACGTGTGGGGACGACATGGTTTTGGACGGGACGACTCACCCAACACGATGGACGACTTGGATCTCTTCGTCAGATCCTGATGGTGGGCCATAGCGCTTTTCAAACGGACGCTCGTCCGCTAGTGGAAGCGAAGAGAGAAATAGAGTTCCTCTTTGTTTTGAGAAGGCGCGGGTCAATTGCGTTTGACCCAAGTCAGCGGTTCGGTGCACCCCCCGTGCACACACCCTATGCACACACATCATATGAGTGGGGTCCATAATGATGTTTGTGATAAATCCACTTTGTTCATTCTACTTTGTGGGCCCTTTCATAGCCTTTGACCAAAGATGGGGCAGATCCAAGGTCCAGGTGGGCCATACGAGCCGATTCCTAGCTCTAACAGTGGCTTTCCAGTGTCTAGTACTGGTCGGATCATTCTGAGATTGGACGTCAACGGTCAAAAGATCCTAATGGGCCATTTATACGGCTCTCATCATGTATTACTAACCAATACTAATATCAACATAAGTTTCATTGCTATTGTACATTACTTCTAGTTATGATGATTAAAATTGCATACACAAATATAATTATAATCTTAATATTAATGGACCAATATATACATGTTGTTGCTCATGTATTTAATAATACATAATTCGTAATATTACATTATAAATAACGTACATGTAAATGAATTGAAAATATCATGTTTAATTAAAATCATACTTGTATTCGGTAATATTGCTAAATAATATACAATTTTATTAAATTATCTAGTAATCTTTTGTATACATATTTATAACAGATATTTAATACTACATTAATTATCACCCGTTATGTCTATTTAATATAATATTATTTTCATAATATTGTATATACGTTAGTTATATCATATCACTCCACTACAACACTTTTTCATACATTATTTATATGATAAATAATTCATAATTCTTTTAATCTATGTTTGTGTAAAAGTTATAATATAACAAATAAAAATACATATTTACTTATGAAATATTACTGGATGATTTGATTCTTCTATTACAGTGATTGAGATCCTAAAATAGACGTCTCTGGACTATTTTGAAAATCAATCGAATGGATGGCTTGAGTTACGAATGAATGTTACACAAGTCGGTTGAGATGAATAGATCGAGAAATTTTGAGTGTCGGTGTGCACGGATGACCACGTGTGTTTCTACACACATGTAAACAGATTTAGACTTCCCTGGTGACATCCGTGTACTGAAAAGTACGGGGCGTTATATTAACATAGCCGAATGCTTATTGGAACATGATGAGATTGCTGATGATGGTATTTTCATGAAAATCTAGAGGGTGCTCTAGCCAAGCTTGATAACTTGAAAGCTGATGTGTAAGATCCAATGGTTGAAATCAACTTGGGGACTGACCAAAACACCCAACCGACTTATATCAGTGGGTCCTTGTCACCATAGGAGTAAGAAGTAATGACTAAATTACTCCATGATTATAAATAATATTTTTCCTAGGATTATCATGAAATGCCAGGTTTAAGCCGCAAGTTGGTAGAACATACGTTTCTCATAAGATAAGGTTTTGACTTGTTAAGTAGCCTCCGAGAAGGACGACCATTCAAGTTACGGCTAAAGTGGAGGACGATGTTGAGCGACTACTAAAGGCTAGTTTCATTTAATCAACTAGGTATGCCAAGTGAATCTCGAACATAGTCCCGGTCATTAAAAAAATAGCAAGTTATGAGTTTGCATTGATTTCCGAAATTTGAATCATGCGACCCCGAAAAGATGAATATCCTATATTGGTTGCAGATCAACTAATATTAGCGCAGTAGGTCATAAAATAATATCATTCTTGGATGGACATTCTACTTACAATCATATTTATATTGTAAAGAATGACATGGCTAAAATAGCTTTCAGATGTTCATGAGCCATCGAAATATATTGTTAGAAGGTTATGCCGTTTGGTCATTAAAATGGTTTTGCAACTTACGAGAGGGCCATGAACGCCATTGTCCATGACATGATTGGCCAAACACTAGAAGTATATATTGATGATGACGTGATCAAGTCTTTTGATTTTAGTGATCATCTTGCTCATTTGCAACAAACCCTCAAGTGTATGAAAGTGTACAAATAAAAATGAACCCTTTAAAATATACATTTGATGTTTTAGTAGGGAATTTTCTAGGTTTTGTAGTTAATCAGAGAGGCATTGAGGTGTTGAGATTGATTAAGAACTCCAAGTGCCTACACTCGTCTCACATGAACAAGCATAGATTTCAATCAACTATCTGCAAAGAGATTGTGCAGCTCAAATGCCAGCAAAGTCTTAACCCATCTGCGGGGTTAGGACGCAATCCGCGTCCAACTCAGCCATGTTCTGGTTCTTCAGGCTCCACCGACCCATTTGCATTTGATTGACTGTATCTCGCATGAATGATAGTGGCAATCTACACCGCTGAATTTGGTTGGGGAATGCCTGTAAATGGGACCAGATTAGGTGCGGCCCTGACCGTGGTCCCATTTGTGTATGTGCAGTATATGCATGTCCTCCATTCGTTCTTCCATGCAGATCCAAATGTACATGGACCACACCACAGGAGTCAGTAGTGATTGACCATTAAAAACTTTTTGAGGGCAACAACAGTTTTGGACCAATGCGATATTTGATTTTTTCCCATCATTCATCCAGGTATTCATGACATTATCAACATAATGGATGATAAATAAACATTGCGGGTGAGCTCTCGGACGTTTTTAGTAGTGGGCTGTCATTCACCGTTGTTTCCTGTATTACGGTCAACATGAGATTTGTATGTGCTTCGTACTTTAGTATTATTATTATTATTTCTCGTGCCCTAAAATGATATGGAAAATGGATGGACCGCATGGATATACTATACATACATCAATGTGGGCCGCACCGAATCCGCTCCCATGGAAACAATAATATGCAGGACTATTTGAAATTGCAGCCTGTGGAAACTCCACACTGGACGGGCTAAGCTTTCCCTAGATCGTAACCATTTATCTGGTAAGACCTCAAAGGTTGTGGGACTAATTCATCTCAACCATTCAATTACTGTACCTTCTCCGTTTGAAACTGGATCTTTGATCATTTCAGTTTCAATAGTCCATTTGTTGTCCATGGTGAGACAAATGGAACAGTGTGAATTATTTTATTCATAATCGTGATCCTTAGAACAGCCCATCAGATAAACGGTTCTCATTATGGAGGACGGGCTAAAACCATTCTTGGCCGTCTTTAAACCATGCATTCGATGATGACCTTATATGGGTAAATAGATAAGTGTCCCATCATTATATATTTTATACTGATGGGACCAGGGACTTCGCTATGATCAGGGATGCTCATGAGGTGCTCCCTACTTTGCCGGTGACCTATCCCAAATATCATGCATGCCCGCACATCAACCGACTAACAAGCGATTCTTGAATCACGACCGTTGGTTTTCATTTTGTTAATCATCCCATTACACATGCTTACGGTTGGCCAGATTTTTCGGCCAAGGAATATCGGAAGCTGTGACCACAAAAAAAAAAAAAAAAACAGATCCAAATCTCAAATGGACCATCTCACAGGAAATAATGGTGATTGACCATCAAAACTTTTTTGTGGGACAAAAAAGCTTTGGATCAAGTTGATATTCGTTTCTTCCCTTCATCCAGATTTATGTGACTTATCAACTGGTTGGATTGTAAATAAACATTACGGTGGGCCCTAGGAATTTTTTAATGGTCGGCCATTCAATCAGCACTGTTTCCTACAATATGGTCCATCTGAAATTTTGATCCGATTCATTTTTGGGCTCATGCCTTAAAATGATATGGAAAAATGGATGGACGGTGTGGATTTAGAATTCATACATCAAGGTGGGCCCCACGGTAAGGACCGCACCTAATCTGCTCCGGATGGGGCATCTGGAATTAGCCTTCCTCGTTCGCCCGATGTTCCGCGCAGTGGGCCCTACAACATACATTCTCTCCTTCGATTAAATGCTCGTGCCCAACAGATCAACGGTCCAGATTTCATAAGGAGAGAATATCCATTTCCCGCTAAAATTGCAACTGAAATATTCTCTCCTTCGATTAAATGCTCGTGCCCAACAGATCAACGATCCAGATTTCATAAGGAGGGAATGTCCATTTCCCGCTAAAATTGTAAATTGAATTCTCTCTCCCTCCCTCTCATCATAAGGAGAGAATACCCTGTAGTTCCTTTAGAATGTCTTAATCAACAGGCAAGTACAGAAGACAAAGCTCCCAAGTGTTTCATCTTAAATGCGAACACAAAGGATGTGTTTGGATGCACAAGTGGAGGGGGGGGGGGGATAGTTTGCGATGGAGATTGTGTGAAAGCCCCCAGACAGTTTTCATTTTCGGAAACTTGTGTTTGTAGGGTTAGTTTGCATTGGAGATTGTGTGAAATCACATGCAGTATCACGTGCGGGGCCTACATGGTTTTGGACGGGACGACTCACCCAACACGATGGACGACTTGGATCTCTTTGTCAGATCCTGATGGTGGGTCATAGGGCGTTTCAAACGGACGCTCGTTCGCTGGTGGAAGTGAAGAGAGAAACAGAGTTCCTCTCTGTTTTGAGAAGGCGCGGGTCAGCCGCGTTTGACCCAAGTCAGCGGTTCGGTGCACCGCCCGTGCACACGCCCTATGCACACACATCATATGAGTGGGGTCCATAGTGATGTTTGTGATAAATTCACTCCGTTCATTCCACTTTGTGGGCCTTGTCATAGCCTTTGACCAAAGATGGGGCAGATCCAAGGTCCAGGTGGGCCATACGAGCCGATTCCTAGCTTTAACAGTGGCTTTCCATTGTCTAGTGGTCGGATCATTCCGAGATTGGACGTCAACGGTCAAAAGATCCTAATGGGCCATTTATAAGGCTCTCATCATGTATTACTAACCAATACTAATATCAATATAAGTTTCATTGCTATTGTACATTACTTCTAGTTATGATGATTAAAATTGCATACACAAATATAATTATAATCTCAATATTAATGGACCAATATATACATGTTGTTGCTCATGTATTTAATAATACATAATTCGTAATATTACATTATAAATAACGTACGTGTAAATGAATTGAAAATATCATGTTTAATTAAAATCATACTTATATTCGATAATATTGCTAAATAATATACAATTTTATTAAATTATCTAGTAATCTTTTGTATACATATTTATAACAGATATTTAATACTACATTAATTATCACCCGTTATGTCTATTTAATATAATATTATTTTCATAATATTTTATATACGTTAGTTATATCATATCACTCCACTACAACACTTTTTCATACATTATTTATATGATAAATAATTCATAATTCTTTTGATCTATGTTTGTGTAAAACTTATAATATAACAAATAAAAATACATATATACTTATGAAATATTACTGGATGATTTGATTCTTCTATTGAAGTGATTGAGATCCTAAAATAGACGTCTCTGGACTATTTTGAAAATCAATCGAATGGATGGCTTGAGTTACGAATGAATGTTATACAAGACGGTTGAGATGAATAGATCAAGGAATTTTGAGTGTCGGTGTGCACGGATGACCACGTGTGTTTCTACACACGTGTAAACAGATTTAGACTTCCCTGGTGACACCCGTGTACTGAAAAGTACGGGGCGTTATATTAACATAGCCGAATGCTTATTGGAACATGATGAGATTGCTGATGATGGTATTTTCATGAAAATCTGGAGGGTGCTCTAGCCAAGCTTGATAACTTGAAAGCCGATGTGTAAGATCCAATGGTTGAAATCAACTTGGGGACTGACCAAAACCCCCAACCGACTTATATCAGTGGGTCCTTGTCACCATAGGAGCAAGAAGTAATGACTAAATTACTCCATGATTATAAATAATATTTTTCCTGGGATTATCATGAAATGCCAGGTTTAAGCCGCAAGTTGGTAGAACATACGTTTCTCATAAGATAAGGTTTTTGACTTGTTAAGTAGCCTCCGAGAAGGACGACCATTCAAGTTACGGCTAAAGTGGAGGACGATGTTGAGCGACTACTAAAGGCTAGTTTCATTCAACCAACTAGGTATGCCAAGTGAATCTCGAACATAGTCCCGGTCGTTAAAAAAATGGCAAGTTATGAGTTTGAATTAATTTCCGAAATTTGAATCATGCAACCCCAAAAAGATGAATATCGTGTAATAGTTGTAGATCAACTAATATTTGTGCAGTAGGTCATAAAATAATATCATTCATGGATGGACATTCTACTTACAATCAGATTTATATTGTAGAGAATGATATGACTAAAATAGCTTTCAAATGTTCATGAGCCATCGAAATATATTGTTGGAAGGTTATGCCGTTTGGTCTTTAAAATGATTGTGCAACTTACGAGAGGGCCATGAACGCCATTGTCCATGACATGATTGGCCGAACACTAGAAGTATATATTGATGATGAAATGATCAAGTCTTTTGATTTTAGTGATCATCTCGCTCATTTGCAACAAACCTTCAAGTGTATGACAGTGCACAAAATAAAAACGAACCCTTTAAAATGTACATTTGATGTTTTAGTAGGGAATTTTCTAGGTTTTGTAGTTAATCAGAGAGGCATTGAGGTGTTGAGATTCATTAAGAACTCCAAGCGCTTACACTCGTCTCACATGAACAAGCATAGATTTCAATCAACTATCTGCAAAGAGATTGTGCAGCTCAGATGCCCGCAAAGTCTTAACCCATCTGAGGGGTTAGGATGCAATCCGCGTCCAGCTCAGCCATGTTTTGGTTCTTCAGGCTCCACCGACCCATCTGCATTTGATTGACTATATCTCACATGGATGATAATGGCAATCTACACCACTGAATTTGGTTGGGGAATGCCTGTAAATGGGACCAGATTAGGTGCGGCTCTGACCGTGGTCCCATTTGTGTATGTGCAGTATATGCATGTCGTCCATTTGTTCATCCAGGCAGATGCAAATGTACATGGACCACACCGCAGGAGTCAGTTGTGATTGACCATTAAAAACTTTTTGTGGGCAACAACAGTTTTGGACCAGTGTGATATTTGTTTTTTTTCTGATCATTCATCCAGGTATTCGTGACATTATCGACATAATGGATGAAAAATAAACATTGCGGGTGAGCTCTCGGACGTTTTTAGTAGTGGGCGGTCATTCAAAGTTGTTTCCTGTAGTACGGTCAACATGAGATTTGTATGTACTTCGTACTTTATTATTATTATTATTATTATTATTATTTCTCATGCCCTAAAATGATATGGAAAATGGATGGACGGCGTGGATATACTATACATACATCAATGTGGGCCGCACAGAATCCGCTCCCATGGAAACAATAATATGCAGGACTATTTGAAATTAAAGCCCGTGGAAACTCCACACTGGACGGGCTAAGCTTTCCCTAGATCGTAACCATTTATCTGGCAAGGCCTCAAAGGTTGTGGGACTAATTCATCTCAACTATTCAATTACTGTATCTTCTCCGTTTGAAAGTGGATCTTTGATCATTTTAGTTTCAACCGTCCATTTGTTGTCCATGGTGAGACAAATGGAACAGTGTGAATTATTTTATTCATAATCGTGACCCATAGAATAGCCCATCAGATAAACGGTTCTCATTATGGACGACGGGCTAAAACCATTCTCGGCCGTCTTTAAACCATGCATTCGATGATGACCGTATATGGGTAAATAGGTAAGTGTCCCATCATTATATATTTTATACCGATGGGACCAAGGACGCCTCTACGACCAGGGACGCTTATGAGGTGCTCCCTACTTTGCATGTGACCTATCCCAAATATCATGCACGCCCGCACATCAATCGACTAACAAGAGATTCTTGAATCTCGACTGTTGGGTTTCATTTTGTTAATCATCCCATTACACATGCAAGGGCTGGCCAGATTTTTCGGCCAAGGAATATCGGAAGTGGTGACCATAAAAAAAAAAAAAAACAGATCCAAATCTCAAATGGACCATCTCATAGGAAACAGTGGTGATTGACCATCAAAACTTTTTTGTGGGACAAAAAAGCTTTGGATCAAGTTGATATTCGTTTCTTCCCTTCATCCAGATTTATGTGACTTATCAACTGGTTGGATGGTAAATAAATATTACGGTGGGCCCAAGGAATTTTTTAATGGTGGGCCGTTCAATCAGCACTGTTTCCTACAGTATGGCCCATCTGAAATTTTGATCCGATTCATTTTTGGGCTCATGCTCTAAAATGATCTGGAAAAATGGGTGGACGCTGTGGATTTAGAATTCATACATCAAGGTGGGCCCCACGATAAGGACCGCACCTAATCTGCTCTGGATGGGGCGTCTGGAATGAGCCTTCCTCGTTCGCCCGATGTTCCGCACAGTAGGCCCTACAGCATACATTCTCTCCTTTGATTAAATGCTCGTGCCCAACAGATCAACGGTCCAAATTTCATAAGGAGAGAATATCCATTTCCCGCTAAAATTGCAACTGAAATATTCTCTCCTTCGATTAAATGCTTGTGCCCAACAGATCAACGATCCAGAGTTCATAAGGAGGGAATATCCATTTCCTGCTAAAATTGCAAATTGAAATCTCTCCCCCTCCCTCTCATCATAAGGAGAGAATATCTTGTAGTTCCTTTGGAATGTCTTAATCAGCAGGCAAGTTCAGAAGACAAAGCTCCCAAGTGTTTCATCTTAAATGCGAACACAAGGGATGTGTTTGGATGCACAAGTGGAGGGGGGGGGGGGGGATAGTTTACGTTGGAGATTGTGTGAAAGCCCCCAGACAGTTTTCATTTTCAGAAACTTGTGTTTGTAGGGTTAGTTTGCATTGGAGATTGTGTGAAATCACATGCAGTATCATGTACAGGGTTTACATGGTTTTGGACGGGACGACTCACCCAACAGATGGATGGCTTGGATCTCTTCGGCAGATCCAGATGGTGGGTCATAGCGCGTTTCAAACAGATGCTCGTTCGCTGGTGGAAGTGAAGAGAGAAACAGAGTTCCTCTCTATTTTGAGAAGGCGCTGGTCAGCCGCGTTTGACCCAAGTCAGCAGTTCGGTGCACCGCCCGTGCAGACGCCCTATGCACTCACATCATATGAGTGGGGTCCATAGTGATGTTTGTGATAAATTCACTCCTTTCATTCCACTTAGTAGGCCTTGTCATAGCCTTTGACCGAAGATGGGGCAGATCCAAGGTCCAGGTGGGCCATACGAGCCGATTCCTAGCTTTAACAGTGGCTTTCCATTGTCTAGTGGTCGGATCATTCCGAGATTGGACGTCGACGGTCAAAAGATCCTAATGGGCCATTTATAAGGCTCTCATCATGTATTACTAACCAATACTAATATCAATATAAGTTTCATTGCTATTGTACATTACTTCTAGTTATGATGATTAAAATTGCATACACAAATATAATTATAATCTCAATATTAATGGACCAATATATACATGTTGTTGCTCATGTATTTAATAATACATAATTCGTAATATTACATTATAAATAACGTACATGTAAATGAATTGAAAATATCATGTTTAATTAAAATCATACTTGTATTCGGTAATATTGCTAAATAATATACAATTTTATTAAATTATCTAGTAATCTTTTGTATACATATTTATAACAGATATTTAATACTACATTAATTATCACCCGTTATGTCTATTTAATATAATATTATTTTCATAATATTTTATATACGTTAGTTATATCATATCACTCCACTACAACACTTTTTCATACATTATTTATATGATAAATAATTCATAATTCTTTTGATCTATGTTTGTGTAAAACTTATAATATAACAAATAAAAATACATATATACTTATGAAATATTACTTGATGATTTGATTCTTCTATTGAAGTGATTGAGATCCTAAAATAGACGTCTCTGGACTATTTTAAAAATTAATCGAATGGATGGCTTGAGTTATGAATGAATGTTATACAAGACGGTTGAGATGAATAGATCGAGGAATTTTGAGTGTCGGTGTGCACGGATGACCACGTGTGTTTCTACACACGTGTAAACAGATTTAGACTTCCCTAATGACACCCATGTACTGAAAAGTATGGGGCATTATATTAACATAGCCGAATGCTTATTAGAACATGATGAGATTGCTGATGATGGTATTTTCATGAAAATCTAGAGGGTGCTCTAGCCAAGCTTGATAACTTGAAAGCCAATGTGTAAGATCCAATGGTTGAAATCAACTTGGGGACTGACCAAAACCCCCAACCGACTTATATTAGTGGGTCCTTGTCACCATAGGAGCAAGAGGTAATGACTAAATTACTCCATGATTATAAATAATATTTTTCCTGGGATTATCATGAAATGCCAGGTTTAAGCCGCAAGTTGGTAGAACATACATTTCCCATAAGATACGGTTTACGACTTGTTAAGTAGCCTCCGAGAAGGACGACCATTCAAGTTACGGCCAAAGTGGAGGACGAGGTTGAGCGACTACTAAAGGCTAGTTTCATTCAACCAACTAGGTATGCCAAGTGAATCTCGAACATAGTCCCGGTCGTTAAAAAAATGGCAAGTTATGAGTTTGCATTGATTTCTGAAATTTGAATCATGCGACCCCGAAAAGATGAATATCGTGTAATAGTTGTAGATCAACTAATATTTGTGCAGTAGGTCATAAACTAATATCATTCATGGATGGACATTCTACTTACAATCAATTTATATTGTAGAGAATGACATGGCTAAAATAGCTTTCAGATGTTCATGAGCCATCGAAATATATTGTTGGAAGGTTATGGCGTTTGGTCTTTAAAATGATTGTGCAACTTACGAGAGGGCCATGAACGCCATTGTCCATGACATGATTGGCCGAACACTAGAAGTATATATTGATGATGAAATGATCAAGTCTTTTGATTTTAGTGATCATCTCACTCATTTGCAACAAACCTTCAAGTGTATGAAAGTGCACAAAATAAAAACGAACCCTTTAAAATGTACATTTGATGTTTTAGTAGGGAATTTTCTAGGTTTTGTAGTTAATCAGAGAGGCATTGAGGTGTTGAGAGTCATTAAGAACTCCAAGTGCTTACACTCGTCTCACATGAACAAGCATAGATTTCAATCAACTATTTGCAAAGAGATTGTGCAGCTCAGATGCCCGCAAAGTCTTAACCCATCTGAGGGGTTGGGACGCAATCCACGTCTAGCTCAGCCATGTTTTGGTTATTCAGGCTCCACCGACCCATCTGCATTTGATTGACTGTATCTCGCATGGATGATAGTGGTAATCTACACCGCTGAATTTGGTTGGGGAATGCCTGTAAATGGGACCAGATTAGGTGCGGCCTTGACCTTGGTCCCATTTGTGTATGTGCAGTATATGCATGTCGTCCATTCGTTCTTCAAGGCAGATCCAAATGTACATGGACCACCCCACAGGAGTCAGTAGTGATTGACCATTAAAAACTTTTTGTGGGCAACAACAGTTTTGGACCAATGTGATATTTGTTTTTTTTTCTGATCATTCATCCAGGTATTCATGACATTATCAACATAATGGATGATAAATAAACATTGCGGGTGAGCTCTCGGACGTTTTTAGTAGTGGGCGGTCATTCAAAGTTATTTCCTGTAGTACGATCAACATGAGATTTGTATGTGCTTTGTACTTTATTATTATTATTATTATTTCTCGTGCCCTAAAATGATATGGAAAACGGATGGACGGCGTGGATATACTATACATACATCAATGTGGGCCACACAGAATTCGCTCCCATGGAAACAATAATATGCAGGACTATTTGAAATTGTAGCCTTTGGAAACTCCACGCTGGACGGGCTAAGCTTTCCCCAGATCATAACCATTTATCCGGTAAGGCCTCAAAGGTTGTGGGACTAATTCATCTCAACCATTCAATTACTGTACCTTCTCCGATTGAAAGTGGATCTTTGATCATTTCAGTTTCAATCGTCCATTTGTTGTCCATGGTGAGACAAATGGAACAGTGTGAATTATTTATTCATAATCATGACCCATATAACAGCCCCTCAGATAAATGGTTCTCATTATGGACGACGGGCTAAAACCATTCTCGGCCGTCTTTAAACCATGCATTCGATGATGACCGTATATGGGTAAATAGATAAGTGTCCCATCATTATATATTTTATACCGATGGGACCAGGGACGCCTCTACGATCAGGGATGCTTATGAGGTGCTCCCTACTTTGCATGTGACCTATCCCAAATATCATGCACACCCGCACATCAATCGACTAACAAGCAATTCTTGAATGTGGACCGTTGGTTTTCATTTTGTTAATCATCCCATTACGCATGCACGGGCTGGCTAGATTTTTCAGCCAAGGAATATCGGAATCGGTAACCATAAAAAAAAAAGATCCAAATCTCAGATGGACCATCTCATAGGAAACAGTGGTGATTGACCATCAAAACTTTTTTGTGGGACAAAAAAGCTTTGGATCAAGTTGATATTCGTTTCTTCCCTTCATCTAGATTTATGTGACTTATCAACTGGTTGGATGGTAAATAAACATTACGGTTGGCCTTAGGAATTTTTAATGGTGGGCCGTTCAATCAGCACTGTTTCCTGTAGTATGGCCCATCTGAAATTTTGATCTGATTCATTTTTGGGCTCATGCCCTAAAATGATATGTTAAAACGGATGGACGGTGTGGATTTAGAATTCATACATCAAGGTGGGCCCCACAGTAAGGACCGTACATAATCTGCTCTGGATGGGGCGTCTAGAATTAGCCTTCCTCGTTCGCCCGATGTTCCGCACAGTGGGCCCTACAATATACATTCTCCCCTTCGATTAAATGCTCGTGTCCAACAGATCAACGGTCCAGATTTCATAAGGAGAGAATATCCATTTCCGGCTAAAATTGTAACTGAAATATTCTCTCCTTCGATTACATGCTCGTGCCCAACAGATCAACGATCCAGATTTCCTAAGGAGACAATATCCATTTCCCGCTAAAATTACAACTGAAATATTCTCTCCTTCGATTAAATGCTCGTACCCAACAGATCAACGGTTCAGATTTTAAAAGGAGAGAATATCCATTTCCCGCTAAAATTACAAATTGAAACCTCTCTCCCTCTCTCTCTTCATAAGGAAAGAATACCCTGTAGTTCCTTTAGAATGTCTTAATCAGCAGGCAAGTATAGAAACCAAAGCTCCCAAGTGTTTCATCTTAATTGTGAATACAAGGGATGTGTTTGGATGCAAAAATGGGGGTGGGGGGGATAGTTTGAAAGCACCCAAACAGTTTTCATTTTTGGAAACTTGTGTTTGTAGGGTCAGTTTGCGTTGGAGATTGTGTGAAATAACATGCAGTATCACGTGCGGGGCCTACATGGTTTTGGACGGGACGACTCACCCAACAGGATGGACGGCTTAGATCTCTTTGTCAGATCCTAATGGTGGGCCATAGCGCTTTTCAAACGGACGCTCGTCCACTGGTGGAAGCGAAGAGAGAAATAGAGTTCCTCTCTGTTTTGAGAAGGCGCGGGTCAGCCGCGTTTAACCTAAGTCAGCGGTTCGGTGCACCGCCCGTGCACACGCCCTATGCACACACATCATATTAGTGGGGTCCATAGTGATGTATTTGATAAATCCACTCTGTTCATTCCACTTTGTGGGCCCTGTCATAGCCTTTGACCAAAGATGGGGCAGATCCAAGGTCCAGGTGGGCCATACGAGCCGATTCCTAGCTTTAACAGTGACTTTCCATTGTCTAGTGGTCGGATCATTCCGAGATTAGATGTCAACAGTCAAAAGATCCTAATGGGCCATTTATAAGGCTCTCATCATGTATTACTAACCAATACTAATATCAATATAAGTTTCATTGCTATTGTACATTACTTATAGTTATGATGATTAAAATTGCATACACATATATAATTATAATCTCAATATTAATGGACCACTATATACATGTTGTTGCCCATGTATTTAATAATACATAATTCATAATATTACATTATAAATAATGTATGTGTAAATGAATTGAAAATATCATGTTTAATTAAAATCATACTTGTATTCGGTAATATTGCTAAATAATATACAATTTTATTAAATTATCTAGTAATCCTTTATATACATATTTATAACAGATATTTAATACTACATTAATTATCATCCGTTATGTGTATTTAATATAATATTATTTTCATAATATTTTATATACGTTAGTTATATTCATATCACTCCACTACAAAACTTTTTCATACATTATTTATATGATAAATAATTCATAATTCTTTTGATCTATGTTTGTGTAAAACTTATAAATAACAAATAAAAATACATATATACTTATGAAATATTACTTGATGATTTGATTCTTCTATTGAAGTGATTGAGATCCTAAAATAGACGTCTCTAGACTATTTTGAAAATCAATCGAATGGATGGCTTGAGTTACGAATGAATGTTATACAAGACGGTTGAGATGAATAGATCGAGGAATTTTGAGTGTCGGTGTGCACGGATGACCATGTGTGTTTCTACACACGTGTAAACAGATTTAGACTTCCCTGGTGACACCCGTGTACTGAAAAGTATGGGGCGTTATATTAAAATAGCTGAATGCTTATTGGAACATGATGAGATTGCTGATGATGGTATTTTCATGAAAATCTGGAGGGTGCTCTAGCCAAGCTTGATAACATGAAAGCCGATGTGTAAGATCTAATGGTTGAAATCAACTTGGGGACTGACCAAAACCCCCAACCGACTTATATCAGTGGGTCCTTGTCACCATAGGAGCAAGAGGTAATGACTAAATTACTTCATGATTATAAATAATATTTTTCCTGGGATTATCATGAAATGCCAGGTTTAAGCCAAGTTGGTAGAACATACGTTTCTCATAAGATAAGGTTTTCGACTTGTTAAGTAGCCTCCGAAAAGGATGACTATTCAAGTTACGGCTAAAGTGGAGGACGAGGTTGAGCGACAACTAAAGGTTAGTTTCATTCAACCAACTAGGTATGCCAAGTGAATCTCGAACATAGTCTCAGTCGTTAAAAAAATGGCAAGTTATGAGTTTGCATTGATTTCTGAAATCTGAATCATGCGACCCCGAAAAGATGAATATCCTATATTAGTTGCAGATCAACTAATATTTGCGCAGTAGGTCATAAAATAATATCATTCATGGATGGACATTCTACTTACAATTAGATTTATATTGTAAAGAATGACATGCCTAAAATAGCTTTCAGATGTTCATGAGCCATTGAAATATATTATTGGAAGGTTATGATGTTTGGTCTTAAAAATGATTGTGCAACTCACGAGAGGGCCATGAACACCATTGTCCATGACATGATTGGCCGAACACTAGAAGTATATATTGATGATGACGTGATCAATCTTTTAATTTTAGTGATCATCTTGCTCATTTGCAACAAACCTTCAAGTGTATGAAAGTGCACAAAATAAAAATGAACCCTTTAAAATGTACATTTGATGTTTTAGTAGGGAATTTTCTAGGTTTTGTAGTTAATCAAAGAGGCATTGAGGTGTTGAGATTCATTAAGAACTCCAAGCACTTACACTCGTCTCACATGAACAAGCATAAATTTCAATCAACTATCTGCAAAGAGATTGTACAGCTCAGATGCCAGCAAAGTCTTAACCCATCTCCGGGGTTAGGCAATCCGCATCCAGCTCAACCATGTTTTGGTTCTTCAGGATCCACCGACCCATCTGCATTTGATTGACTGTATCTCGCATGGATGATAGTGGCAATCTACACCGCTGAATTTGGTTCGGGAATGCCTGTAAATGGGACCAGATTAGGTGTGGCCCTGACCGTGGTCCCATTGGTGTATGTGCAGTGTATGCGTGCCGTCCATTCGTTCTTCCAAGAAAATCCAAATGTACATGGACCACACCACAGGAGTCAGTAGTGTTGACCATTAAAAACTTTTTGTGGGCAACAACAGTTTTGGACCAATGTGAAATTTGTTTTTTTCCCAACTTTCATCCAGGTATTTGTGACATTATCAACATAATGGATGATAAATAAACATTGCGGGTGAGCTCTCAAACATTTTTAGCAGTGGGCGGTCATTCAAAGTTGTTTCCTGTAGTACGGTCAACATGAGATTTGTATGTGCTTCATACTTTATTATTATTATTATTTCTCGTGCCCTAAAATGATATGGAAAATGGATGGACAGCGTGGATATACTATACATACATCAATGTGGGCCGCACCGAATCCGCTCCCATGGAAACAATAATATGTAGGACTATTTGAAATTGAAGCCTGTGGAAACTCCACACTGGACGGTCTAAGCTTTCCTTAGATCGTAACCATTTATCCGGTAACACCTCAAAGGTTGTGGGACTAATTCATCTCAACCATTCAATTACTGTACCTTCTCTGATTGAAAGTGGATCTTTGATCATTTCAGTTTTAACCGTCCATTTATTGTCCATGGTGAGACAAATGGAACAGTGTGAATTATTTTATTCATAATCGTGACCCATAAAACAGCCCATCAGATAAACGGTTCTCATTATGGAGGACAGGCTAAAACCATTCTTAGCCGTCTTTAAACCATGCATTCGATGATGACCGTATATGGGTAAATAGATAAGTGTCCCATCATTATATATTTTATACTGATGGGACCAGGGACGCCTCTACGATCAGGGACACTCATGAGGTGCTCCCTACTTTACATGTGACCTATCCCAAATATCATGCACGCCCGCACATCAACTGACTACCAAGCGATTCTTGAATCTCGACCGTTGGTTTTCATTTTGTTAATCATCCCATTACACATGCACGGGCTGGCTAGATTTTCCGGCCAAGGAATATCGGAAGAGGTGACCATATAAAAAAAAAGAGATCCAAATCTCAGATGGACCATCTCATAGGAAACAGTGGTGATTGACCATCAAAACTTTTTTGTGGGACAAAAAAGCTTTGGATCAAGTTGATATTCGTTTCTTCCCTTCATCCAGATTTATGTGACTTATCAACTGGTTGGATGGTAAATAAACATTACGGTGGGCCCTAGGAATTTTTTTAATGGTGAGACGTTCAATCAGCACTGTTTCCTACAGTATGGTCCATCTGAAATTTTGATCCGATTCATTTTTGGGCTCATGCCCTAAAATGATCTGGAAAAATGGATGGACGGTGTGGATTTAGAATTCATACATCAAGGTGGGCCCCACGGTAAGGACCGCACCTAATCTGCTCCGGATGGGGCGTTTAGAATTAGCCTTCCTCGTTCGCCCAATGTTTCGTGCAGTGGGCCCTACAGCATACATTCTCTCCTTCGATTAAATGCTCGTGCCCAACAAATCAACGGTCCAAATTTCATAAGGAGAGAATAACCATTTCCCGCTAAAATTGCAACTGAAATATTCTCTCCTTCGATTAAATGCTCGTGCCCAACAGATCAACGGTCCAGATTTCATAAGGAGAGAATATCCATTTCCCACTATAATTGCAACTGAAATATTCTCTCCTTCGATTAAATGCTCGTGTCCAACAGATCAACAATCCAGATTTCATAAGGAGAGAATATCCGTTTCCCGCTAAAATTGTAAATTGAAATCTCTCTCCTTCTCTCTCATCATAAGGAGAGAATACCCTGTAGTTCCTTTGGAATGTCTTAATCAGCAGGCAAGTACAAAAGACAAACTCCCAAGTGTTTCATCTTAAATACGAACACAAGGGATGTGTTTGGATGCACAAAAGGGGGGGGGGGGGCATTGGAGATTGTGTGAAAGCTCCCAAACAATTTTCATTTTCGAAAACTTGTGTTTGTAGGGACAGTTTGCGTTAGAGATTTTGTGAAATCACATGCAGTATCACGTGCGGGGCCTACATGGTTTTGGACGGGACGACTCACCCAACACGATGGACGGCTTAGATCTCTTCGTCAGATCCTGATGGTGGGCCATAGCGTGTTTCAAACGGACGCTCATTCGCTGGTGGAAGTGAAGAGAAAAACAGAGTTCCTCTCTGTTTTGAGAAGGCACGGGTCAGCCGCATTTGATCCAAGTCAGCGGTTCGGTGCACCGCCTATGCACATTCATCATATGAGTGGGGTCCATAGTGATGTTTGTGATAAATCCACTCTGTTCATTCCACTTTGTGGGCCCTGTCATAGCCTTTGACCAAAGATGGGGCAGATCCAAGGTCCAGGTGGGCCATACGAGCCGATTCCTAGCTTTAACAGTGACTTTCCATTGTCTAGTGGTCGGATCATTCCGAGATTAGACGTCAACGGTCAAAAGATCCTAATGGGCCTTTTATAAGGCTCTCATCATGTATTACTAACCAATACTAATATCAATATAAGTTTCATTGCTATTGTACATTACTTATAGTTAGGATGATTAAAATTGCATACACATATATAATTATAATCTCAATATTAATGGACCACTATATACATGTTGTTGCCCATGTATTTAATAATACATAATTCGTAATATTACGTTATAAATAATGTATGTGTAAATGAATTGAAAATATCATGTTTAATTAAAATCATACTTGTATTCGGTAATATTGCTAAATAATATACAATTTTATTAAATTATCTAGTAATCTTTTATATACATATTTATAACAGATATTTAATACTACATTAATTATCACCCGTTATGTCTATTTAGTATAATATTATTTTCATAATATTTTATATACATTAGTTATATTCATATCACTCCACTACAACACTTTTTCATACATTATTTATATGATAAATAATTCATAATTCTTTTGATCTATGTTTGTGTAAAACTTATAATATAACAAATAAAAATACATATATACTTATGAAATATTAGTGGATGATTTGATTCTTCTATTGAAGTGATTGAGATCCTAAAATAGACGTCTCTGGACTATTTTAAAAATCAATCGAATGGATGGCTTGAGTTACGAATGAATGTTATACAAGACGGTTGAGATGAATAGATCGAGGAATTTTGAGTGTCGGTGTGCACGGATGACCACGTGTGTTTCTACACACGTGTAAACAGATTTGACTTCCCTGGTGACACTCGTGTACTGAAAAGTACGGGGCGTTATATTAACATAGCCGAATGCTTATTGGAACATGATGAGATTGTTGATGATGGTATTTTCATGAAAATCTGGAGGGTGCTCTAGCCAAGCTTGATAACTTGAAAGCCGATGTGTAAGATCCAATGGTTGAAATCAACTTGGGGACTGACCAAAACCCCCAACCGACTTATTTCAGTGGGTCCTTGCCACCGTAGGAGCAAGAGGTAATGAGTAAATTACTCCATGATTATAAATAATATTTTTCCTGGTATTATCATGAAATGCCAGGTTTAAGCCTCAAGTTGATAGAACATACGTTTCTTATAAGATAAGGTTTTCGACTTGTTAAGTAGCCTCCGAGAAGGGCGTCCATTCAAGTTATGGCTAAAGTGGAGGACGAGGTTGAGCGACTACTAAAGGCTAGTTTCATTCAACCAACTAGGTATGCCAAGTGAATCTCGAACATAGTCCCGGTTGTTAAAAAATGGCAAGTTATGAGTTTGCATTGATTTCCGAAATTTGAATCATGTGACCCCGAAAAGATGAATATCCTATATTGGTTGCAGATCAACTAATATTTGCGTAGTAGGTCATAAAATAATATCATTCATGGATGGACATTCTACTTACAATCAGATTTATATTGTAAAGAATGACATGGCTAAAATAGCTTTTAGATGTTCATGAGCCATCGAAATATATTGTTGGAAGGTTATGCCGTTTGGTCATTAAAATAATTGTGTAACTTACGAGAGGGCCATGAACGCCATTGTCCATGACATGATTGACCGAACACTAGAAGTATATATTGATGATGACGTGATCAAGTCTTTTGATTTTAGTGATCATCTCGCTCATTTGCAACAAACCTTCAAGTGTATGAAAGTGCACAAAATAAAAAGAACCCTTTAAAATGTACATTTGATGTTTTAGTAGGAAATTTTCTAGGTTTTGTAGTTAATCAGAGAGGCATTGAGGTGTTGAGATTAATTAAGAACTCCACGCGCTTACACTCGTCTCACATGAACAAGCATAGATTTCAATCAACTATCTGTAAAGAGATTGTGCAGCTCAGATGCCAGCAAAGTCTTGACCTCCTTTAAGAAATCAACTTCAGACAGTTGGTCGGAAGATGAAGGTAGGGTTAGAGAAGAATCGATCAATTGTTCGCATGGCTCCAAAGTAAAAGAAGCTGACTTTGCAGTATTTTTATATTTGCTAAGGCCCAATGAATAAAGTATTAGCTCATACCTATAAAAGGTCCCACCAACTCTCCAACACGCGGTGGATCAACCAAAACTGGGTGAAAGTTTTCGAAAGGTGGAATATGAGGATTCGACATATGGGAATCCACCACAATTGGAGTGAAAATCATTGTTGGTGCCTTATAAGAAGCAATAGGTTCGATAATAGCATACTCTTGTACCAGTCTCTTAGCGAAATCGATCGGATTGGTTATCTCATGGACCAAGGGATCTAAAGCATTGATGGTAGTAACTGAATTAACAACATCAACAACATGATCAGTATGCTCTACACCTCAAGACATGATAAATCCTTCAACTAGAAAAAGATACGACAGAGGTTCGGATTGTGTAATTTCAGGGCAAACTGAATGTTGGCATCTGACGAGTGCATCATATTCAGTTTCTTCTCCTTCTTCTCCTCCTCCTCCTCCTCCTCCTTTTTTCTTTCTCGTTGCCTTCAGGAGGGCTATCTATCTCTACTATAGGTGATGGTGAGCTAATAGCTTCCTTTAACATCCTAGCCGATCCACTTATCCTGGCCACTATCACAAGCAAGGCGGGAGTGGTAGTTGTTGCTTTTACATCGTTTCTAAACTTCATACTAGGTTGAATTTTCTTTACTGTTTGATATGGAAGGAGGTGGTGTAGAATTTATAGAAAGACAAATGCAAATGAATATAGACGAAGTAGCCATGTCATTATGTACCCAGCGGTTGACCTATCATTGTTGAATGGTTCGACAACCAGTGACTAACAATAGTCACTCTAGATCTAATACACTCGGCTAATGCAAGAGGAACTCTTGGGAATGGGGCCAACTCTTCACATAACACAGATAGGTCAATTTTATCTTATTCTCATAACCATACCAAGAACTACTATTGACACCTTAAAGCATGTTGCATGGGAGGTTTATATGTGTCAAAGTGTATCATAGGATTATACTTCAAATGATAAAATCGCTCAAATTGTTGGATGACCGAAATTTGGCTAGAAATACCCACTTTGGTCAATCCAGAGGTAGTATGCTTCTGCTTCTTCTTATGCTCTTCACCTTGTTAAGGTTAAGATGAAGATCTACTAGCAAATGACAAAACCACAAAATACAAAAAAAAAAAAAAAAAAAAAAAAAAAACTTGATTTCCTCCTTAGAAAATATATCCATGTAAAGCGACTGTAATCGTCAATGAAGGTAACGAAATACTTGAAATTAGCATGAGAGATCACTGGCATAATCCCCCACACATCACTGTGAATCAAATTAAAGTAATGAGTAGAAGGAGCATCATGAGTTGGAAATGGAAGACTTTTGCTCTTTCCCAATTTGCAACTAGAGCACTCAAAATCAACATCTTTAAGAGAAAATGGGATTTTATTATCCATCAAACCAGAATTTAATACAGAGAGAAGGGTCCTAGAATTTGGATGGCCTAACCGATTATGCCACAATTGACATTGACTCTTGACAAAGGTACAAAATAGAGAGAGCACACTTGAATCCCTAGGTTATGTATGGAAGCGAAGAGGGAAGAGTCGTCCACATTTAGGCCCCTTCTCGATTGTCTTCCCTGACACCTGATCCTGCACAATGCAACCAGAACGAGAGAAAGAGACATGGCAATCAGTATCAACTAATTGCCCAACAGAAATAAGATTAGCAGATAATCCAGGCGAATAAAAAATATTTTGCAAGGATGGAGAAGAAGAGATATCACCGACGGCGGTGATGGGAAGACAGTCCCCATTGGCGGTATGGACTTGCAAATTTCCATCATATTTTTTTACATTGACAAGATTGTCAGAGGAAAAGGTCATGTGATTCGAAGCACCAGAGTCAAGAAACCACAAGTTCGAGAGAGATTGATGTTTACCAGTGAGACCAAGTGTAGAGAATGCAGATAAGATCATCTGCTGGACTTTTTCAGGTGTGAGAGAAGGTGTTGCTGATTGTGAAGGCATGGAGGCTGAAGCCATGGAGTCAGAAGCTATATCATCCACAGAGGTATGAAAAGCTCGTGGATTGCGATTTTGAGGACGTTTCCAACATTCAGAAATGATGTGGCCCTTTCCTTTACAATAATTGCAGAATTTCTTTTGACACTGATTAGCAATATGGCCAAACTCCTTACACCTGTAACATTGGACATTGATCATATTCTGAACCCGTTGTTTTCCTTGTGCGGTGTATACAACATTGAGAACATTGGGGGAACCTTTGTAAGAACCGTATCCTAGCTCGTACCATTTTGTAGGCTTCCGCGGTCCTCCCGGTCGAATTCCGGCACCCCACGACTTGTAATCGGCAGTTGTGCTCGACCCTGAGTCGTATCCCGTATTCCTAAGTTGGCTCGACCTAAAACCTGTACTAGTGCGACCGTGCCATCTCCGCGGTTCCGATGCCGCATCTCACGCGTTGAGGTGATACCCAGGCCGAGAGATGTAGGTCCGTGTTCAGTTTGAAGAAAACACCGTGCGTTGTGAATTTTGAGGGAATCTCTATGACACGTCACATCTGTAAGACCTGTACCCTAGTCCATACCGTTCCATATGCGTCCACGGTCCTTCCGGTCGAATTTCGATAATTCTCGACTCGTATCCGACGATTGCGCGCAATCCTAAGCCGAGTCCTGCCTACCGAAGGCGACTCGATTCGAAACTCGTACCTTGGCGACCGCGCCGTTGCCGCGACTCGCGCACTGAACCAATACCCAGGATAGAAGATGTCAGCCCACGTTCATTTCGAGGAAATGCCGCATGTTGCGATCTTCGAGGGAATCTCTACGAAATGTCCCATTAATCAATCAATCACTCATGTCAAGTACAAGTCAAGTCACCTTATACCCAAGTACAACAACCCATACCTTTCTCTTACACAAGCAAGCCCAAAGTCAACCCTCACATCACTTCACCTCTCTCTCCACCCATCCCCATCACTCCATCACCTCTTATCATTCCCATCACCTCACTCTCTCTCTCATTTCTCAAATCTCCCAAGCAACCCAAAGCTCCACACGTCCAAGCTTCTCCCTCTCAAATGCCAAGTGTGGCCCACTCTTTCCACCTTCTCATCTCCCATCTCAACCGTTGATCCACCATCCCCACCATCAAAAGTCCATCCACAGTTAAAAGTCAAGCAAAGGAGCTAAGGAGGCTAAGGAGCAAGGAGGAGTACAAGAGGTGGGTGATCCACCATTAAATTCTGATTTTTTTTGGTCCACTTGTTGTGGAACCCACTTGATGTATGTGTTGTATCAATGGAGAGCCCATAGTGGCGGGGTCCCTCCTCTCTATCACCGTCTCTCTCTCTCTCTTTGAATGGCGGTGATGATGAAGGGGTGAGTGTGGCCCACCATGAATCCACATATTTTATGTGGGACCCATCGGACAAATGGGTTGGATCTACACCATCCAGCCCATTAGCGGGCCCGGATGGAAGGAAAACATAAATATCGGGTGGGCCACGTTCATGTGGGACCCACCTTGATGGGTGGGCCACGTCCGTGTGGGACCCACCATAATGCATGTGTTTATTCATACCGTCCAACGTCCATGGACGCTGGACGGAGTGGCTAACATGCAGTTTGTACACTGACAAGGAGTGTACTAACGAGCTAATAAAAAAAGGGGAAAGAAAGGTGGGCCACCCATGCAGGCCCCACCTCGATGTATGTGCTTAATCCAAACCGCCCATCCTTTACTTCAGATCATTTTAGGCATTGAGCCAAAATTTGAGATCAATCTGATGATCAAGCGGGCCATACCATAGAAATAATAGTGTATACCGTTAAAACCCGCCTTGATGTTTTTATTCGCCGAAATATACCCAATATTGGACTTGATAGGCTTGTATTGGGCCACGGTGATCAATGGGCAGGACGGATTTCCTAGATGTGGACCCCACCCAGGAAATTTCGTAGAAACAAAAAAAAAAAGAAAAGAGGAGAAGCAGCAGTATTGTTGGTGCTCTGACAGACGCAGGCAGTGCCTGCGCTGGCTGCCTGGCGAACGCACGAGCTGGGCCTCACGGCTCAGCTGCGGGCCCCACCGTGATGCGTTTCGAACATCAACACCGGGCATTTGAGGGTCCCCTTTAAATATGGGGCGTCCTAAAAAATCAGCCGTATACGGAACTTAGGTGGGCCATACCATCTAAAAAATTTGTGAAGACATGCTTAAACATATAAAAACACTTGGTGGGGCCTACCTGAAGTTTGGATGTGGCTGAAACTTGGTCTGAACCCTCAGCCAGGTGGGACACACATAATGGGTGGGCTGGATTTGTGAACCACATTTCAGTGGGCCCCAGGCCCACCCCCAGGTCCACGTGACCTTATAAACTGGTTGAATGGAAAATACACGTTATAGTGGGCCCTCCCTGACCATGTGACCCTATGAATAGGTCGGGTGGCAAATAAACATTCCAGTGGGCCCTAAGTCCACGTGACCTCATCAGCAGGTTCGGTAGAAAATAAACATTTTTGTGGGCCCCGGATATGTGCAACCTTATCAACAGGTTAGATGGAAAGAAAACGTTATGGTGGGCCCCACGTGGGAACCACAATGATATATGTGATTTATTCCCACCGTCCAAGCGGATGGTGGAGCTCACAGTGATATTTGTGTTTTATTTTCACCATCTAGGTGGATGGTGGAAAATGGTGTATGTGTTTTATTCATACTGTTCAATGATAGTGGGACCCACCATGATGCATGTGTTGCATCCAACCCTTTAACTATTTTAAGAGCTCATTTTATGGCATGAGTAGAAGAATGAGGCAGATCTAGGATCAAGTGGACCACCTATATGTGGGTGTGGCCCATTTGATATACATATGGCCCGTGTGATGTGGCCCACTTACCATATTTAGGGCTTATGGGTTGAGGCCCATTGTGATATATAAAGGCCTGTCGGTTGAGGCCCATTGTGACGTACGCAAGGCTCATATGATTAGGCCCAACGTGATGTATTTGTGGCCCGCCTACTAAGGCCCACTTTGATATATATGAGACCATGGTTTGAGGCCCACTTGATGTACTGAAGGCCCATGGGTCGAGGCCCAATGGGATGTACATAAGGCCCATTGTAGTGTGATTCCACAATGGTTTATATGTTGACCTTTACAGCAGGCTATGCCTTGGGAGCAAATGTTGGTTTGATGTCTACATTGTGCAAATAATGTTGGTTGAATGTTCGCATTATACCCTCCCTAGGGCCTATTGTTAGCCCATACTTGTAATGTGTAGGCCGTCTAGGCCCATCTTTGTTTTGATCAGAGTCCATCACCACATAACATGTATAGTATAGATTCATGATTCATGATCATACGCATCATATGTATGTCTGATATGACGAGTGATTGATCATAGCATATGCCTTCGGGCGGATTGTTTATGGGCTCCCTGGTAGGCGGAGTTGCCCTACATGAGCGTGTGACGCTCGCAGGATTGTTGCATATTTGGTAGGGTGATTCATGCACTTGCATGTGTGTGATCATAATTATTATATGCCCTAGCGACATCAGGGCCAAAGCCTCCACAGACACATCGTGGGTGGCTAGATTGGATACCGAAAATATTTGGTTCTAGCATACGGGCGCCATAGATGTCCTTTGGTGAAAATCCCTAAACCCGATGGTACCAGAGGATGACTCTAACATCGAGACCGAGTGGATACACGAGCGTGCGAGGGCCGTATACCAGTAGGCCGCGTCTCCCACTGTGTCGTGGTCGGTTGAAAAGTGGTGTGACCTTACCCGCCTGAGTGAGGGGGCAATTTCTAGGTTGAGTTTGACCAACTTGAGGAATGGGTCCGCTATCGACGAGTCGGGCCCGATATTGGCAGGCGGATAGTGAGGTCTCTTCCTCTCTCCCATTTGTGCGTTCGGATAGGGAAGGCAAGCTGGCGTAGAGCGTACTAGACCCCGATGATTATTCAGACTGAAAACTGTACTAATTTGATGCTCCAGTAAGGAGCTGCATTGATATGTGGAGGTGAATTGGCATGTTTAACTTGCATTATGCATCGCATGGCCTTGACATGGCCGGTAGTATTCATATCTTGCACCGCATAACCTTGGTACGGCTGACTGCATTCATGTACTCATCAGCATGTTCCACATTACTCTGACCTTGCACTGAGCACGCTCATATTGTGCACACACTTAAACCACCCTCTAAGCTTTCTATAAGCTTATGCACGATTGATGCATGCAAGTGACGCTAGGACGCAGCCGTAATCTCGCCGCAGTTGGAGCGTGCAGCCGAGCTTTTGGAATTTTTATCATTTTCAGTATATTATATTTCCCTTCATACGCCTTGTACTAAAAGTTTTTTATCATAGCGGATTTTGTGATGGTGTTCTTGTGGTTATTGTTCGTGGGTTATGCTTTTGGTTATGCTCATTACAAATCGAATCATATTTGAAATCCTCCTTGCAGCATCCCAAGATCAGAACCTGGTATATGGGTGTCGAGAGCCGAGAATGGGGTACTAACGAGGTTGTCGGCGTCGGATTCAACGATTGGGAATTTTGTGAGCCCGGTCTCCAAGTTCGGGGCATGACAACATCAATCCATCAATTAATCAAGTCAAATAAACCCATACCCTACCCATCCTTCTCTCACCCAAAGTCAACAACACCCATACTCATCCCATTCCTTTCTTACCAACAAGTCAACAAGTACCATATCCTTCATTTATTACATCACATCTCTCTCTCTCTCTCTCTCTCTCTCTCTCTCTCTCTCTCTCTCTCTCTTTTCAAACCAATTCTCAAACAATCCAAGAAAGCCAAAAAGTCCAAGCTCTCCATGAGAAAAGCCATGTGTGGCCCACTCCCTACCACCCTATCTTCCATCTCCACCCTTGGATCATCATCTCCACCGTTGAAGGAGCACTTTTGGAGCATTGGAAAGCTAGGGAGGAAGAAGAAGGAAAGGTGGGTGCTTCTTTCTCTCTCTCTTTCTCTTTCTTTATTTCTTTGTGATGATGTGGCCGTGTGGCCCACTCGGATAGACTCCCACTATGATGTATATAACTTATCCACACCATCCATCTTCTTGGGACCAACCTAATGGATATGTTAGACCTACACTGTCCAGCCCATTAGCAGGCCTAGATGGAAGGGAAAAACACACATATCAGGTTGATCCAACCAAGTGGGCCACGTCCATGTGGGACAAACCCTGATGGAATGTGTATTCACATCGCCTGTCCAGTGTCTCTGGACGCTAGACGTGCTCCCGTGAAATGTGAAATGACCATGGGTGTACTAATAGCAACAGAGAAGAAAAAGATAATAATAATAATAAATTATTTATTTAAGGTTTTTGGGTGGGCCCCTCCTTGATGAACGTATTTAATCCAAGCCATCCATTCTATTCTGCAGATCATTTTAGGCGTTGAGCCGAAATGTGAGGCCAGTCCGATTATTCAGCGGGCCATAGCATTGGAAACAGTGCTCTCTACCCTTGATATCTCCTCTATTGTTTCTAGACACCCAAAATACCTCGAACATTGGGCTCATTTAGCCTATCATGAGCCATAGAAACCAATGGCTAGATTGGATTTTCCGGACGCGGGTCCTACCATGGAAAATCCTCAGAAATTCTTGTTTTCAAAAAAAAAATGCAGCAGCAGGCGCTGCCTGCGCACTGGAGGATGGACGGACGGGTGGACCCACGGCCCCAGCCGTGGGCCCCACCGTGATGTGATTTGGGTGATCCGCACCGTGCATCTGGTGGGCCTCCTTTTGGGCGATGGGCCCTCCGAAATTCAGCCTCATCTGAAGCCCAGGTAGCACACATGATAGGAAACAGTAGTGATTGACGTCTGCCATTAAAACCCTTTATGGGTCACGGAAGTTTTGTATCAATATGAAATTTGTTTCTCCTCTTCACCCTGGGTCCACGTGATCTTATGAATAGTTTGGATGGCAGATAACTATCTCGGTGGGCCCCATGTACAGATTGGATGTAAATAAACATTTTGGTGGGCCCCCAGGTCTACGTGACCCATGAACAGATTGGAGGAAAATAAACATTTTGGTGGGCCCCCAGGTCCACGTGACCTTATGAACAGATTGGATGCAAATAAATAGTACAGTGGGCCCCCAGGTCCACGTGACCTTATAAACAGGTTGGGTGCAAATAAATATTATGGTGGGCCCCCTGGTTTGAATGACCTTATCAACGGGTCAGATGGAAAATAAACATTATGGTGGGCCCCACGTGGGACCCACTGACGTATGTGTACCACACCTTCCATCAGTGTGATCTCCACCATGCACTATGTGCTTTATCTATGATGTTCATCTCTATGGGACCCACCTTGATGCATATATTACATCTAACCCGTCCAACCATTTTTAAAAGATCATTTTAAGGCTTGAGACTAAAAATAAGACAGATCTAGGATCAGGTGGACCACATTATAGAAATAGCGGGTTGAATATCCACCATTAGACCTCAGGAGATTTTAATGGTAGAAATCCTTATCACCACTTATAATTTGGGTGTGGCCCATTTGATATACCTGGGGCCCATTTGTGTGGCCGTTTGTTGAGGCCCACCTTGATATTTATAGGGGCTCATTTGATGAGGCCGATTTGATATATTTGGGGCCCACTTGATAAGGCCCGATATAATGTATTTTGAGCCCACGTGTTGTATATGTTTTGAATATAGGCCGCTCGTCCAGGGCTGGGCGCTGGTCAGATATAATGATAGTATTATATTATTATTACCATTATTATTATATATTACAATACATATATACATGTATATGTTGTGGGACCCACGTGGGGACCACAGTGATGTATTTGTTTCATCCACACAGCCCAGATGATCTAAACGGTGCTGGACATGCTTGGACGAAGCCGAATAGTGTTTGGGTGGTGCTGCGGACCCCACCTCGATGTATGTTTCGTATCCCCACCGTCCAAAGTGTTTGGATGGTGCTGGGCAATGTCTGGAAAGTGTTGATTCACATGGGCAAATTTGGGACAATATTGATTACCATTAGTGAGCCATGTGCCCCCATAGAGTGATTGTGTACATTGATGAACATGTTGCACCTGCAACTATTGAAATGGTTTTAAATGTAATCCTAGCTCTCATCGTGATCTACAAACCCTCCGCCCTCCTGGGAGACCCATATCATAGTGGGACCCACTGTGATATATATGTTATATATTCACACCGTCCATTCATGTGGCCCCCACGTGATGTACGTATTTAAGGCCCAGATGACGAGGCCCAATACGATGTATATATGGCCCATGTTCGAGGCCCAATATGATGTATACCCGGTCCAAGTGTTGGGGCTCATTGGGATGTATCTGAGGCCCGTGTATTGTGGCCCACATGATGTATACGAGGCCCATAGGTTGCGGGCCATTATGATGTATATTGAGGCCCATGGTTGTGGCCCGTTATGATATGTTTGTGGCCCATTATGATGTGTTTGTGGCTCATTGAGATGTATTTTCGGCCCATGGGTCGAGGCCCATTGTGATGCATTTCTGGCCCGTATGTCGTAGCCTATTGTGATATATCTCCGGCCCATTTATTGAGGCCCGACTTGATGTGTATAAGGCCCATTAGTGCGGTCCATTGATGCAGCCCACTTGTTGTATATGAGGTCCATTGGTGCGGCCCAATGATGTGACCCACTGTGATGTGTATATTAGACCCATTGGTGCGGCCCAATGATGCGACCCACTGTGATGTGTATATTAGGCCCAATGGTGCGGCCCAATGTATCGACCCGTCGTGATGTGTAAGGCCCACCTGTGATGACTATTTGAGGCCCATGTGTTGGATATTTGGGCCTACCTTATGTTTCAATCTATATGGACCACTGCTTGGGAGCAATGTTGGTTGAATGTCCACATTGATGAGTAATGATGGTTAAACGCCCACATCGTGACTTCCCTTAGGCCTAGTTCGGCAAATCCTCATCGATACCAATTGTATAGGCCAATTCTGATTATCGAGGCCGAATATCGATCGATTCCGTTTGTCGTGGTCGATGGTCGACTAGCGATCGAGGCTAATTATCATGACCGATTGCCGATTCCAATTGTCAAGGCCGCGTATCGAGACCGATTCCGATTTGTCGAGACCTATTTGATGTATATGCAACCCGTAGTTGAGGCTCATTGTGATGTATTCATGGCCCATGAGCAAGGCCAATGTGATGTATTCGTGGCCTATGAGCAAGGCCCATTGTGATATGTATTAGGCCCATGATGCATGGCCCATTTGATGTATTCATGGCCCATGGGCAAGGCCAATGTGATGTATTCGTGGCCTATGGGCAAGGCCCATTGTGATATGTATTAGGCCCATGATGTATGGCCCATTTGATGTATTCGATACCCATGTGTAGGGCCCACATGTCATGTATTTAAGGGCCATGAGCAGGGCCCACCTGTTGTGTATATGTGGCCCTTGGTTAAGGCCCACTGTGTTGTATATTGGCCTGTGTGAGGCCGTGGGCCCATTATATGTTTAGCTCTATGTGGGCCATTCCTTGGGGCAATGTTGGTTAGATGTCCACATTGTTGAGGCCGATTGTTGATGCCGGTTATGGATATCGATTATGAGTATGTGACAGCATAGCATCATGATACATGCCCATACGCATCATCTGCATGTTCGTTATGAGATGTGTTGACCATTGCATATGACATTGGATAGGTTGTTATGAGACTCCCAGATAGGCGGAAGTTATCTCACATGAGCGCACGGTATGCACAGGATTAATGCATGACTGGATTGTATGACTCATGCATTTTGCATTATGATTACTGTACGCCCTAGCGACATCAGGGTTGTAGCCTCCACAGGCATATCGTGGATGGCCAGATGGGATACCGAAAATGTTTGGTTCTAGCATACGAGCATCATAGATGTCCCTTGGTGAAAATCTCTAAACCTCCATGGCCAGGAGACGCCCTAACGTCGAGACCGAATAGATATATATGAGCGCATGAGGGCCGTATACTAGTAAGCCGCGTCTCCCACTGTGTCATGGTCAGTTGGAAAGGGGTGTGACCTTACCCGCCTGAGTGAGGGGGCAATATCTAGGTTGAGTTTGACCAGCTTAAGGAATGGGTCCATTATTGACGAGTCGGGCCCGATATTGGTAGACGGGTAGTGAGGTCTCTTCCACTTACCTAGTTGTGCGCTTGGATAGGGGCGACAAGCTGACGTAGAGTGTAATAGACTCCGGTGATGATCCCAGAGAGGAACTGTACTGATATGTAGACTTATTGATCAGGAGTTGCATACTCATTCATTCATTCATTCACTATCTACTAGGGCCGGTGGTGCGCAACTATTTGTTACGGGTACCTTCGCAATGGCCAGGATTTCGGTTGGGGCGCGTGACTAACCTGAGATCATGAGTTTATCACATGGAGTCTGATATCCAAATTAGGTATGGGACTAGTTTGGATAGAAGTTCATTGTGATGGACTCCATAGCTTGCGATACTACGTACTACCATCCCGACTTCACACTCCAGCATGGTCATTCCATTCACACTGCATGTTGCATTACATCCGCGGCATATGGTACGGCTGATGCTGTTTGAGTTACTCATCAGGAATGTATATTGCTTTGCATCCTCTGTATCTTATATTTAGCTCTCTACAACTTCTCATTTGCATAATTGATTTGTATTGAGTATTCTAATATTGTATGACTTATGCACTTGTCAATATTTCCGCTTACTCTATTATCATGTGATTTATGACTTTGTCAGTACTTCTGTTTACTCTAATAATTTCTGATCTTGTCAGTATTTCTGTTTACTCTGATAATTCATGATCTTGTCAGTATTTCTGCTTATCCTGACATTGTATGATTTATGGATTACCATTATTTTCAGTATTGTATGATTATGGCATTGCATTGAATACTTGGCACTTACCTTGTGCACACACTTACACCACCCTCTAAGCTTTCTATAAGCTTATGCACGATAGATGCGTGCAGTGATGTTAGGTTGCAGTAGTGTTGAGCGTGGAGCGTACAGTGGTCTTCTGGAGCTTGATCTTTGATTTATGTATTTCCCTTTCAGCATTGTACTCAAATGATTATATTAGTGGATATGTGATAATGTTGTTGCCTTTGTGAATTGGGTAATCTTGTGGTTATGCTTGTTACGAGTTAAATGCATATTGAAAAAAAAAATTCTCCTTGTAGGATCCCAGGATCAAAATCTGACATATGGATGTTAGGACCTAGTAATGGGGTACTACGGAGGCTGTCGGCACCGGATTTGGCGATCGGGATTCCTGTGAATCCGATTTCCGGGTTTGGGGCAACCTTCCTGCTATTCCAAAGTTGCTTGAGTCAAGCAACGCTGCTCCTCCCTAAGGAGTTCATGCAGACAAATATCCAAGGATGGCAAGGGAGTCCTGATCATGATGTTGAAGCGGACATTTTCAAACTCATGTCGTAGTTTCATCAAAAATTGGTCTCACCGAGTAATTTGATGAACTGTTTGAATAACTTCTAGAGCATTATTGGGGACTGACGCATACACGATGTCTGTATATTCAGTCCATAAATTGATAAAACCTGAATAATACTCCTGAATAGACATATTTCCTTGAGTATAGTTGGCGATTTCATACTCCAATTGAAATCCTCGAGCAAACTATCTTGATTATACACTTTCTTCAAATAATCCCACATAGCTTTGGCTGTCTTATATAGTCGTAGATTGAGAATAATGGCGGGATTCATGGAGCTTAATATCCAGCTCATAATACGAGCATCATTTGCCTCCCATTGAACAGCTATTGTTGGATCAGTGGGCTTTATGTCGGATCCATCAATATGCCCCCATGATTCCTTTCCCTTAATATAGATTTGGAATTGAAATGCCTAAGCAAAATAATTCTTACAGCAAAAGGAGCAAAAAGATAGACACGCCATTTGAAGATTTGATGAATGACATGTGGATAGTCATTAATATCATATTACATTTCTAGCCATCCTTTACCGAATGACAAGAAATGTGAGGGGACAATGTTTATACCAAAATCTAGCAGATCATATCAACAAAATGGATTGTGGCGTGGCATATACAGTATGTCTAACTGGCACGCCACATAAAAAAGGAAAATAATATCTTTGGATGCCACATCAGCAGAGCAATCCATGGATAAGGATGAATAGTTGTTATGGACACATCAGTGCTGAAGCACGTTCGATCGTGGAAAGCTACGATAAAGAGAATAGTAACTGCTCTTTCCCAATTGGATACATGCGAAGGTGTGTGGCCCATCAATTATCTTCGACCTTCGACATGAAAAGCTATAAATAGTAAGAGCGAACATAAAGATCACCCTGATCAATCCAATCCTTAAATCCAAACACAAAACATTTACCAATGCAATGTTGATGATTATCTTTGCGGAACATCTTAGCTTAGTTCATCCACCACTCATCAGTCATGGACCATTGGGAAAAAAGTAGCATTAGTCCTTCCCTGGAACTATGCCGAACCAATTCATAGTTTTTAATCTACCAGTTGTAATTCCCTTTCATTCGTTTCTGCGCTGAATCTTAAGGAAGATTGTTATAGCCTTAGGACATGTCCACCTATGCTCATACGCTCAGTTGGCATTAGCATTTTGTAGTCTCTAGAATTGCCAATGCCTTGCTCACTAGCACGCTACTGTTGCTGCTCTCAACCAGGGTCAACGATCCCGCCTTAGTGGTAGAAAATTGTGACTAACCACGTTTAGAATTTGCATCCATCTCCATCTACTTTCGCCCGTTCAATCATACAATTGTTGTATTTTTTTGAAAGTTCTCGATTGATACGATAAGAGGAGCTCACCGAGGAAGAACCCCAATATCTGAAAATCACTTGATCTACACACGAGTGTAAAATCGTTAGCTGAATAGATGGTGGTCAATCAACCTATCACCACTCTATCCCTGCACCAGAGTCAACAATAATCATGGTTTGGACTGGATTCACATGGGTCCTGACATGCTTAGGCACTGCAAGAGAGAATAGTCTTGAATCTTGATTTCAAATTGGGCAAGTCCAGGTGCACAAGTCCCGTTCACATCTCTCAGTTTATGAGGAACAACGCAACGTGAGAATGGTCTTGAATCTTGATTTCAAATTGCCGGAGTGTAAGTTGGACCGTCCAATGTAGGGGCCAATGACATTTCACGGCTGCCCAGAAATAGCTGCACGTGTTCATGATCCTAGCATGGTTAAAAGACTCTGGGACCCAGATGGGCTCTTTCCGTCCTGAGTTGAGTCGCAACTCGGCCGTGTCACGAGCGAGCTGTGGTATCGAACTGGATTGGCTGGTACTGATCTGAGTCGACCCAGATAAATAGTATAAGACTCGTCCGAGTCCTAAAACCATGGATCCTAGCAAAACCCTTTACCATTCTTTAGCTTTTTGGAACGTAGCCTACCAAATGGACCCGGTTGGTGTTGTTCTTGTTTGATGCAACGTTAAGGTTGTGGCTATCCTGAGGTGGGCCCCACCAAATGAGTGGTCCGGCGCTACTGTCAGTCTGCTCATGTTTTGTTTCTTTTTATTCGCTGGGTTTTTGAGCCGAGTATGAAAGCCATGTGCACGCACTCAGCAACACTACACGTCCAATACACGTACTCAAATCTAGACCGTTCAAAACCTTGGGACTGACTGTACGCAGATGATAAAATGAAAATCAGATACGTCCTAGCATATGATTAGTGGATAATTTTTTGTTAAATTAGGAAAGTATTCTTAATTTGCTTTTGCCTTATGACCAAATCTAAAGTGGGGCCCACGATTTTAACGGTTTAATTTGGGAGCGGATTTGGTCTGGCCATGACCGTGGGGCCCACCTTGATGTATGTGTTGTATATCCATGCTGTCCATCCGTTTTTCCGGCTCATTTTAGGATGTGAGCACAAAACTGAAGCAGATCCAAATCTCAGGTGGACCACACACCACGCAACCGTTGAAACTTTCCTAGGGCTCATCATAACGTTGATAAGGTCAAATAGACTTGGATGAAGGGAAAACACAAATATCAGCTTGATCAAAACTTTTGTGGCCCACGAGAAGTTTTTAATGGTCAATCACCACTGTTTCTGTGGTCTGGTACACACGTGAAATTTAGATTTACTTCAGTTTTGGCCCATGTCCTAAAATGAACTGAAAAAACAGATGGACGGCGTGGATATACAACACATACATCAAGGTGGACCCCACAGTCACAGCCTATGTTGCTCCGGTTTTTACATTTTTTTTAAAGAGAAATTTACCGCTGTACGATCCATTTATGGCCCATTTACCCATTTAGGCCCACTCGTTTTTACCTCACCAGAATAAGCCCCAGCCGTACGGACGACTTGGCAAAGGTCGAAAATGTCCCCTGCTTTTACCTTCAAGCGGATCCGCTGGTGCTCGAAGACGAGCGCTGACGCTCCTCGAACTTCAAGTTGTACGAACGGTTCAAAAGAGAACAACGTTACATGTGCCCACAGTTATGTATTTATTATATCCACGACGTTTATTCATAGTTCGAGATCATTTTGGAGCATTATCTTTAAAAAAAATCATATACAAAGATCAGCTAGACCACACCACAGATCCGTGGGGAAATTGATTTTCACTGTTAAAATTTTTGTAGGGCCCACCATAACATTTATTTTCCATCCAATCTATTCATAATGTCACAAAGATCTGGATGAAGGAGAAAAACAAATTTCATAATGATTCAAAACTTTTGTAACCCCTGGAAGGGTTTCAAGGGTTGACTTTCAATTGCCCACTACCTTTTACATTGTGGTCCACTTGATATTTAGATCAGTCTTATTTTTGTCACAAGCCTTAATATGAGCTCCCAAATAAATGGAACGTTTGGATATTACACAGACCTCATGATGGGACCCACAAAAGCAACGAAGACTCCACATCCGGCAGTAGTGTTGCACCAGTTTGATAGATTTTTTATTTTTTATTTTATTTTATTTTTTTCTATACAAGGAGAACTTCTTCCCCTTACATTTTTCTATAATACATAGTTATGTAAATATGTATATATAAGTATATAAAAATATTTTTCTTTCTTTTAATGCATTTCTTTGTCTATTTTTTTAATAAGTGTATCTCCTAAACTAGAATGAGTTACTTAACGTCCCACATATGATTTTGGGGTAGGAGAAGCTAATTTAGCCAACCAACGTAGTTATTTTCCAAGATTTCATCGGGTCGATGGTCGAAAATCCATTTCATTCACTTCGCGGTCAATTTCATTCACTTCACAGTCAATTTCAATCAGCTCGCGGTAAATTTCATTAACTTCACGATCAATTCCATGCATTTCGTGGTGAATTCCGGTGAATTCCCTTCACTTCACGGTCAATTCCAAGCATTTCGAGGTCAATTCCCATCACTTCACGATCAATTCCATGCATTTCACAGTCAATCCCGGCGATTCCCCATCACTTCACGGTCAATTCCATGCATTTCACGGTCAATTCCCTTCACTTCACGGTCAATTCCGTGCATTTCACGGTCAATTCCCTTCATTTCACGGTCAAATCCATGCATTTCACGGTCAATACCGGTGATTCCGCTTCATTTCACGGTCAATTCCATGCATTTCACGGTCAATTCCTGTTACTTCAAGGTCAATTCAATGCATTTCATGGTCAATTCCATGCATTTCGAGGTCAATTCCGATGATTTCCCTTCACTTCACGGTCAATTCCATGCATTTCGAGGTCAATTCTGGCGATTCCCCTTCACTTCATGGTCAATTCCATGCATTTCACGGTCAATCACCGGAATTGAAGGGAATTGATCGTGAAATGCATTGAATTGACTGTGAAGTGATAGGGAATCGTTGGGATTGACCGTGAAATGAATGGAAATGACTGTGAAGTGAAGGGAATCGACCGTAAAGTGAAGGGAATTGACCGTGAAATGCATTGCATGGACCATGAAGTGAAAGGGAATTGCCGAGATTGACTATGAAATGAATGGAAATGATCGTGAAGTGAAGGTGATTGACCATGAAATGAATTGAATTGACCATGAAGTGAAGGAGAATCGCCGAGATTGACCGTGAAATGAATGGAAATGACTGTGATGTGAAGGGGATTGACTGTGAAATGAATTGAATTGGCCGTGAAGTGAAGGGGAATCGCCGGAATTGATCGTGAAATGCATGAAATTGACCGTGAAATGAAGGGAATTGACCGTGAAGTGAAGGGAATTGACTGTGAAGTAAATGGGAATGCCAGAATTGACCGTGAAATGCATGAAATTAACCGTGAAATGAAGGGAATTGACCGTGAAATGCATGGAGTTGACCGTGAAGTCCGTGAAGTGAAGAGAATTGACCGTGAAGTGAAGCGGAATCACCGGTATTGACCATGAAATGCATGGAATTGACCGTGAAATGAAGGGAATTGACCGTGAAATGCACGGAATTGACCGTGAAGTGAAGGGAATTGACCGTGAAATGCATTGAATTGACCGTGAAGTAAAGGAGAATCACTGAAATTGACTGTGAAATGCATGAAATTGACCATGAAATGAAGGGAATTAACCGTGAAATGCACGGAAATGATCGTGAAGTGAAGGGAATTGATCGTGAAATGTATTGAATTGACCGTGAAGTGAAGCGGAATCGCCGGGATTGACTGTGAAATGCATGGAATTGACCATGAAATGAAGGGAATTGACTGTGAAATGCATGGAATTGACCGTGAAGTAAAGGGAATTAACCGTGAAATGCATGGGATCGACCGTGAAGGGAAGGGGAATCGTCGGGATTGACCGTGAAATGCATGGAATTGACCCTGAAATGAAGGGAATTGACCGTGAAATGCATGGAATTGACCATGAAGTGAAGGGAATTGACCATGAAATGCATGGAATTAACCATGAAGAGAAGGGGAATTGTCGGGATTGACCGTGAAATGCATGGAATTGACTGTGAAATGAAGGGAATTAACCGTGAAGTGAAGGGAATTGACCGTGAAATGCATTGAATTGACCATGAAGTGAAAGGGAATCGTCGGAATTAACCGTGAAATGAATGGAAATGACTGTGAAGTGAAGGGAATCGACCGTGAAATGCACGAAATCAACCGTGAAGTGAAGGGAATTGACCGTCAATTCAATTCATTTCACGGTCAATTCCGGTGATTCCGCTTCACTTCATGGTCATTTCCATTCATGTCACGATCAATTCCCTTCACTTCACGGTCATTTCCATGCATTTCACGGTCAATTCTGGTGATTCCACTTCACTTCATAGTCATTTTCATTCATTTTACGGACAATTCCCTTCACTTCACGGTCATTTCCATGCATTTTACGGTCAATTCTCTTCATTTCACGGTCAATTCCATGCATTTCATGGTCAATTTCGGTGATTCTGCTTCACTTCACGGTCATTTTCATGCATTTCATGGTCATTTTCCTTCGCTTCATGGTCATTTCCATGCATATCATGGTCAATTCCGGTGATTCCACTTCACTTCATAGTCATTTTCATTCATTTCACGGACAATTCCCTTCACTTCACGGTAATTTCCATGCATTTCACGGTCAATTCCCTTCACTTCACGGTCAATTCCGTGCATTTCACGGTCAATTCCCTTTATTTCACGATCAATTCCATGTATTTCATGGTAAATTCTGGCGATTCCGCTTCACTTCACGGTCATTTCTATTCATTTCACGGTCAATTCCCTTCACTTCACGGTCATTTTCATGCATTTCACAGTAAATTCCCTTTACTTCACGGTCATTTCCATGCATTTTACGGTCGATTCCGGTGATTCCGCTTCACTTCATGGTCATTTCCATGCATTTCATGGTCAATTCTGGTGATTTCGCTTCACTTCATGGTCATTTCCATGCATTTCACGATCAATTCCCTTCACTTCACGATCATTTCCATGCATTTCACAGTCAATTCTGGTGATTCCACTTCACTTCACATTTATTTCCATTCATTTCACGGACAATTCTCTTCACTTCACGGTCATTTCCATGCATTTCACGGTCAATTCCCTTCACTTCACGGTCAATTCCCTTCATTTCACGATCAATTCCATGCATTTCACGGTAAATTTCGATGATTCCTCTTCACTTCACAGTCATTTCCATTCATTTCACAGTCAATTCCCTTCACTTCACAGTCATTTCCATGCATTTCATAGTCAATTCCTTTCACTTCACGGTCATTTCCATACATTTCACAGTCAATTCCAGTGATTCCGCTTCACTTCATGGTCATTTCCATGCATTTCATGGTCAATTCCCTTCACTTCACGGTCATTTCCATGCATTTAACGGTCAATTCTGGTGATTTCACTTCACTTCACAGTCATTTCCATTCATTTCACGGACAATTCCCTTCACTTCACGGTCATTTCCATGCATTTCACGGTCAATTTCCTTCACTTCACGGTCAACTCCGTGCATTTCACGGTCAATTCCCTTCGTTTCAAGGTCAATTCCGGTGATTCCGCTTCACTTCACGGTTATTTCCATTCATTTCACGGTCAATTCCCTTCACTTCACAGTCATTTCCATGCATTTCACAGTCAATTCCCTTCACTTCACGGTCATTTCCATGCATTTCACAGTCAATTCCGGTGATTTCACTTTACTTCACAGTCATTTCCATTCATTTCACGGATAATTCCCTTCACTTCATGGTCATTTCCATGCATTTCACAGTCAATTTCCTTCACTTCACGGTCAATTTCGTGCATTTAACCGTCAACTCCCTTCATTTCACGGTCAATTCCATGTATTTCACGGTCAATTCCAGTGATTCCGATTCACTTAACGGCCATTTCCATGCATTTCACGGTCAATTCCCTTCACTTCACGGTCATTTCCATGCATTTCACTAGAATTGACCGTGAAGTGAAGAGGATCGCTAGAATTGACCGTGAAATGAAGGGAGCGGATCGTTAAATACATAAAATTGACCGTGAAATGCATGAAATTGACCATGAAATTAAGTGAATTGACCGTAAAATACATAGAATTGACCGTGAAGTGAAGTGAAATTGCCGGAATTGACAGTAAAATGCATGAAAATGACCATAAAGTGAAGGGAATTGACCATGAAATACATGGAATTGACCGTGAAGTGAAGGGAATTGACCGTGAAATACATGGAATTGACCGTGAAGTAAAGCGGAATCGCCGAGATTGACCGTGAAATGCATGGAATTGATCGTGAAGTAAATGAAATGAATGAAATTGACCGCGAACTGATTGAAATTGACTGCGAAGTGAATGAAATGAATTTTCAACCATCGACCTGATGAAATCTTGGAAAATAAAAAGGTTGGTTGGCTAAAGTAGCTTCTCCTACCCCAAAATCATATAGGGTGCATCAAATAACTAATTTTGGTTTAAAAGATATTCTTGTTAAATAAATAAAGAAAGAAATGAAAAAAAAAAATTATATGCTTATATATACATATTTATATAAATATGTATTAGAGAAAAATGTAGGTAGAATAAAGTTATCCATGTAAAAAAAAAAGTGCACAGGTGGATGTGGGGCACACCAAAATCATGGAGATCAACTGTGGGGCCCACAATGGGACCCACCTAATTTTTTTTTAAAAATAACGGATGGCACTACCGCACAGACATCCAGAGGTCGGCAGCATTACCGCCAGATCAGTGGTACTGCCGCCCAGATTAATTTTGTCAATGGCTACGGTTATAGCTACGGTTATAATCCGTAGCCATGGGAGCCCCAGCCTTCAAGCACCAACGATCCGCTTGAAGGAAAAAGCAGGGGGCATTTTCGACCGTTGGCAAGTCATCCGTACTTCTGGGGCTTATTCTGGTCAGGTAAAAAGGAGCAGGCTTAAGCGGGCAAGGGCCTGTTTTGCCAGTTGCATTGGAAAGGATTTCTCTTTTTTAAAAAAAATAAAATAAAATCCTTTCGAAGTAACCAAAATGGATCGACGGTTAGCGTACTGAGTAAAACTCTGTGGGGTCCACTGATTTGCATATTTTATCTACTCCGTCCATCCATTTTAACAGATAATTCTATGGCTTGATCCCAAAAATGAAATATATCCAAATCTCAAGTGGACCTCACCACGGGAAATAGTGTGAATTGAAATTCTACCGTTGCAAATTTCTTGGGGCCCACAGAAGTTTTGGATCAAGCTGATATTTGTTTTTTACCTTCATCCATCTGTGTGTAATCTTATGAACAGGTTGGATGACAAATAAAAATCACTGTGGGCCCTAGCAAGGTTTCAACGGTGGAAGTCATTATTCTCATTATTTCTTATAGTGTGGTCCACTTGAGCTTTGGGAATACTTTTATTTTAAACTCAACGACTAAAATTATCTCAAAAAACGGATGGATGGCCTGGATAACCCACATACATTCTTAGTAGGCCCAACTGAGTTTACTCAGTACGATAAAAGTGTACTGAGTAATTCAGTACGCAATCCTATTTCGTTTTCCAAAATACTCTAAAAATATAAGGTTAGGGCGAAACTTGTAATGAAGAAGAAGATCATCCAATCCCGAATAGCCTGGGAATATTATTAATCCATTGTAGGCTCTATCTGATCAACGGTCTGGATCGCAAAAAGATATTCCAAAATATACAAAATAAATACATCATAGCCTTACAATTCCAATTATACGGATTTCTCTTTCAAATAAATGCATCAGGTTGAAAATAATCAACTCCTATCATTCTTGTTATGGGTGAATCCAATCTGTACATGTGTGCTACATGTACAAGATCCAGACCGCTTGTTATCGATGGACCATTATCCAAAATTCACAACGAACAGATGATCCTAACAGTCCAACTGAAGAATCTCTAGTTAAAACAAATAGGTGGTTTAAAAAATGGAAGGTTGATAATAAATTGAAGAGAGTCCTCCAAACAGAGGGTTAGGATTGCTCAGGAGTAGTATGTCCGGTTACAGTACCTGACAGAGCTCTGTGGGGCTGACTGTGTCGTATATGCGAAATCCAATCAGTTAATCAGGTGGAACACATGGGATTGATAAATATCAGATGGGCCACACCAATTGGAACGGTTTCAAATTCCCCATGAAATCTCTAAAGTTCGTGTGGTGAGGACCGCTTGAGTTTTGGATCAATCTAGTCTTTGTATCATCACTTCATCCTGGTGAGTCATACCTGATGAACGAGTTTGATGAAAGATACACACCATAGTGCCCTCACACAAAACCTTATATTGTTGGCATCCCATCCCCATTTGTCACTGTGGTGTGACCCACCTGACTTGTGGATCTGGCTGATTTTTGGCATTAGGGCCTAGCATCGAGGAGTGCACCTGATGGACAGAATGGATGTTAGGCGGGAAAATCATTGTGGACCCATAGAGCTTTAAAAAAAAAAAAAAAAAAACATTTATGCATTGTAGAGGATTTCAATCCCTTAAAAGAGTGAAATTTCTAAGGGGAAATTATGGTGTGCCAAGCCATTGTTTGAAAAGTGAAAAGCTTGACACATTCATACAGAATCCTCTTGACAAGCCCCGTTATACAATCCGTCATTGCGTGTGGCCTGACCAGGTGGAATTGATTCCATTTTGACTCCAAATAAACTCGATTTAGTCACACAGACAGCTCAGTCCAAACTCTTTCGACTCAAACAAAAATTGATAAATCTGGACTCGAACTTGCCAAAGACTCCACAATAGTGTTCAAGACATTGAAAAACTCAAGACTCAACAGACTTTCAAGTCGAGTTTGAGTTTTAAACATGTGACGCCAGGATCACTTCTCCTTTCAAGAAAACACTTTGAAATGCTTTTCTGACCTACGTCTTTAAATGGTGGGATGTATGAGTGCATGACGCTGAATCCAACAGCTAATAAATTTTTTTCTTTTTTTCTTTTCTTAAAAAGAAAAAAAAAACCAGTAACACAAAATAAAAGAAAGAAAAGGTCCAAATATAGGAATCTGCTCCTTTGGTTAAAGTACCAATGTTTCCATATTCCCGGTCAGCAAAACCATTTGAGATCAGGGGTTCGAAACATGGTATCCCTAAGTTATAGAAAAGGTCCAAGTATCGGTATCACTATAAGTTTTGCTGACCGGGGATATGGAAATAATATCGATATCAATGATAATATCGCCGATAACTGGAAATGCAGGGAATCATTGGGGAAACATAGAGAAAACAATAAAAATTTTCAGTGAAACTTTAAGAGATGCTAAAATACACATATTTATAGATTTAGGAATAAAAAATTGCAAAAAGTGCATACATAATAAGTTTTCATTTAATGGGTGCCAAAAAGCATATGTTATAAAAAAATCAGCCCAACCATCTCATCCATCCAACCTACCATCCATTGATATTTCAAAATATCGACAACACAAGATATTTCGCTGAAAAATCGGCAACTTGAAAGGAAACGAAAGATTGTAGTCGTAGTATTGCCCATGTTGCGATAACAAAAATATTGCAATATTATCGTTGACAAATAAAATACTGCATACAACTGTCCATAAAATATATATATATATATATATATATATATTTAATAAGAAGATTTTTTTTGTGATATTATCAGAATATCGCCGGTGCACTGGCGATACAAGTGACACCTAGAATTTACACAAACGTACACCTAGAATTTACACAAATGTACACCTAGAATTCACGCAGCTGAAGATATTAACAATACATTAGCGATACTTAGGGATACATCGTTGATGCCTAGAATTTCTAATACTATCAGTGTGATTGGTATCACTACCAATGTTATCGGTATCACCAAGCTGGAGATATGGATAATATCAGAGATACTTCGAACGATGCTTAGGAGCATATATTTCAACTTTCAAGATATTAGACTTGAATGATTTCCATCCTCATTGCACCTGGAAAATAGCTATCATGTGAATGGAAGATATCCCAAAAATCCTGGAAACGACAACTTAGCCATCCAATCAGTGGCAAATGCAGAGACGAAAAAGAAGCGAAGCAGAAGTGCAGAAATTAAGACAAACAACCAACTAGACCGCTAGGATCTGATAACTAGTCTTTGGGCTACAGCCATGTGTGTAGTAGCCACTAAATCAATGACTGCATAGGTGCCACATGAATGGTTGGGCATGGTACACTTCATGGAAATCCTAAGTTTCCAATGTCCATATCCATTGAACTAAGAAGCCACAAAATAATTTTAGCACTGTTTATCTTCCATGTTTGGTATTCCTTGGCAGTAGAATGATCTGGCTGCGGAGTTGATCTATCGATATAAGTATAACCCTGCAGAGCTTTTCCTTCAACATAAATTTGGAAATGGAATCACCAAACAGGATAAATTTTCCCATCAAGTTTTACAGTTAAGATAATCGTCTTTCTCAGATGAGAAACTTGTGGATACACCTATGGAGGTTAATCTCAAATATAAGAAAGTAAGATGGGGAAAGGCTTTCAGATCCAACATGTGTTTCGAACTACTCGAGGAGAGGAAAATGTGCTTCATGACTCCACCAAAACGCCACCATACACACAGTCCATGCGCCGCAATTGGTAAATTGGTGGGCCCCACCATGCAAAAAAGAAGGGAAAAAAAAGGCACCAATCCTAACCATCAGATTGCTGGGATGCAAATGGATGGCTAAACTAATTGATCCAACAAATTTTTTGCAGTGTGGTTACAAAACAGCTAATCACTGCTAGTGTTGGTGAGAAATTCATGCTTAGACGACAAGCAAAAGAAAAACTCTTGATGGTAATTGCTTGCTATTATTGGATATAAAGGCAGAGGGGCCACTATCTTATTATATAACAGTTGCCAAAAACTGAGATACATACATTAACACCTCAACCAGAAATGTAACTTGTTAACTATTGAGCATAAAGGCTCCATAAACGGCTTCACTTGCCTGGGGATGCGAACTGCGATCGTTCTCTCTGCCGACTTAAAGCTCTATCTTTCGGAGAGGATGTCTTCCCACCAACACCTGCCTGGCGCATCATCTCTGTAAAAATACAGCAATGCAGTTAGGGACACAAAGAAGGGAGAAGTATTCAAGATCATAGTTTAAAAAACAAAAACAAAAATCGACTCAATTGTACTTCAGCCAGGTCAGATTAACTCGAAGATTCAAATGTCTTTATTTGACTTGACTCAACATTTAATAACTAAACTATTGATAATTAAAGTAGCGATGTTTGAAATAGTTACGCTATGCATGGGTCAATATATAGAAATAGCTGAAGTAAACAGATGAGCAGGGTGTGATGTGCTGGTTAGAGATGTTTGCCTCCCCTTTAAGATCAGGGGTTCGAAACATGCCTGCTACTGTTTGTGAAACAAACAGTTTCTAGGTGAGTGAAGGTTCAAGTCGTCACAAGTCATGTCATTGGGTTGTAAAACTATGTTCTAGGTAAGTTCAGAATTATATAGAAAATATAAAGTATAGCTCACCCCGTTTTCTCTCGAGCTCTCGGTCAAGCTCTTCCTTCCACTTCTTTTGCCTTTCGGCAAAACTCACACTGCATGGACCAAAACAGTGTTTAGATGGAACAGTGATGCAAGAAAAATGCAAATTCTACACAATCCTACTCTCACCAAGCGTGTCGACTTGGCATCTGCACATGAGACCCACGCTGTTCATTAGGTTGGCTCCGCTGTGTTAAGGCAGGACACGTGCCAAAAAAATCACACGTGATATCAAGGCTGTTCATTAGGCGGGCCATACACATGCCAAAAATGGACAGCAAAAGAAGTGACCAGCAGTCTGATTGGCCTGATTTTTGGGCGATGGCACATGCATGATAGGGTTCACTGGATATCACACACATTGCTACATAGCTGTTGCATTGTACCAATGCAAATGATGCATAACATACTAGGAAGTTGGCATGCAATACAAGGAAAGATTGGCTAAATTTTATGAAATGCTAGCTGTCTAAACAAACCTTGGACTACTTGGTTCTTGCTCAGAATGGACGAGAAGCTCTCTCCATTCGTTTCGCTGAGGCGACGGAAGTTCTCTCGTGCTTTGATTGTTCACGCCACCACTGCTTGAGACATGCCTACTACCACTCCCAGGGCTTGCAGTATTCACAGCATTGATGGGTGGGGTTGATGGACCACTTGCCACCCTGCCTGGTGACCTACTTTTGGGGGGCAGCTTCAAAAATTTTGGGTTGGTCTCATCATAAACTTTCCCAACGACAGACGAAGGATTGGCCACATTCAAAGTGTTGTAGAACTCATACAGTGGAGTCTGCAACTTCTTCAGATCTAGAGCCTAACATGAATGGCAGATTATTTTTGTGTCATGGTTCGAATCAATTCCAATTCTATCACATATGTAGGCAATGAAACTTTGATAATGATAACATGTTAGACTTCCTGTTAGCTAGCAATGAAAGCAAAGTACGGCTCATTGTTCACATTACTCATGCATGTGCGAGGAATTATATGGTTTGCTGATGCGAGAATTATATGGTTTGCTAACACACATGATTCTCAAACATGTGGGACCATATAGAGGTGTGGATTAAGGAAATCCATGGATTTGGCAAATCCCCAACAAAAACAAACAAGGGAAATTTGAAATCTGTGAATTTCACAAATCCCTCACCCCAAACAGCCCCTAAGGGCCTGTTTGGCCAGACGGATCCCATGGGATTAGGAGGAATGGGATGGTAAAATCCCGGGATATGCCAAACGAGCCAAACAGACCCAGTGAACTTGTCCCGGGATACAGCAAACCCATGGATCTTAAATCAATCCACTGACACCACCATCATTACCTTAAAATCGATCCCATCCCTCCTAATCCCATTCAATTGTGCCTGGGGCGTGTTGGACGGACGGATTGGAAGGGATTGGAAGGTAAAATCCCGGGATATGCCAAATGTGCCAAACAGACTCAGTGAGCTTGTCCCAGGATATAGCAATCCCATGGATCTTAGACCAATCCACTGACACCACCATCATTACCTTAAAATCCATCCCATCCCTCTTAATCCCATGGGATCTATCCGGCCAAACAAGCCCTAAAGGAACTAGCAAAAAGGGATTTGTAAAGCCAGCACAAAGCTGAGATTGCATGGATGACTCAGGCACTGGGACCAACTCATCCAGTCTCAAGTCGAGTCACAACTCTGCCAAGTCCGAGGTGAATCGTCCCAACTCACCCAAGTTGGGGGCGACTCGTGGTGTCGAATTGGATCGGGTTAGACCGAATCTGACTCTACTCGTTCGACTCCCAAAGGACTTGTCCGAGTCTTAAAACCACACTGGGATATTTGGGTTTTTTTTATAAAAAAAAAATGCTCATTGCCAAATAGGACTTGCCGATCAGCTCAAATAACTTCATGAATAGGTGCATATAATATTATCTGTATGTTTTAAGGGTTAGTGCAAATTCTAAGATTTTTAAGGCTCTGTGTCAGGTGAACCCGCAAAATCATCTAATCCAAATTTGGGCAGGCTTCATGCCCTCCACATTAGGTTGCATCACGAAAACAACATTTTTTTTTCTGCCTAACGACAATTTTGGACCTGTTTACTTCTTCCCAGAACTTCCAAAATTGAAATCAAGCAAAAAAAAGTGCCACTTTAGCAACATGACTATGACGTGGAGGGTGAGAAGCCTGCCCAACAGAGAGAGAGCTATCTATTCTCCTTCTACTTAACCGCAACCGCTTTATGCTGTTCTTTTTGTTGCTAGTAAAATGAGAACAGAAGCCTATCAGCTCATAGAAGAAATCACAACTAAATGATACCTTCTCATCCAGGAAAGCTCTAATTTTTGACTCGGTGACTTCATCGTCGTCCTCAGATACTGGTGGTCCAGAAGGAAATGCGAAATCATTCTCTAACTTTACAGATGCTCCGAAGCTGCTATCAGTACCATTAACCAATTCACTCGAGCCCTCCAAGTCTATTCTTCTTTGTTCCAGAATTCCATCAAACTCACATGGTGAATCATCAATAGGTTCAGACATGGGATTGAAACTCTACAACAACCGAAGTTAGTTATAGTATCTCCTTGTCCTGCTTAGAAACCATGAAATCAGTTGTAGCCACATAAGATAGTACCTTAAATGGGTCAAACATCAATGCAGAAGCCGGTCTTACTGAACCACCCACACTAAAGTCATCATCAACTTGGCACATGTCTTCACTGCCACTTGTCTCCCAAATCGGCGGTACACTTGGAAACTTCTCTTGGTATACAGCACTGTTGTCACAAATGCCATTCAAGGCCTTGCAGTTTGTCATAGAACTGGTCATTGGTTTTGGGCTGCAATATGAAGAGATTTTTATGCTCAAGATCATATACAATGTTCATTACAAGAAATGCATAAGCATGGTTCAGAAAGCTCGTCTCCCTGGTCTGATTAGACCAATGCTCATTCTTGACTGAATCCAGAAACTCTACCAAGCCATTTTTTTCCCTTTACATATAAGTTATAGAAAAGATGAAATATAATTATTAAGAAGATTGACTGAAAATGTTATGTTCTCTATTGTACGATTTAGCATTAAAAAAAAGGTCTCCAGCCTAGGATTTGTGTTGTTAGTGACAACAATGGATGACAGATGAGTTTTAGTGCTGATCCATGACTAGCCCGAATTAGATGAACCAGCACAGTTATATACATGTTTTTTTTTATTGCACTGTCCAGTATAGGGTGGCAATGGGTCGGGTTAGACCGCAGGTCAACTGGCCCAACCGCTTCTAAACCTGGTTTGGGTCAAGCTAAATGGCTAGTGGGTCGAGCCTGGGTTAGAAATGTGACTCGTTTAAGTAAACGGGTTGTGCTTGAGTCAATCCAGTAAGTTTTCCAACATTGTACCAAAACATCAAAAGATACACACTTACAGGTTCTCCAATTCTGATCCAGAAGATGGCAATTTATGTGCAGAATGTTCCTGATGAAAGTAAGAATTTGAGCTCAGTAAAAGAAAACTTGGACACCACAATCAATTGTCATTTGCCAGCACAACAAAAGTAACTAGAAATAGTGACACTGACCAGAGAAGAGGAGCGAAATATTGGATGAGGATCCTTATATTCTCCAGTGACAAAGGGATGCTGCATCCAGGTTACAAAATTAATAGGCAAAAAACTCTAAATTATTATGTGATTCGGCTATTCAACAATAAAAAAGGAAAGCTGCAACTCGACTGAATTTGAGATTGGATAATTAGTCACTGCTTATCACTCTAAAGCTCTACAAGGAAGATTTTTTTTTTTTTTTTTTTTAAAGCTCGCAATCTCACCTGTAGTAATTCGGAAGCAGATGGCCTCAAGCTTGGTTCACTGCCAAAATGTGTTGTTAGTTTCAAGCTTTCAGAGTCGTGAGAAAGAGCAAAAAGAGCTCAGGGACATCTGATGACTAAGGGGCATTTGGGGCGAGGGAATGGGGCAGGATTCGTGAAATCCGTGGATTTCAAACCTCCCCTGTTTGTTTTTTGTTGTAGATTTGTCAATTTCGTGGATTTCCCAGATCCACACCACTATAAATCCATGGATTTGGAGCAAATTCAAAGCCCCTAAAAGAAAATAAAGACTTGCAAATCTACAAAATGAGAGAATAGAAAAAGAAGAAGAAGAAGAAGTTATCCCATTGCAATGATTGCTCTGACATTGCCATAAATGCTCCCAAATCCAAGGATTTATAGCTTGATTTCCAAACATTAGGATTTTAGGATTTGCCAAATCCAAATCCATGAATTTGCCAAGTTCATTGATTTATTGAATCCATAATCTCATTTCCCTGACCCCAAACAGGGCCTAAAATTTTCTTGGTAAAAATATTGAATAGAAAGAAAAAAACCCTTGGGGCCTAAAAATGAGTTCAACTCGTTTCAGTTAGTCATGATTATGTATTAGAGATCATGATTGTTGGTTATCAAGATTATTTTAATCCTTGCCAAATTTGGATCTCTAAGGCTCTTAACACATAATTGCAAACGGATGAAAATGAGATGGTCTCATTTTAGGTGTCTACCAAACAGGCCCTTACTGGATTGATTTTGTATTTAAAAAATAAATAATAAGATGTGTGGGTTGTTAATGACAGCAACGTAAATGATTTTTCCATCAAAAGCAATGAATACACTCAAACAGCACTCTATCCAAAACATGGCAGAAAACGAATGAAAATGAAAAGAAAAAAAAAAAAAAAAAGTGTGTTTATTTACTCTTGTAAACATTTCAAAAGAAAATCCTTGGCCTCCAACGAGAGATGCTCAGGGATGGGTGGATGTGACTTTGTTGTCCCAATATAGAATAAAGCAGCAACCTGGAAAAAACATTGAAAGTTAATCTGAAAAATCTAAATGCCATGAAGAGTTGATGAAAGGAAATGAAATCAAACAGATGAAAACAAGTGTACCTCTTTGTACTGCTGGCTCCAGGGAGGTTTTCCTGTAGCCATCTCGATAACAGTACATCCAACACTCCATATGTCAGCAGAGCTAGGAAATTTATTTGGAAAGTAATCAGGAACATTGACCTTCCATTTCATCAAGAAAAAGTGCTGTGGAAGTATATACATATAAATAAATGACGAGCAGAGATGTTTGCATCGAAAGCAATACGTGAACTTCCAACTACATGAAACACAACTAAGCACAAAGAATGGTACACGAGAATAACTAAAATATCACGGAAGGATAATAAAATAGCAAGATATTCATGAAATTTAGAAAGCTTATAATGTTTATCAAAGCAAAACAAGCATAATTATGTTTCAGAGTATCATACGACAAGGTAGGACAAGCAAACATTGAGCACTCCAAATATGCATGACTTCTTACTACAATGGGTACCTACTGGCAGATTTGCATGCATATTTCCAGTGAAGTTCCACATAGAATATCAATTACCATTGAAAGAACTAAGCTTCCTCAAAAAATTATAGACTGGCATGTGAAGTATATAGCCAGCAGAGATATAAACAACTGGAGGTAGATATAATGTCATACACTATTACTGAATTGAAACAGATATCTAAAGGATCCGTGAGCATGAAGTGGGTCATGTTTGAGAGGTTCCTCTTGAAATAAACAAGGACAAAAAAGTTTACAACATTAATACCCCAGGAGGTTGTAATGCATGCTATGGGCAAGGTTAAGGCTTCCAAGCCTAGTGTCTGCCATTTACCTGGACCCGGACCTATCCTAGTAATGCAGGGGCATTTTCACACCGGGCTCGAGTGGGGTGGCTTGTGGGATGCGGGGGCACACTCGGGGTGGGCGGCCTGTGTGAGGCGGGTGGTTAGCGTGAAGTGGAACTTATGTGAAGTGGGGTCCACGAGGGGAGTTTGGCCGAGGTCCTAACTCATGAGATGTGGGGCCTGGGCTATGAGATAAAGGGATCAACCAACCATGCTCTATCAATTCGAGCTTTTAGATCAGGAGGTTAATTATCCTACATCACCCAGCCTGCTAGAAAAGTGTCTAGGTCCAAGTCTGCCCAGCCTGTAAGCCAAGTACCAATTTTGATATTGTTAAATAAGTCGGGGTGGGTGGTATGGTCATGTCAGGCCTTTATGCATGTCCAAATCCAGGCGTGGTCCAGCTCTTGTGCCTCAATGTCATACCCAAGCTAGCCCATAGGCTTTTAGCCTGACTCCAAATCAAGCCCAAATCAGGTTGGACAGAGCCGACACTGCTCTAGATTTGCCTACTTTTGCCCATGTAAATAAGGATTTCTATGGGCCTCAATAACATACCCAGGCCGGCCCACAGGCTTTTAGCATGACTCCAAATCCAACCCAAATCAGGCTGGACAGGGCCAACACTACTCCAGATCAACCCACTTTTGCCCATGCAGAAAAGGATTTCTATTTAGCTTGTTATCTATTTTCCACATGTGGAACCATCAATAAAACTGCAGACAAAACAGAAATAGTTCATCATTACATTTCCAAACTTTAAAACCAGAACAACTAAGATACTGCATTTCCCTTAATTATTCATCATTGAGTTCGTAATGTTTCCGAGGAGTTTCTTCTATTGTAACTTGTAGTGTAATACGGGGGCATTTTCACACTGGGCTCGAGTGAGGTGGCCTGTAGGAATCGCAAGGGCACACTCAGGGTGGGCAGCCCACGGAACACATGGATTTGGGGCCCATGAGAGGGCGGAACCCATAGATTTGGGGCCCACGAGGAGGGTTTGGGTGATGACCTAACCCATGGAGTTGGGGCCTGGGCTATGAGATAAGGGGATTAATTCGCTATGCTCTATTAGTTCGAGCTTTTAAAGCAAGTGGTTAATTGTCCTGCATTAAATTGGTATCAGAGCAGGAGATATCGTGTTCGAGACTCCTCATCAGGGGTGATTAATGCGGGGGCACACTCGGGGTAGGCGGCCCGCAGAACCCATGAATTTGGGGCCCATATGAGGCGAGTGGCTCATGTGAGGCGGAACTCATGAATTTGGGGCCTACGAGAAGGAGGAAGCCATAGATTTGGGGCCCACACGGAGGGTTCAGCCAAGGACCTAACCCATGGATTTAATGTCTAGGCTATGAGATAAAGGGATTAATTCGCCATGCTCTATCAGTTCGAGCTTTTAGATCAAGTGGTTAATTGTCCTACATTATAGTGGGTATCACAGTGCTTTGTATGCACATTTATGTATTTCCACGACTCCTTAGACCATTGTTTGGCCTTTGCACCAAGTTCCAACTGTTGGCCTGCTCTAAATTGTTGATTAAGGTGGTTTTCATCATATAGAATTATGCAAAAGCAAAATGAAACAAAAAAGAGATGGGAAGAAGAGAATAGAGGGAGTGAATTGCAGCTACAAGCCACTCCTCTCTTCCTTTATATATTAGGTCAAAAAAGCAAATACCCATTACCATATGACATGTGTATCTTAAGTGTACCCAATGTTTTAAATATCGGCCGATATATCCCACGATGTATCTTATATCCCACCTGTGCGATACGAAACGCATAGGTAGTGCCGATATATCCAGCCTATTCAATCTGGTGAACATTTTATATTTCCGACCTAATTTTTTGTTGTAAATCACGTTAAATCGGTGTCAAATGGTTACAAATCTATGATTCTTCATGTTTTTCGTGAAAAATAATGAATTAGGAGCTTCGATTTCGAGATTTAGGGAGATGGGCCAAGCTGTAGACAATTGGGAAAAATCAAAATTTCTTAATTTCTCGCAAAATAGTTGCAATCTTTCTATCCAAACACCAAATCAAACATGTATGTAACTTGATCTAGTGATTCTTCTTTTGTTTTCGAATGTATTGCTTGTGTTTCCATACATGCCTTTTTACATTTATAAATTATATAAATATACTTGCATCAGTTCAATTAGACAATGCATATATTAGGACTCTATACTTGCATCAGTTCAATTGGACAAGGCATATATTAGGACTCCATACTAAGTGTGTATTGATGTCTTTTTCAACAATACCTGAAGTTTCATTAAAAAATTCCACCAATTTCCCAATGTTCTCATGTTTCCCAACAACAGCAATACATAACGCGATACAACCGATATATCCTATGCGATAACTGATATGTATTTGTATCCCAAGGGTGCAATACATTACGCGATAATGATATTTAAAACATTGAGTGTACCTAATATAATAAGGTACTCACGGACAAAACACAAGATTAAATGTGTCGTACCATTGTATGGGCCCTTATTTCATTCATCTAGTTGGATTGTATAGTTGTACAAGTTACAACCCACATCCATTGTTGTTAAAACTCCACTTCAAGCTCGAGCATAGATTTCGTTGATGCCTAGCTTGAAATAAATGTGCAGATTGACTATGGCCAAGAGCTTTGGTGAACACATCAACAACTTGATCCAAAGAACAAACAAACGACGTAGAAATTTCAACACTAGAAACCTTCTCACACATGAAATGATAGTCGACTTTAATATGCTTGGTTTCTCACGATAAACTGGATTGTTTGCAATATGGGAGGCTACTTGATTATCACAAAATAACTGCATTGGTAGGTTCACTACAAAACTCATTCCCTTCAACAGTTCCTTGATCCACACAATCTCACAAGTGGTATGAGTCATCGTCCTATATTTTGCTTCAATGCTTAATCAGGCTATAATGCTATGTTTTTAACTCTTCTACATGACCAAATTTTCTCCCACAAATGTGCAGTACTCAAAAGTAGTTCCCGCCTATCGGATGGAGGGTCTGCCCAATCTACATCAAAATAACCTATAACTTAAAGATGGTTATTGCTTTTTTACATAAAATTCCCTAACCTGGTGCTCCTTTAAGATATCCAAAAAATAAAATAAAAGAGAATCCAAACAACCGCATCCATGTAAGGCACCCCAGAAGAACTCATAAATTAACTTACCACATTCACTGCATATCATATACCTGCCCTGGTGATTGTTAGGTAAGTTTTCTAACTAATCTTCTATTCCTTCCTAGGTCTTCAACCACATCTCCTTAATCACTAAGTAGTTTATGATTTAGACCCATTGGTATATCAATTGGCTTAGTACTAAGAAGGCTTGTTTCTACGAGCAAATCCAAAATGTATTTTATTTGAAATAGATTAATGCTCTCCTTTGACCTTTCAACTTCTAACCCAAGGAAATATCAAAGATGACCCAAATCTTTCATTAGGAAGTGTCGTTGAAGATACTTCTTGAGATCCTCAATTCCTTTACTATTACTCCAACCACAATGTCATCTAATATACAACTAATACAATCAAACCAAAGGCACCTCTTCGTATGAAAAAAGAATGATCAGCACGACTTTGAACAAAACTATAGGCCAACACGACCTTATTGAATTTATCAAACCATGCATGTGGTGACTGCTTCAACTCATAAATCGCCTTTCTTTGTTTAAAAACCTTATCCAACTCTCCCTAAGTAACAAACCCAAGTAACTGCTCCATATAGACCTCTTCCGTGAGATCATCAAGAAGAAAAACATTTTTAACATCAAGTTGAAAGAAGGGTCATCAATGATTAACAACAACAAAAAGAATGGCACAAATGGATTAAGTTTGGCAACTAGAAAGAAGGTCATATTATGGTCAATGCCAAGAGTCTTAGTGTATCCCTTAGCAACTAAGTGAGCCTCCAATTGTTCAACTGTGCCATCAGTCTTAAATGTAATGGTATACACCCACCGACAACCAATAGTATGTTTACTGACAGGAAGACTAGCTAGCTCCTACGTGTCATTTTGATGAAGTGTATAGTCTTTTCGTTTTCCATAGCCTGCTTCCACTTCTTCTGTGACAAGGCTTCCTAACATGACTTAGGAACATAATAAAATGACAAAAAACTATGCAAATTCAAGAAAGGCAGAACACAAACATTGAAAAGAAATAAATTTAGAGATAAGGTGGTCATTACACACACGATTAGAGTTGTACACAAGCCAAGCTTGCTTGAAAAGCTCGCTCGGCTTGGCTCAATCTAGCTCGGTTTGACTCGGCTTGAACGACGACTCAAGGTGAGCCAAGATTCATATGACCCAGCTCGTTTGAAAACGAGACGAGGTCGGGTATAGTGGAGCTTGACTCAGCTCGGCTAGAATTATATATATATATATATATATATATATATATATATTTAAAAACAAAAAAGCCCTAAAGGCCCTACCCTGCCTATCCCTTTCTTTACCTTTCACTTTAAAAACCCAACCCGCCGCGCCCGTCCGAGCTCCTCTCTCTCTCTCTCTCTCTCTCTCTCTCTCTCTCTCCTTCTCCTTCTCCTCCCCTTGACCACTCACCCGAGCTCGACTCAGTGTCTTAGTTGCACGGCCCACACCCACCAAAATCTCTCTCTCTCTCTCTCTCTCTCTCTCTCTCTCTCTCTCTCTCTCTCTCTCTCTCTCTCAACAACAACAAGATATCTCTAAATCTAATATTTGATTTTTTTATTTATGTAATTGTTTGAAAATAAGAAAACTCCAAATCCTAAAATTGAGATTTGGGGTTTTGAATCTATGATTTGCAAATTGAAAGGTTTGGGGATTGGGTTGGAGCTGGGAGATCGAATAGTAAGCTCAAAGGTGAGCTCGAGCTCAAGGGGAGCACAGACGAGTCAAGCCAAGCTCCAATGATAAGCTCGAGGGCGAGCTCGAGCTTGAGGAGAGCATGGACGAGTCAAGCCAAGCTTGGCCCACCTCGACTCGACTCGGCTCGATGTACAACCCTAAACATGATTACCTTTTCTCATAGCAATAGGGATATCAAAAGAATTAAGGGATATAGAATGAGTGACTACATCAATAGGCCTCGAAGAAGATATGGTGGATGGCACATCATGGTTGACAACACTCTCTCCATTTTCATCGTGAGTATACTTTGAGTGTGAGCACAACAGCAGGAATGGACAAACTAGCGAAAGGAGGCGATTGGATAGTGTCTACTTCAATAGGAATACGCACAGGCACCGATGGTGAAGCTTTTGAGCCAAGAGATCTAGTGTCATTTGAGAAGAATGAAGTAGACTCAAGGAAAGTAACATTGCACAAACAAACTGTCTTCGAAGACAAGGACCATAACACTTGTAACTCCTTTGTGTTCTAGAACACCCAAGAAAAATACATTTAACTGATCTAGGATCTAATTTATCATGGCCCGACCCCAACTGATGAACAAAGCATACACCCGAAAACCTTAGGGGGGAAAGAGAATAATAGAACACTTAGAAACAAAAATGCATGAGGCCACTGACCCATTAAGATGGTAAGGGGCATAAGATTGATCAGACAACATGTTATCAAAACTACATCACTTCAACTTTTTGGAACATTCCTATGAATCAACAAGGCATGTGTCACCTCAAGCAAGTGACAGCTTTTCTATTTGAACTTTTCATCAGCAACTAGTTGTGTGTCAGATGTTCTCAGAAATAAATATACAAATCTAATGAAAACCCACTGTTTGACAATCAGCTAGATCCTTGTCTACACTAAAAGATATGGGTTCAACTCAAGTTCCAAGTCAGCAATATGCAAGTCTTAAATGTCCTTGAATAGAACTTTTGTACAGTAAGATGGGAAAAACAATTATCAAGTTCAAGAGTATGAGATCATTCTCTAGGAAAGTAAATTCCAAGATCCCAGTACAACAAAGATGATTATTCTCCGTAGCAAGCATGCCATGATACATAAGATTTCAACAGCAATGTGCAAGCTTTGCCTCTTCGCCAATCAATTTTGGGGGAATAGCATAATGGGTAATCCTAATGAACAACCAGAATAAAAGTAACTTATGACGTGGCATGTAAAATCATGTGGCTAGACAATGGTTTATCATTATGAACAGACCAGCAAAAAGCAAATGAATTAATATCTTCAATGCCCAATATGTTGGACTCTCCAGCAGAGATGCTTTCCATGGAGTTAATAACAATTCAACATGCAAACTTGGCAGTAATAACTTTAATAGTAAGTGTGGCAAGAAAATCAAAGTTTCATGTACTAAAGAAACATAAAAGATCTTATTTTGTTCCTTACAAGCTGTGCCCAGTCTGGAGAATGACTTCGGGAGCCATCCAATATGGAGTGCCCTTCATTGATTTTGCACCAGAGATAGTCGCCTGTCATGATAGACAAGCCTCAATAAGCATGGTAGTCAAGAAAATAAAAATTGAAAAGAGAACAAAAAGGGCACAGTTTTTTTATACCAGTTCAGCAACTTGTTTTGAAGCACCGAAATCAGCAAGCTTTATGCACCCTTTATTGTCGACAAGAATATTTGCCCCCTGAGGACTCCATACATTTTTATTAGTTTATGCACGCACCCATGCGCGCACGCGCACACACACACACACACATGCAGTAAGGTATTCCATAATGGCACGGGCGTTACAGCTTAAAAAAATAATAGGAGTAATAAAACAAAAAATCGGTCCCGTAACAGACCGTTACAGGGCCATAATGAAAATTTTCCTTTACAGCCGTTACGATCCTGTAACACATAACGGTTACCACCGCAATCTTACATAACCATTTTGGAATACCTTCATATATATATATATATATATATATATATATATATATATATATATATATATATATATATATATATATATACACACACACACACACACGGAAACGCTCACCTGCGAACCAGTTCGTACGTACTACGTACGAACTTTTTTGAGAACCCATCATACGTGATGTGGATCCAAAATCTGAACCGTTCATGTGAAGCAGCACCTCGTGAAACCCCCGGGCCCAAGTTTTACTTTGATCTAAAACTTTGATGGGCCATGAAAAATGAAAACAGTTTCCTCCCTTGATTTGCATTTCTCTTTGCTATGGCCCACCAGAATTTTAGATCGGGGTGAAAATTTGTCACATAAGGTTTCATGGGATTCCGCATCACATGTACCATTCAGATTAGACACCCATGGCAGGTGTGCAAAGGTGCGCACGTGCGTAGGTGTGCAGGGGAGCATGACATATATATAGATAGATAGATAGATAGATAGATAGATAGATAGATAGATAGAGAGAGAGAGAGAGAGAGCTCAGGTGCCATTCGGAATGTCTTCAAAATATGGGCAGAACTATGCATCTACCGTTATGGATAAGAATGCAATGGTGATGGGTCCATCCATTAATATCACATTCTTTTGGGTTGCATTTTTGCAGCAAAGAGAATTTAGCACATCTCCCATCCACATTTTGGTGGACACACCAAATGGCTCCACATCCACAAAATGTCTCAGTTCGGGCCTCATTACACCTCATACCCATTTTGAGGCAAATCCAACAGGCCATAATCTTTGATTGAAGATGAAAAAGAAAGACACCTTAATGTCACGGTGCATAATTCCATTCATATGGAGATATTCTAGTCCTTGCAAAAGCTGCTTCGTGTACATTCTTACAACCTGTTCAGCATGAAACCGTACAAACAAACATCATTCACCTGGTGACCAATCTTGGTAATTCAAAGAGTGGAAACAACTTACAGGTTCAGGGAAGGAGCCAAACTTTCCAAGCAACGATGAGATGGATCCGCCAGGAACAAATTCCAATAGAATATTCAGCGTGTCTTCCTCCCTAGCAGTTCCCAAATACCTCTACAGAACAAACACGAGGGTGCGGATTTTATCAACATGAACAACAAACAAAAGATAAACTGAAATAAAGAGCACTCACCACAATGTTCGGGTGGGAGAGATTCTTGAGAAGCTTAACTTCTTCTTCAAGTTCCTGAATATGATCCTATGAAAAAATTCATTTGAATAAGAAGTGTTGATAAAAAGATATTAATAATTCTAAAGAATTTGACCAAAGAATGGGAAAAGATTGTGTACTTCATTTACATTGAGAAGTTGTACTCATAATAGACAGATTCCTCACCATCCATATACAAATATGTCAAAATGGGGTTTTGGAACTCCCATTCTTAAATGCTCGAATCCTGTCCTAAATTGTGTTGGGATGTTCACATCCCATTTTGAAATCCATGTTGGAATGTCTAAATCCCATTTTGAAGAGCATTTTGTGATGTTCCAATAGCACTTTGAAATGCACGAATCCGACTTTGAAATGCATTGTGGGAACTGGGAAGTTTCCAAATCCCATTTAGAAATGCATATTGGGATTACCACCAATCATACAGGGACGATGGGGAATTGGTGTTCAACCACTACTCGATCTAAACTATGTAGAACGAAAAGGGGCTCACAAACAATAAAATAAACATCATCCAATTAACTTTATGCAACGGAAACCACAATTTACACCCATCCATTTTGATTCAGGTTGCACCCATTTTCCATTATTAGAATTAAAATAGTTTTTTCAGAACAAAAGCATAATACTTCAGTTCCCAAAAATGGAAAATGGGTGTAACCAAATCAATCAGGATGGGTGTAGATATCAAATCCCTCACGTAACATTTATAATCCAAAATTCCAAATCTAAAAAATTGACCCGAAAAACTAAAACTACTTCCAATCAGCAAACAATCAACAAATTAAATAAATAAATAAAGTTATAAATAAAAATAAAAATCTCACTTATCCTTCAAGGAAAAAAATTTCTCACTTGGGCTTTCTCCTTGGATGCATTATTTGATGCAATCAAAACCTGCAGTTGCCAAAAATAATAATAATGATAATAAATCAATTAAATTAAATTGAAATATATTAAAAATTAAAAATAAACTAATAAATTAAATAGAAATGAGAACTACTGTAGAGAGAAAATCAATAGGGGGGAGAGGGAGAGAGAGATTACCTGCTTGACAGCGAGAAGTTCGCCGCAGTCAAGATTCATGCCCATGTAGACACGGCCGAAGGCACCGCAGCCAATGAGCTCGCCCTTCCGCCATCGGATAGGTGGGGTATTATTTTCCTTTTGGGTTTTTGGAACGAATCCAGCCCTAGATTTCTTGATGATCTTGTCAACAAGGCCGCCGCTGCCACTGCCTTCGTCTGCTCCTCCAGAGACAGTGAAAACCAGAGATCGACGCAGGGAGTCCATGATCCCTTGCATTTGCTTCCTCTCTCCTATTGAAATTCTAAAATTCTTCTTCTCCTTCTTCTGAGGGCTGTTTGGACGTTCTGATCGTGAAAATGGGAGATTGAGAATTTTGAAGGGGGGAAGAGGGGGAAAAAGTAAAGTCGGTTCGGTGGTCCGACGGACGACAGTAAATTGTAGGTGAGACGGACCTGGCAACAACATGGACGCGGATTGGCTACTCCCCCTGCCATCGGCCAACGGCTGATGGTCGGTGCTTTCATCCATTCCGTCCATCTATTTTTCTAGATCATTTTAGGGTATAAGACCAAAAATTAGTTATATCCCAATCTCAAGTGGACCACATTACAGGAAATTAAAAACTTTTTGGGGCCCATAAAAGTTTTGAATCAATATGATCTTTGTTTTTTCCCTTCATCTAGGCCTTTATGACCTAATCAACAGATTGGATATCAAATAAACAGTACAGTGGGCCTTAGGAGGATTTTAATGGTGGATATCCAATCACTATTGTTTTCCTGTGGTGTGATCCATATGAGATTTATATCCCTCTAATTTTTGGGAATAAGCCCTAAAATGATCTTTGAAAATGGATGAACCGCATGGATGAAACACATACATCATGGTGGGGCCCAAAGATCACCAGGCTAGTGTCGGAGGGAGTAGCCCATCCGTTTCCCAAGAAAAGGCTCTGTGGGCTCCACCGTGCCGTGTGTGTGACATCCACTCCGTCCATCATTTGAGACAGATCGTGTAAGAATCTGAACCCAAAACACGCCCATCCAAAGCTCGAGTGGGCCATACCATAGGAATAGTGAGGATGAGAATAACCACCGTTGAATCCTCCACTAGGCCCCCGTAATGTTTACAAGCCATCCAACTCGTTCACAAGGTGAGTCCCGCAAGGATGAGTGAAGACCCAAATATCAGCCTGATTCAAACTTTGGTGGGCCTCAAGAAAGCTTCAGTAGTAGACATTCCCATCTCCACTTTTCCTCGTGGTGTGGCCCACTTGAGATTGGGTCGGCCTGATGTTTGGTCTGGGTCCTATGAGATGCTAGACACAGATCATAGTGGGCCTGACAGATCTTTTGTTAGGGTCGGTGGGATGAGGATTGAGGAGCTTGGATTCGCTAACTTTAAGATGCACATGGGCATTAGGTGCGGGACATTTTAAACGAAGGGCATTGCTCTACCTTACAGGAATCGTCGGCATGTGAGCAAGCGAAAATCGAAAACCAGTCTAATGGTGACAATGGTCATGGTTCTCTGCAAGTGTGGAAGTGGGCAGGCTGCGTTGATGGTAAGATGCTCATATATATAGGAAAAAGGTATTATGAGGTCGAGCATAATGCGGTCGTCCATGAGGTCGAGCTGGGGTGGCCCCCACCGTGCTTCCTTTCGAAGATCCACACCGTCCACCAGATGCACCGCTCCAAGTGGGACCCACACGACTGGAAATCCACCGTCCACGGAACTCAGGTGGGCCATACCTTCTGAAAACATAAGTATACATACGAAAACATGTAAAATCACTTGGTGAGGCCCACCTAAGATGTGGATACCACCTGAAAAGTGGTCTAAATTAAATTCAAGTAGGACACACATGATGGACGGTTTTGATCATGAAAAAACCTCTCGAAACGCCCCCACAACTGGTTTTGAATGTTTCAATGGTGCACGGCCCCTCTCCACTTCTGTACGTGGTGTGGCCACAAAAGTCACATATTGAGGTGATTTTCAGCCGTGTGGGCCCCACATGGGATGGTGCATTTGACTGAAGGGGTCAATTTTCGAACGGCATCACAGTGGGCCCCACACCAACTAGACCTCATGGACGACCATATGCACTCGACCTCATAGTACCCTTTCCCATATATATATATATATATATATATATATATATATATATATATATATATATATATATGGGAAAAGGTACTATGCGCTCGAGCGTAAAGCGGTCGTCCGTGAGGTCGAGCTGGGGTGGGCCCCACAGTGATTCCGTTCGAAGATCCACACCGTCCACCAGATGCACCGTCCAATTTGGGGCATGGACGGCCCAAAATCTTCCGTCCAGCATGATCAGGTGGGCCATACCATCTGAAAATATAAGTATACAAGTAAAAACATGTAAAAGCACTTTGTCAGCCCCACATGAGATGTGGATACCACCTGAAAAGTGGTTTAACATTACTTTCAAGTGGGACACACATGATGGACGGTTTTGATCATGAAGAAACCTCTCGAAAGGCCCCCACAACTAGTTTTGAATGTTTCAATGGTGCACAGCCCCTCTCCACTTCTGTACGTGGTGTGGCCCACAAAAGTCACAGATTGAGGTGATTTTCAGCCGTGTGGGCCTCACCCGGGATGGTGCATTTGATTGAGGGGGTAGATGTTTGAACGGCATCACGGTGGGCCTCACACCAACTCAACCTTATGGACAACCGTATGCGCTCGAGCGCATAGTACCTTTTCCCTATATATATATATATATATATATATATATATATATATATATATATATATATAGCTCTGAGCTGATTTTAACGCCCCATGAGGTTGAGCTGTGTGGGCCCCACCGTGATGTGTTTCGAACATCTACCCCATTAGTCAGATGCATCATTCCATCGTGGGCCTAGGTATCAAAAATCAAGTCAATCAGTGACTTGTGTGGGCCACACCACATACAGAAGTGGAGAGGGGCTATGCGCCATTAAAACATTCATAACCATTTTTGAGGGCCCACCGATATGTGGTTTGCAAATCCAGCCCATCCATTATGTGTGTCCCACTTGAATGAGGGTTCAGACCAAGTTTCAGGCGAATGCAAAACTCAGGTGGGCCCCACCAAGTGCTTTTATATGTTTTAACGGTGTCTTCACATAATTTTAGATGGTATGGCCCACCTGAGTTCCGTATACGGCTGATTTTTGGGATATCCCATAATTTAAAGGGGACCCATCAAATGCACGGTGTTGATGGTCGAAACGCATCATGGTGGGGCCCACACAGCTCGTCCTCACGGGAGCTTATCGTGAGGTCGAGCCCAGAGTACCTTTTCCCATATATATATATATATATATATATATATATATATATATATATATATATATATATATAGTCATGCTCCCCTGCGCACCTACGCACATGCGCACCTTTGCACACGTGCTTTGGGTGTTTAATCTGAACGGTCCATGTGATGCGGAATCCCATGAAACCCCATGTGACAAATTTTCACCCCGATCTAAAATTCTGGTGAGCCATAGCAAAGAGAAACGCAAATTAAGGGAGGAAACTGTTTTCATTTTTTATAGCCCATCAAAGTTTTAGATCAAAGTAAAACTTGGGCTTGGGGGGTTTCACGAGGTGCTGCTTCACATGAACGGTTCAGATTTTGGATCCCCATCACATATGATGGGTTCTCAAAAAAGTTCGTATGTAGTACGTATGAATTGGTTCGGAGGTGAGCTCTCTCTCTCTCTCTCTCTCTCTCTCTCTCTCTCTCTCTCTCTCTCTCTCTCTCTCTCTCTCTATATATATATATATATATATATATATATATATATATATATGGGAAAAGGTACTATGCGCTCAGAGCTCATGGGAACTCCCCATGAGGTCGAGCTATGTGGCCCCACCATGATGTGTGTCGAACATCAACACCGTGCATTTAATGGGTCGCCTTTAGTTTATGGGATATCCCAAAAATAAGCCGTATAAGGAACTCAGGTGAGCCATACCATCTAAAATCATGTGAAGACATGCCTAAAACTTATAAAAATACTTGTTGGGGCTCACCTGAGTTTTGGATGTGGCTGAAACTTGGTCCGATCCCTCATCCAAGTGGGACACACACAATGGATAGTCTAGATATATGAACCTCATCTTGGTGGGCCCAATAAATAATTATGAATGTTTTAATGGGAATGGTTTGTGAGCTCGACCACGTGGGAACTTCCCTAAGGTTGAGCTGTATGGGCCCACCACAATACATGTGGAACATCTACCCTATCAATCAGATGCACCATTCCATGGTGGGCCTCTGGATTAGAAATCAAGTCAATCCATGACTTGTGTGGGCCACATCACATACAAAAGTTGAGATGGGTTACTCTCTCATTAAAACATTCATAATCATTTGTTAGGCTCATCGAGATATAGTTCACCATTATGTGTGTCCCACTTGGATGAGGGGAGTGTGAGACGCATCCAAGTTTCAAGTGGGCTCCATCAAGTGCTTTTATATGTTTTAGGTGGCTCCTTACTCTTACTCCGGTGGTAGACTCTTAGGAGTTTCAACACCTGGTTGAGGGTTCGAGTACCTATAGGTGGTGAAATCCCACCATGGCATGAGTGTGTGGTGGTGTGTGTGTGTCTAAAAAAAAAAAAAAGTTTTAGGCATGTCTTCACATGATTTTAGATGGTATGGCCCATTTGAGTTTCGTATATAGTTGATTTTTGAGATATCCCATAATTTAAAAGGGACCCATTAAATGCACGGTGTTGCCTTGTGTGTGTGTGATTTATGTATGAGGGCTCTTATCTCTGTGTGTGTGAGAGATTTACGTATGAGGGCCCTTATCTTTGCCTTGGTGGACTCCCAAGAGTTTCTATGGGGTTGGAGTAACTATAGGAGGTGAAATCCCACCATGGTGTTAGTGCATGAGTGGGTAATGGTCCGCAATTCCACTAGATTCACCATGGCGTCATTGAGTGAGCGGGTGTGGAGTGCATGCGTTAAAAAAAATTTTGTATGCATGCAACTAATGGTCCCCAATTCCACTAGATTTCTAAGCAATGTATCTCTTAATTTAATAAACTAATCTTTAGTGCATGTTTTAGAGTTGTGTGGATGCCAATGAAATCCTTAAATTATAAAGAGATTACGGATAATCAAATTGTAGAGGTTGTTTGGATAACTTTATTTTGCTATAAAAGTTTTATAGGCTGTAAACATATTATAGCTTTTAATTGTATTTTAAAACGTGACAAAAAGCTATGTTTCGAATTACAGGTAAACTATTTACAACTAAAAATGCATTATACATAATAGAGCAACAATAGTCGATAAACACTTGTGATGTATGGGGGGCCACCATAATGTGCACATTGCATTCAATCTGTCCATCATGTTCTTCCCTTAATGCACTCCTATGGCAACAAAAAGAAGAAGAAGATTGATCATCAAATGGACCGCATGAGAGTGAAGGATGAGACGTCCACTATTAAAAAATTTCTAATTGCATTGGGGTCTACTATGATGGGTGGAGGACATCCAATCCATCCGCTGCATGCATGCCTTGATGCTCTCATAGGGCCCTTAAAAAAATTAAGTTTATTTTACATAATTTGTTGATTTTGGCAGAATTTACCACCCCAAGCTTAATGGTATGAATACATACTTTATATATTATAAACACTTTAAAAGTTAGCCAAACACATAATTTGTTTACCTGTAAACAAATTATCACTTAAAAGGCAAATAAAATAGCATGTAAAAAGGTTACACCTGAAATTCTTTTTGGCCATGAAGTTTTTATGACTTAAAACTTTGTAGGCATCCAAACGACCCTTAAGAGTAGTGCATTTTGAAAGGCCTTGTTGATGGAAAAATTGGAGAGGTGCTCCCTAACGGGCACTACTACATTGCTCAAGCACATGTCATGTAAGAATGCAAGTGGTGATTGTTGCTCATGGTGTAAAAGATAGGCAATACACGATTAAAAAAGAAATTAAAAGAATATGGGAAAGGTACAATGGACTAGAACTAAAAAAAAAGAAAGAAAAAAGAGACCTCACAATTCTAAATCTCGTGTATTCAGGTTAGGCTCGCAGGGGGAATTTAGATTTTTCATGCAAATCATTCCTAGTGGAGTCACTAACGTGTGGAACAAACTGGCAGAATGCACTAGGGGGATGCGATGGAAAGATAACAAAGCTCGATGGAATCATCACTAACCTAGAATATGCAGTAGGATAGATGTTGTTCTAGGGGAATGCGACGGAAAGATAACAAAGCTCGATGGAGTCATCACTAGCCAAAAGTACTAGAATATGCAGTAGGATAGATGTTGTTATACTACTGTGACCTTGGGATCAAGATGTACAATTTGGATTTGAATAATTTTTATAGCGCTAGATGATTTAGAGAAATCTCGTGTTTTCTCCATATATGTATAGCTATCAAATACTGTGTAATCTACGTATACAAATTATGGGTAAGAACCTTGATTATGGATAAGAAAGTTGTAAAGCATCAACCATTGCTTATCTAAATATGCGATTTCTTTTTTTATAAGATACGAGATTACGAGAATTTTAGTTTTAAATCATTGCTTGAAAATAAATGAATGAACGAAGCAGGAAACAGAGCAAAGTTACAACAAAGAGTGTATGAATAGGGAAATGTGGCAATGTAGTAAGCAAAAGGTAATATAAAGGAAAAATAATAACAAATGAGTCGTTAAGAGTAACCAATGGTTTAGAGATGTGAATTGAGAGGAAATAATTTAGATACTCTTCTGAGAGAGGAAATGATCGAAATTCTCACATGTCTGACTCTACTCTGCAAAATCTTTGAATGTGAGATGGTGGGCTCTAATCAATGATGTAAGGAAGAAAGAACACAAGCACTTCATGATTAAAGTAGATAATAGCAAGTCTTGGATTCATGCCTTGAAAGTGCCTTGGTTTGTCAATCAGCGTGAGGGTTGAGTCATGAGTTAAGTGAGCCCCATATGAAGATCAAGCAAGCCGCTGCCTCAACCGGATGTGTGCTCAGAGCCCGTCAAAGGTAAATTAAGCCTCACATCTCATGTCCCAAAACACCCAAGTAAATAAACCATTAAAAACCTTAGAACAACACATGAGTTAATAGTTTGAAAACTTATTCTTAAAAAGGACAATTTTCTAAGTTTTTCAGCTTACTTCGATGACATCGACCTTGCGTCGATGGCATTGAACACTCAAGATCGATGACATCGAACAGGCTTCGATGACATAGAATTGAGGACCTTATATGTCCAGCAACCACAATGAAAATTGGACGAAATGTTCGATAAATCGAACATACCTTCGATGACATCAAACATCAGTAATCAATGACATCGAAGGACAGTCAGTGAAATCAAAGGACTTAGAGCATTATCCAGCAAAACTTCATGGAAAATATTCTGATATTGCTCAAGTAATCGAACGATCTTCGATGTCATCGAAATTCAAATTTCGATGACATCGAGAAGGGTTCGATGATATCGAATCTGGACAAGTTTGTGTTTAACAAGCTTAACAGGAAAATCTGTGAAAATGTTTGAGGAATCGAGATAGCCTCGATGACTTCGACATTCGAACTTCGATGACATCGAAGAAGTCTCGATGAAATCGTTATGAGGACAAAAGTGTCCAGCGAGCTTTCATAGAATATCATCCAAAAAGATCGAGGAATTGATCTGGGATTCAATGATATCGGAATTTGAATTTCGAAAACATCGAATTAGGATCGATGACATCTATGCCTTCCTTTAAAAGTCCAGCAAGCTCTAAATAATCTCATGTTGAGGAATCGAACAATGATTCGATGACATCGAAGTTCAAATTTCGATGATATCGAATCTGTTTCGATGACATCGATCATCTATCAATAAGTTCCAGGAATGTTTTAGAGTTGAGTTCGTATCATCAAATCGATATTCGATGACATCGAAAGTATACGTTCAATGACATCGAATCAAGTTCGATGACATCGAACTCAGTTAGAAATTAACAGTTTTATTTCCGTTAGGGCTTTTTGCCTTTATAAGGAGAGCTTGTTCTTGGTTGCTGAATTGAGAAAAAAGATAGTAAGCTTTGAGAGAGTAATTGTGTATCACCTACCCTAAGCCTTTTCTTTCCTCATGGAAGTTCATCCTTCAATTCACCCTCATCATTAACATTCAATTGAGTGGATTGGTGAATGAACTTCCTCATTCAAGGATCATCCAGCTACCATCTTAATGACAAATCATTGAGCTGGGATCCCTTGAATGCTTAAAGAGCTTGGAATTACTCCGTCTCTCAAATTTGTAACATTCATTAGAGTAGATTCCAACATAACCTTGACTCAACCCATCACCTTACATTGGAGCATCATCAGTGCTGTGGATCAAGGGAGCTGAAGAATCTCCATCATCAAGGGAGATTATCTTCATCAATATGCAGAACGGGGCTCATCTACTTATCTGTAAGTCATCAGAGTCCAGTGACCTTGTTAATCATTCCTTTTGTAGGATTGGGTTACAGGCGCTTCTCACCCCTTTCAAGTTCTCATAGGAGGCCTCCGACAGGAGAGTACATTTAGGGTCTTTGTGTAGCTCCTTAACCTGTGTGGTCTAAACTAGGGTCCTTGTGTGGATCCTTGACTTGTGTGGTCTAAACTAGGTTTCTTGTATGGATCCTTGGCCTGTGTGGCCTAAAACCTAGGTTCCTTGTGTGGATCATTTGCTCTTGTGTAAGGTATAAAACCTATGTGCTTTGTGTAGGACCTTTGCTCTTGTGTAGAGCATAAACTTTTGCCTTGTGTAGGCATGTCTAGGTTTCTTGTGTAGGTCCTAGAGTTGACCTTGTGTAGGTTGTAAAGGTTAGAGGTAAACCTGATTTAAAACCTCAGTTAGTGAAATCGGTACACTCAAGGGATGAGTGCATCCGCCGGGAATAGAGTAGGCACATAGCCGAACCTCTATAAACAACTGTGTTTAGGATCGCTATTTGCATATTCTTTTACCATGTTTACTTTAAATGTTCACATGAAGTATGATAACATGATTATCTAGAACTGATAAGAATCACATCCCACACACTTTCACATAGTTCATCATCATCATAGACTAATTGTTATATCTTGCTTAAATATTAAGCAGTCGTGTGATTGGATCCTTTACTTGGCTTGGAAGCCATTAGAGTTGAAATGAGTATATCTTGATGGTTGCATATTAGATCAAGATTGGGTTAATAGGATTTCAAATTGGCATAAAATTTTATAAAAGTCCTATTCACCCCCCCTCTAGGACACTTTGACTTATTTCTACTTCTACTATAACGGTCCTTATCGTAATTTCATGCCCTACTCTTAAAACCCTTTCCTAAGGTGTTTTAAGGGAGGAAAAGACCTCAAAGAGATGACAGACTCTCGTCCTACTCTTTAAGGTTTCCTTATATATATAGAATTTAGGATGACTGACAATGGGGAGACCTTAGAGAAGGGAGACTTTTACCCTACTCTCCAAGGCTTCCTCAACCAAAACCAGGGATGGCAAGACCTCAGAGAGGGAAGACTCTCACCCTATCCTTCAAGGTTTCTTTACGTTAGGGCTTGTTGGTATGTTAAAAATCAAAGGTGAGAAAAGATAGTTATAGGTGAGAGTGATGCTATTTTGTTTAGTAGCAGGTGAAGGGTTAAACATCACATGGCTTATTATGATCAACACTTGAAATCTCTTGGATACTAAGGCTTGTTGATGTTTTACAAATGAGAGGGAATATGAGTATTTATGAGTAAGAGTAGGGCAGTACACGAACCGAGCTAGCTCGGTTAGCTCGCTCAACTCGACTCGAAAAAGCTCGATTCGACTCGGTTCAAAGTTGAGTTCGAACCAAGTCGAGATGATTTTTTAGCTCGAAAATGAGTTCAAGCCAAGTTCGAGCAGGCTCCAGCTTGACTCGACTCGGATCGAATCCAACTCGAATCAAACTCAGATCGAACCAGTTCGGTGACTCGGTTAATTTGCCATTGATGTTGCTCACCAAGTGTTTGATAAAATGACTCAACGAAGTGTGGTTGGTGGCAAGGAAGGTGTGTACATGAAACAAATACCCTTTTTTTCTTGATTTTTCTTGGTTTTTATGTTGCTTAAAAGGTGTTTGATAAAATACCTGTAAAACCATTGCTTATGTTTCACGTACAGAGAGATTTTGAAGGTGCAGTTCAGGTGTTTGTGGAAATGCCTCAATGGCGAACTCGGATCGATCTTGGCTTGAACTCGGCCCGAGTTGCTGATTGAACCGAGCTGAGCCGAGTTCGAGCTGAGGTCAGCTAGTGGCCGAGCCGAGTCGAGCTGAGGCCAGCTCGACTCGGTTCGACTCGATGTACACCCCTAAGTAAGAGTGATGGCATTTTGGTTACAAATGAATAGTCGAGGGACGTAACGCCAAATGGCTTGTTTTAATTGACTCTTGGAAGCTCATTGATTTTCTTTTAAGGATTTTTCGTAAGTTTTTTCCATGTAACTATTAAAGGTTCAAGCCATGGACCGATAATCACCCACTTGCATACCGATCTTTCAAATGTGTTTACCCTTTATAAATAAGTTTCAAAACAAAACTTGTTTGACTTTGACTGTTTTTTTAAAAAGTAAATAGCTGTTAACACTAACAAGGACATTTCTACCCCTAGTGAAACAATGTTTTTACTGTTTTAACCTTCAAACACGCAGTACGTGAAGTAACATCATTTCTGTTCCCGCTCATCCATGGGTGGGGCCCACTTATCCGACACTATGACATCCACACCGTCCATCCATTTAACTAGTTCGTTTTAAGGCATTAACAAAAAAAAAGGAGCCAGATAAGAAGCTCAAGTGGACCACACCACAGGAAAAAGTGGTGATTAAATGCTAATTGTTGAACACTTTTAGGGCCTCGAAAAACTTTCAATCAAGCTGATTACCACCGTCCATTTTACAAGCCATGGATTGAATGGTAATAATCAATGGACAAAATAAGAACTTTTTATAGAATTATAATCTATTTAAAGAGGGTTCCACTAAATAGACACTTCTTGTTAATGATTTTAGGGCCTGTTTGGCCGGGCAGATCCCATGGATTTAGGAGGGATGGGATCAAATTTAAGGTAATGATGGTGGTGTCAGTGGACTGCTTGGAATCTCATGGGATGGACCAATCCCAGGATGGAAATGGAGGGTTTGTTTCGGTCGTCCGTGGGATGTGGGCCATATCCCATGATCAAACACATTAGGCCTGTTTGGTTAGCCATGGGATCACAGCAATCCCTCCCAATTTTACAGTTCTATCCGTTTGGCCGTGCAGATCCCATCGCAGGATTTTGTAATGTGGTTGACGTGGAGACTCACTATTGCAATGGTCTGTTGTGGGCCCCACCATGCTGTCGTAAGGTATTCTCCCTCCAACGGTGGCACATACACGAACGTGGATTATGTCCTACCCTCGCATGGACGATAACCGTCAGGGCTGGGCTTTGTGGGGCATCAACAGTTAATGGTGGACGTTCAATGCCCACTTTCTGGTCCACGTAAGCCTTGAAACTAAATAATTTTTTGGATCATACCTTAAAATAATCATATAAAAATGATCAACGGTGTGGATAATATCACTTACCACATGGTGGCCCCCAAAGCGCCCTACGCGGACGGATTACCGTCTGGGTGGGAGTAGGACGCGGATTTACTCCTCACATACACGTACTCCACAGTACTGTGGGCCCATTTGACAATTTCGACAGTGATTGTCTATTCCATACCAAGAAAGATATAAACCATACAATCGGGTGATTAATAAAGTTGAAAAAATGAATCAAAATCTAACATAGATCTACAATCAAATATAGATAAAACACCGTACAATCTGTAGATATAGGTAAAGATAGACAAAGCATACAATCAAAATCCTCACCCCGCCCCTAAAAAAAAAAAAAAGAGGTAAAAAAGAGAGTAATTAGGTTACAGAACCTTTACAGCTAGAATTTAATAATGATAAGCAGGGCGAAGAAAATAAGGAGAATGTCAATCATAAGTCTACAGAAACTCTCTCCAAAAGATGGGCCAAGATCATCAGTGGTCGTGGATGTGGAGGCCCTGGCTCGGGTCGATTGATGGATAGACAAAGTCGACGACCAATGGATGTCGACCTCGTTTAACTGTGCGGTGACATGAGCCGCATGAGTTTCTGTGGCAGGCTGCAATTGTTCACATCACAGTGGGTCCCCACAGATTTTTTTAGTACCACTAACAAATCAAGACTTACCGAAAAGAACGGATTGAATCCAAATCTCAGGCACCATCTAATTGTTGGCTTGAGAACAGACAACTTTTATGGTGTGCAACAATTAGATGGCTGTTAACAATGTAAATGTACTTATACAACAAGAAAAATAACCAAATTAAACCATTGAAACCAAGTCTACTTATCTGTGGAATGTACAATTGTTTAAAGTAAATTGCCATGAATTTAATCCAAATCGACAATAACACGCCAGTATATACTATTGTTAATAAAATTAGTAAGCGTTTTCAGAACATTGGATGCAATGCAAAAGAACCTAGCAACCCGGTTCCATATTTTAGTCTTGAAGAATAAAACAAAGAACCAGCATAAACCATCCATTCCATATCATTTTCACTGTTGAAGGCACGAAGAAAAAAAAAAAAACAGAAAATCAAAATCCCTAAAAAAAAAAAATCATTGAAAGGGGGAAATCACTTGTACGAAAGGCTGCATGGACATAAATATAATGGGTGGAAGTCTATAATCACATAACAAGTAAAAAGTATATGAATATAGCCTCCGAAGTAAACAACAATTAAATCAATAACCCTAAACAATCCATAAGTCATCGTAATTTCCATAACAGAGGATCACAGCATGTAGGAGGCAGAAACCTTAACTTCTAGCAGAAAATAGGAAAATCGGATCAACTCGCAGGTAGCGAAACCACTATTAAGATAGCAGCAAGTATGCAATCCCTCAAAATAGAAGTCCAGTTACATACAGGAGGCAGAAGCCCCATTTCGTACCAGAAAATGGTAGTCAAACCGACATGCATGTTGTGGAACACTGTTAGGATGTGTATAACAGTGAAATCCCTCAATTTACAAGGCCAGTAATACATGAAAGAGGAGAAAGCCTGATTTTCTATCAGAAATGGGAAGTCGGACCAGCATGCATGAAGAAATCGAGCATTTCAAGATAGCATCAGGGAAGAAATGTTGAAGGAAATACATACCTCGTCCCGATCTTCACCACCGCCAACTTACAGTGAGGAAGACGAGCTCTGTGGCCCGGTATTTGTACACATACCTGGTGGGAAATACCTTTGCGCCAGAAATATTTCTCCCGCCATCTTCCTCTTTCTTCATGATGGCCTGCGCGACTCCATCCCGTCGTCCGTACGACAGGATGGGAGAGACTTCAATGGGATCGGCTCGAGATTGCAGTGGGATGACAGCGAATCCCATCGGAATTTCTTACATTCCTCGCCCGTAGATTGAAACAATGAGGTGAATCTTGTGGGACAACTGTCTTCCACGGGTTATAGAACTACCCAAACACACCCATGGGATGGACGGGTGGGATATCACAATCCCATCCCTCCTAATTCCACGGGATCTGCCCGGCCAAACAGCCCTTAGGGGGTGTTTGGGGCATGGTATTGGGAAGGATTAGGTGGGATGGGATTCAAAAAACATAATTATTACATGTGGCAGGGATTGTCCCCTATTACCGTGGGATAAGCTTAATTCCATGCTATGTTTGTAATACGGTGGTACATTGAATGGATATACCCACCATCATTTAAAACTATTGAGAATAACACATATGTGTTATATCCAAACCGTTCATCTGTTTTGTATCCTCATTTTATGGCATGTGCCTAAAAACGAGGCAGATCCAAAACTTATGTGGCCCCAAAGAAGTTTTCAACCGTAGGTATTTAATCCCCACTGCTTTCTATGGTGGGGTCCATTTGAGCTTTAGATCTACCTGATTTTTTGGTCCATGCTCTAAAATGATCTCGAAAAATGGGTGGACGGTGTGGATATAGCCCACACATCATGGTGGGACCTGCACAACTTGCTAACATTGAGTGGAATTTGCACATGACCCAATGTAATTCCATCTAATCTAATTCCAACCTTTTCCATTCTTCCCAAACATTGAGTGGAATTGGCATGGGAACAAATGCAATTCCATCCCACCTAATCCCATTTAATACCATGCGCCAAACGCGCATATTTATCTTACTTGATATAGATTGTACAATTAATGGATCCTTACTCTTGCTCCGGTGGTAGACTCTCAGGAGTTTTAACACCCGGTCAAGGGTTCGAGTATCCATATGTGGTGAAATCCCACTAAGGTGTGAGTGTGTGGGGTGTGTGCGTGTGTTAAAAAAATAAATAGATTGTACAATTTGTACGTCTATTATTGGATGGGTGGGCATAGAAAGTTTTTAGGATTATCTTTTTTGCATGCTAGTTATAGGATTGTCCAATCAACTATTGTTCTTGCACATTCACTTGCCCAACCTAAACATCATAATGGGCCATATGAGGTTTTTAATGATGGGCATTCAATAATCAGTAATTTTTGTGATGTGGTCCACTTGAAATTTGGATCTACCTCAATTTTGGGCTAATTCCCTAAAATGAGCCACCATAATAGATGTATGGTATGGATAAGACATCGATGCCATTGTGGGCCCCACAATGCTTTTCCAATACCAACTTGGGTACTGGAGGGTTACTACCCAATCTGAGTCTCTTGATAGAGTTGGTCAAAATGGTGATGAGTCATCCTCTGGTGATTTAGGACTTTACAAGCTGTGGCTAATAATGCATTATGAAGTCACTTTCACCAAGTAATGCTAACCAGGAAAATTACATTGTCATTATAATATAGAAAATATGAAATGTAATTACAAAATTTTTGTATGTAATTACATTCAAGCAATCCTGCTAACTATATATCAAAAATCATTATGATACAGAAAACATGAGATTTAACTCTACTAATTTTGGTTCAAACAGAAATTACATGTCATTGTAATACACATTCACGGTAAGAAGCATAATCGAATAACCACATTTATTGAATACACTGTAATAAACATAATCGTTGTATAAAAACACATCACACATTCATTGTAATACATAATTAATATAATAAACACAATCACTATATAAAAACACAACACATTAACACGTTTAAACAACACACTCATCAATTTAATAGTGCTTATGTAGTTCTAACTAAAACCGAGACCAACCTCATACAAAGTTCAACCAACACACACATCAAATCTGTAATAACGATGTATTCCAAGCAAAAAATTAGGCCCGACCATGCATACCCAACTGGAACTTGGTCTAGCCAAGCACGCCCAACCAAAGTTGGGTCTGACTGCACATGCCCAACCAAAATTGGGTCCAACCGCGCATTTCCAATCAGTCATGCATCGAATACCCTACATTATATGAAAACAAATATAATCAATAAATTGAAGAAAATTATCCAACAATTTATTAAATACCTTACATTAGATGAAAGAAAAAAATAACCAGTAAATGCAAGAAAATTTTATAACCATTTATCTAATACCATGTTAGAAGCAAATGCAAGAAAATTGTCTAGCAATTTATCAAATTATTGGGCTTTAATTTAGACAATGGGCCATACATCTATTGGATAGCCAGGATTTGACACATGTGCGAGTATATATGTGCCAGGTGTGCCAGAGTCATATGTAACTTGAATCGAATCGAACGCCTTGTGATCCTATGCGTCAAAATAGTCGGATTAGGACCAAATATATGAAGATTGGTCTAACTACCTAGCTACTAATTAACACATAATCAAGTGATTTATGAATGAGAGGTTTACTCCTTCAGATGAGTTCTTTTTTCGTGTGAAAACAATGACTTTTATTACAACAGTGATTATAGCATTTATCAACAAAGTAAGAACTTAAAGAGAAAATAAGAAATATAAGGTTCAGTACTAAATTTATTAAACTGAATAAGAATGCAATATAATCAGTGTGTGTGTGTGTGTGTGTGTGTGTGTGTGTGTGTGTGTGTGTGTGTGTGTGTGTAAGCTGAAGAAATTACCGATGACAGTTTAAGCAGACAAACCGGTTGTGGATGGTTGACGGTCCTCTAAGCTTCGATGGTCGGGGAATAATCATTTAAACTTAAATAGTTGTGAGATGGTCATAGTTTTCCTAGCTGGCTGTGGCCTAGGGAACCAAGTAATGGATGGAAATAAGGTAATTATAATTTATTACAGCATGACGCTTGACATAGGTGGAGTGGCTAAAATAGAAATAGGCTAGCTATGCTAAGATAAGCATCGATGTGGGATGAAAAGATTTGATAGGTAGCTAAGCTAAATAAGAGGATTTTTTTATTGGATTGGCGAGGGCCTAGAACTCTTTGTTCTCTACTTCTTTTATATACTTAGGTTAGGCGGTGGCCTTGTATATGGTCCCTTAGGTTTCGGAATCGATAGTTTGATTGGTTAGTAACTTTGCCTTGATATGCTGCTATTTTGAGAAAAGGCCTGCCAACCATTAGGTTGCCATGTATGCTTATATTTCTATTTTCGAATGGTTTTATCTTCTTAATTAGTACATTGCTTAGCGATCCACGGACGTGTATGGCCAATTAAATCTGGCCATATACCATTGTATATCACTACCTTAGTATTACATGGGTTGTACATGCTCTCTGGATGTTTCGTGTATGTGCAGTCTACTTCTTTTAGTCATATGTCACTGAGAGAATGACTATCTATAGACACCTCACCCAAGCTAGTAACTTGACAAGGCATGGACGATCCTTAGGAACTGAACCTGAACCCATACCCTACCCAAAATAGCAGCCATTTTCCAAACTTGATCCAAACCCTAGTCAAACCTGAGCCATTCCATTACCCCAAACCCTAACTTAACTCAAGTCATCACCCAAGCCAAAGCATACCTAAACCTTCATCTACAATCAATCTATTTTCTGAGTCACTTTTAGGTCATAATCGAGCCAATTTTGAGCCATTTTTGAGCCAAATATCCAAAACGGGCTTTGGGCCACTCTCATGGCCCAAAAAAGGGCTCACCGGCCAAATTTCGGGAGCAACTGTACCCAAGCGATAATCCGATTACCACCTACTTTCAAAAAATGTGCGCGAAGCCGGTTAGCCGAGTTTCAGACCAAAACAGTCAGAGGCGGTAGTCCGATTACCGCCCAACCTTGACAGATGTGCCCCTCTGAGCAAATAGCTGTTTCACCCTTCCAAAGTCAACTCTCCCATACAATTAACCCTAAAGCTTACCTTATTTACCACTCTACCAAGCTCATGAATCTACAAGAAAGTGTCATGTGGCATCTCCCTTCCCTCCACCAATCATATGCTGCCACGTCAGCATTTACCCTCCATAATCCCTAGAATTACCAAAAGACCATCCCAAGAGGCTATAAATACTCCTCACTTCTCCTCATTTCAAACCAATAACCATTACCAAGTAAAGCCCCCACCAAGAGAGAGAGAGAGAGAGAGAGAGAGAGCTTGAGTTCTCAAGCTCCCATCTTTTTAGCCCCCCTCTAGCTTCCGTCAGCCATCTCTTAACCTTACAATCTTACTTGGGTCAATCATTCCCAACCATTGTGCATCCAAACATCCAAGTCTTTTCAAGTGCAAGTCAAAGATCATGCAATCATCATTAACATTTATACTTCATCAATCGCATCATTACTTCCCTTCTCAACCCCCTTGCTTCTGTAAGGGCATGTTTGATTTCTGGGTGAAATGGTAATACCGTGTAAAAAAATAATAATTATTTCCCTATGCATTTATATCATACCTGATTTGACTGCTTACTTTGTGACACAAAAACTAAGAATATTGCAAAATACCCGTGGGTCCTACTATGATGCATTTTGCTTATCCACACCATTCATCCATTATTCCAGTTGAATTTATAGCATGAGTAAAAAAATGAGGCATATCTAAAACTCAAGTGGACTACGTCATACAAAAAAGGAAATTGAATACTGACTGTTAAAAACTTTGTGAGGCCACTGTTTCTTTTGGCGTGGGCCACTTGAGTATTGGATCTACTTCATTTTTTATCTCATGCTTCAAAATATTGTAGTAAATCAGATGGACGGAATGGATATATCATATGCATTATCAGGTGGTTCAAAACCAATTTCAAAGACACGAATTCCTATGAATTTTCAAACACGTGAAATACGGGGAATTACCGTTTACCGTGTATTTACCATCTCTTTGAAAAAACAAACAGGCCCTAAGTTGCTATTGAATGTATGCTTTATAACTTGCCAGAACACTAGATCCTGTCACATCAGAAACTCATGGTAGCCTAGTCCTCTTTTAATGATATTTTATCATAATCACATTTGTTCAAAAAAAATCCTCTAGATATTCTTTGGATGTATGCTCTATGGCTTGCCAGAATTTCGGACCTTGCCACATTAGAAATCCAAGTATGTTTAGTATCATTTCAATATTACTTAAGACTATTTTACCACAAGAAATAGAGACCGTACACCCGTACGGGCAGAGAGGGTGCCTAACACCTTTCCTCTTTGTAATTGAGGTCCCTTACTCAGAATCTCAATTCGCAGACCAAGAGTCAATATTGAAGCAAGGGAGTGTTCGGATTCTCTAACTTTACGTATTCCGCAAGTTCTAGCCGATTGTAGGATTTCAAGTTAAGCGGCTAGTGGTGACTCCAAATCTATTGCATCATTAATCCGAATTAGCCTAATCACCCCCATCGCCAAGAGAATCAAACAACAAATCAACATGGGCGCTGATTTTCAGCATCCACACTATCTATAGGAGTCACATGTACAGAGACGGCTGCATTCATTAACGTGGATTTTTCGGGTTATCCGAATGTGGTCAGTGATACTAACGAAATAGTTATTGGACAACCGTTTAAGGATAAAATTCGACTAAATGATATTTTGAGAAAGTTTGTGATACGAAAGCATTTTCAACACAAGGTTTGAAAATCAAACAAGCAAAGATACATTGTTAAATGTCTTATAAAAAGTTGAAGTTGGAGAGTGCATGCATTGAAATTGGATGTCTTTAGGGTTTTCAAAATAACGACATATAGATCCAAAAACACATGTTGTATGTATTTTAAGGAAAGGGGGAGTGATCAACCTAGAGTTGCTTCTAAGGGGACAGGGTGACATCATCCCCAAGCAAGCAGTAAGATAAGTAGCAAGTTTAGTGTAATGCCCTGAAAATCGAGGGTTGAGCAAGAGCCCAACTCCCGAGTTCCAACGCATTACTTATGTAACATAGATAATGATGATTAAATGTTGTCTGTATTAGCACATTAAACATGAATGAAATTAAGCTAAATCAGCATATCATAGTCCAGAGATGATTAAATTTAAGCAAGTAGAAGACTGTGATAGATGTATATACCATATTCCTTGTTGTAGGTCTCCAGAGTGTGAACATGTTACCAGGTTAAATATATACATGTATACTCCCAAAATGGATAAAATGAATATACATGTGTGTTCCAAAATACAAAATAATAAGTGTAGTGACATCTAATTAGTATCCCTGTAACCCCGTCGATCAGAACATGGTCTACATAGACCCGCCTGATAGCTGCATGTAGGAGAACTCCTCGTCATCATAGAAGTCAGGCTCCGTCACATAAGCATCGTCATCCTCTGCAACTATAACAAGGTCTGGTTGGTGTTTTAAAACACCGTTTCAGAGTGGGAGTAAGTGATCAACTCAGTGGAGCTATAAGGCAAAGGTTAACATATTATCAATTCAGTCAAGCAGTAATGATAAAGCAATACAACAAAGCATTCTTAGGTACTCTGGTTTACGCAAGGATGATATGAGTTAATGATGCATGCCTTCACCTACACTCCCTCTGCGGCATCATCTCACGATCGCGACATGCACCCATTCCTCTGTGCTTAACTCCAACGCCAAAGGCACATGCAAATGCAGTGCATGTGCGTGATTAGCCAAGTTCTTAATTGACTCATTCATACAACATGTTTGGAAAGCTAAGGTATCTCCCTTTATATCATTGACCCAAACGATAATCTATCTAGGGTCGTCAATCCTAGTTAATCACATACAATAGGCAAGTTATAGGGCAACGTCACCCCTGATTTAAAAACAGTGGACATGCAAGTTTAGGTCGCTACGGAGAGGCTCGTCACCTCAGCGTAGGCCTATTTTATACTTGAGGTTACTCCACCGACGCCCTACCAACTGACAGTCTATTTTCGAAGGCTCGTCACCAACCCAACTGGGGACCACAACCAAGCTGTGCCGGGGTAGGCCTCGTTTGTACTCGAGGTCACTACGGGAAGGCTCGTCACCTTAGCGTAGGCTGACAGCTCGAATATAGTGTTCTATACCACCGTATTCGGCTCACGAGTTTAGGTTGCTCACTGGTCACTACGAGGAGGCTCGTTACCCCAACGTAGGCCAATAGCTCAACCACGGTGTCCCATACCACCATGCTCGACTCATGAGTCTTAGCGGATCTTGGTACCATGGTTGAAACAGGTTTGCAATGGTAAGGGGTACCTTAGATTCAAGCAATAACGTCCATACATGGTAAACACACAATAGGTCAATCAGTTTATTGCACAAGTTCGACTGGTACGAGCATACACTGAATTAATCGACATGGTATCACTGTCGACAATCATCATATGATTTGGATTCACCAAACGCATCAAATGTGGCGAGACTAATTCGGCCACTCAACAGGAATTGTTACCGATTGTCTGGACTACGTAGTAGTCCCAATCATACTCAAACACTTTAGGCATTCATATGTGATAGTCAAAACAGCATGTGACAAACAATTCAAATATAAACCTCATTTAAGCATTTTGACAAACACATAGCACACATGTTATCATACGTAGCATTTCATCCACAAAGCACGTAGTAGTAAGATAGGTTACATAAAGGAAACTATAACTAAAGATAAGATAATTGAGAATCCTATCTCAATACCCTCCTTAAAACACATTTCAGCCAACATTTTCTCATTCAGACATTTTATCAAACACTTAGACTACACATGTCAACATACATGTAATAAATTAGTTATAACATATATTATGACAAGTCCTTTTACAAAGGAGTTGTCACACATACAACAATCATATATTTACAATTTATAATCATGGCAAACACAAATCATAATTCTATATTTATAGAAACATTTCAACAAATACATGGAATGCATTATATTTAACATAGTTCATATATATGTGTAATATGTGGAAAACATCACTCCTAGGTGCATGTGACAGCAATCAAGTCAATCATAAATCATTAATTGACATTGAAAGCCTTGAAAACCATAACCTAAACATCTATAATCCGCACCTTTCGTTGGTAAACTCGAATTGAACTCAGTTCAAACACCACGCCTTTGTCAACGGCACAACAGTTGCTTAAATTAATGAAATAGGTTAGTTATTTCACCAGTTCCTCTATTTGAATCCCTAAAACATATTAGGGTTAGGATTTCTTACCTAAAAGTGGATTTAGATTCGCCGGTGTAAAGTTACAGGTAGGATGATTCGACACGTGGAGTGGTGGGATCGAATCCCAGCAACAATCTCCCTCTCTCTCACTCTTCTCCTCACTCTTTCCTCCTCTTTTCTCTCTTCTCTCTCTTAGGGTTAGAGAATTCGTATGGAATGAGAGAGGGGTGGGTTAAGGGCTATTTATAAGTCCAGAACTAATGTCAATGGCCCCAAGGCCATGGTATACTTAGGTTATAGCTAAAGGCATCTGTTTCGGCCCAACGGGACTCATCTAGAGGTCTATTACCTGCGTACGGTTTGAGAAAGTCCCCTGACGATGGATCTACGCTAGGTTAGGATTTCGGTCTGATCGGATTTATTGACCGCGGAGGACTAGTTTCAGTTCAACGGTCATCGTTACTCGATCAGGGCCACAAGTGCGCTAACCTGTGTAGAAAAATTTCCCTGATCCGATGGTGTATTTGGGTCAGAATCTGACGCCCTGAAATCTTAAATTTGGCCCACAAGCGAACGGCCCAATTCACTTAAATCTGAGTTCTTTTTCTAAAGATATTCGCGTTTCTTACAGACTTTACTCAGGGCTCTAGTTGTGCATTTCTGGATACTATTCGGGCTCGATTCCCGTGATGGTTGTCAAGCCTAGTAAGGTGGTCATAACCGTATAGTTTCGCAGTTATCAGATTTTCGACGCGCGGTCCAGGTTCGATACAGAGTTTCAATGTGCTCCCGAGAGCAACTGGGTTTTGAGATCGATCCTATGTTTCTAGGTAATGTAGATTAGCAATTCTACTGGTTTTGGGTCTTGCGGTGCCTATAGAAAGTGGTTCAAGCTAATCTCCTAATTAATTTAGTTTAGTACTTAATTAATTTTTGTCTAATTTCTTCATAATTTGATCCTTAGTGATTTCTGCCTAAAGTAGTACACGGGTCTTTGTACGGATTTTTCCGGGACGTTACATTTGGTTTGGCCACATAAGGTCGACTTTAGTATGCGGGTCAAGTATTATTCGCTATAAAATGTTTAAGAAATATGAAGTTGAAATCAGTTATGCGAATGCATGGAAGGGTAAGGAGATTGCAATGTTTGATGTTATGAGATCATACGAAGAATCATTTGCAATGTTCTCAGCCTATCTTCACAAGATGACAAAGGTAAATTCTAGGATTGCCATGGATTTGCAAATAAATAAAGAAATGAACAGGTTTAATAAATATTTTATTGCACTCCGAACAATCCATTAGAAGCTTTCAATAGTTTTTTCGAAAGGTTATGTGTTGACGCGACACATTTGAAATGAAAGTATAGGGCTGTACTGTTCATGGCGACGACATTGGATAGAGATAATCAATCCTCCCAGTAGCTTATAGGGATTGGAAAATTGGAGAATAATACAAGTTTGAACTGGTTTCTCCATATTTTATGTGAAGTAATTGGGGTCATTACGAGGCTCGTTATCACAAATGATTGATCAATGAAGTAATATTTGTCTTTCCAGCTGCAACCCATGCCTACCACGCATACCATATTTTCTCAAATATAATGTTAGCATATAGGGACAAGTTGTTGAAGAACTTTTAAGACATTCAAGTAAGCTAGATTTGAGGACGTCATGTGATATATAAAGTTAACTAACCCCTCTGTAAATCAATGGCTTACTAATATAGATAAAGAGAGATAGGCATATTCATTCTCCATAGGTAGAAGATACAACGTCGTAACCTTGAACATATCTGAGAGTGCAAATGCATTGTTGAAAGAAGCACGTGAATACTCAGTAACTAAACTTCTTAATATGATTTGTAATAAAATACAACACTTATTCGTCCTTAGAAAAGAAAAAAAAGCTTTAACATTCTTCGAAAGGTTGACTCCATGGGCCGAAAAACAACTAAAAAAGCTTTATCCCGAGATAAAAAGAAAATAATATTCTACGATTTCTACATATGAGTTCAAGTCAAAGTAGTTGGTTTTAGTGACGTTGTTCAAATGAGATAACCATTATGTACATGCGGTGAGTTCTGTATGATGTTGTCTTGCATGTATGTAATTGTAATTTATATTAAATATGAATTCAATCGCTACGAGTACAGTTGTTCTCAATTCTACACAATGAAAATTTATCGACAAACCTATTAGAAATTGGTCTGCCCAGCCCTTGACAATAGCCAATAGGACACACCGGCTAAAGTTATAATGATATGTGAAACAATCCGTCCCCTATAAATCCTTTGATAGACTGAAGAAGACCATAATTAAATCTCAAGGAGAAGACATACCAACTGCAAGATGCTTAAGCTGCAAGAGAAAATAGCATAATCAAGTTAGGTGCACCTTACTACTGATCGTCAGGTAAGATTAATTTTGCTTATTCCATGCACAAAGAATATATATTTAAATTATGATATTTTGTGTATTGGATTTTGTGTAATTTATAAATGGTTCAATGATGGATGGTGATGTAGAGCGGGTCGCGGACAGTTTTATGGCCAAGATGGATTAGAAAAGGCCCGGTCGACGACAGAAGTGATCCGGATCGTCGGACCTTAGATCAGCCATATCTCGCAATCCGGAATGAGTTATCTGACGTAAAATATATGATTTTGGGGTAGAACGAGCTACTTTAGCCAACCAACCTCGTTATGCCGGGTTGTGATGCCCAAAATTGTGAAAAACCCCTGGATCGACGGTCGTTTCCTTACTTTAATTTTGTTTTTACTATAAATAGTAAGTTTTAGTTTAATTATAACTCTTCATCTGTCGGGCTTTAGGAGTTGTGCCCAACATGAAAAGAGCTTAGAATAATTAGGAGAACGGCTTGGTGAAGCCAAATAGGACACTTACTATTTTGGCCGAAAACCTTGCGCACTAGTAGACATCACGACTGTCTATAAATAGTAAGTTTACTATTTATAGTAAGTCGCGAATTCTAGAAGTTTTAGTTGTAGTTTGATTCTAATTTCTTTTCATTGCTTGGTATCCCTATTTAAAGGGTTGTGAACTCGTCTTTATGAAGTCAATTAATCAGTTTTGAATTTATTAGAATTTATTTCTATTTTCTGCTTTCTTTCCTCGTGGATTCAAGAAGTCTCTGTGAGGAGTCCAGAGAAGCTCCGTGGACTCGGAGTATTTATCCTCATCACGTTCATCCCTGCGTCAATTGGTATCAAAGCAAGGATTCCCTTTGGGCCGATGGCAAACAACAAAGGTATGAATCAAAATCCTGTGGACGGTGATCCAGAGATTCGTTATCTTTCGGAAAGAATGGAAGCTTTCCATCGGGAGAGTCAGTTGACCATGCAAGGGCTGTAGGTAACCCTCGACCGTCTTGCGGATGCGCTACTTCCACCTCGAGCCCTAGGCGGTGTTCCACCACCTATGGTTGCTCCACCACCTAGGGTGGCTCCACCACCCGTGGTTGTTGTATGACACAACCCCGATTTTTATAGAGCACTACTAGTGACAAACCGTAGGGCTACGCCAGATGATTCAAGTTCTAGCGACGAGGACCTTAATGAGGGTTTTACCCGATGATCAATTCATGGAGGTGATCACCTAGATCGTGCTGAAAGAGACTATCGAGATAAGGCTGAACTTCCTAGTTTTAATGGTTTATTACGTATAGAAGATTTCCTCGATTGACTAGCCGAAGTAGAGAGATATTTTGATTATATGGACGTGCCAAATCATAAAAGGGTAAAATTGGTAGCGTTAAGTTAAAATCTGGTGCTTCTGCATGGTGGGAACAATTACAACTCCCACGAGCCTGCCAGAACAAGGCGCCCATCTCATCATGGCCACGGATGAGATGTCTTCTTCGATCGCGATTTTTTTCAGTGATTATGAGCAGATATTATTCCAGTAATACCAAAATTTTCGATAAGGAAATTGAACCGTCACAGATTACACTGAAGAATTCTAGCGGTTGGCTACACGAAACGATTTGTCCGAATCTGAGTCACAGAAGGTGACACGATTTATAGGTGGTTTGCAACTGACAATTCAGGATCGAGTTCAGATGTACCCAGTCGGGACTGTAGATGAAGCAGTTCAATTAGCAGGTAGGGCAGAAGCGCAACTTGCAAGAGTTCCTGTTCGTCCCTATCCTTTAACTTGACCCCCCATGACGGGTCTCACGTTGGATCCAGTGCTGGCACGAGGAAAAGATCTAGTAGAAGAACGTCCTCAACCTCCTATAACTGTAAACTATGATACGGGGAGCGGCTCATCCAGACCTCAACGTGCAACACCTACAACAGCGGGCCGGAGTAGGGTTCCAAATTCTTATGCTCGGCCAAGGTCGAACAATTGTTACCGCTGTGGCTAGCCAGGCCACTTATCAAATACCTGTCCTCAACATCCCGCAGCACACTTGACTATAAACGAAGGGGGCACTGAAGATGAGGCCGTAAAAGAAGGCCATGACTATGATAAACATGAACAAACCACTGAAGAAATAGCAGGTGACGATGAAATGATGGGCGAGGATCGTGGTGAATTTCTAGTTGTGAGGCGATTACTGTATACCCTACGAAAGGAATTACATCCACAGCGACACAATATATTTCGTACTCGGTGCACTGTCAACGGAAAGGTCTGTGATGTAATCATAAACAATGGTAGTAGTGAGAACATCGTCTCAAGGGTGATGGTTGACAAGTTGCGGCTACCAACGACTAAACATCCTTCCCCGTACTCAATTGGCTGGATAAAAAAGGTGAATGAGACCAAGGTAATTGAACAATGCACTATCTCATTTTCAATTGGTAAAAATTATAAGGATCAGATACTTTGTGATATGGTCGACATGGAAGCTTGCCACATGCTACTCGGTCGACCCTGGCAGTCGGACCGTGATGTGACCCATCGGGGACGAGATAATGTCTACGTATTCGTCAAGGATTGTTGAAAAATAATTCTTATCCCTATGACACCAGAGAACCACCCTGAAGCTTCTAAAGTGGATGGGAGTTCCCTCTTGACCATTAAGGATTTCATGGAGGAATCCAAGGAAACCAGCGAGGTATATGTCGTAGTGGTGAAGGGCAAGGAAGAGGAACCCAAAAACATCCCTCCAAGTTTAAGACTATTGCTAAATAAATTTACAGAAGTCTGGCCGGAGGATTTACCTGATGGATTGGCCCCATGAGGGACATCCAATATCATATAGACCTCATCCCTGAGGCTAGCCTGCTCAACCGCCCTCATTATCGGATGAGTCCGAAGGAGTGTGACATACTTCATGGGCAAGCGAAGGAATTGATCCGTAAGGGTCTCTTGAGAGAGAGCATGAGCTCATGTGCTGTACCTGCATTATTAATGCTAAAAAAGATAGAAGTTGACGCATGTGTATTGACAGCCGGGCAATCAACAAAATTACCATCAAATATCGGTTCTCAATACTACGGTTGGACGACATGCTCGATATGCTAGAAGGGGCCAAGGTGTTCTTTAAACTAGATTTAAGGAGCGGGTACCATCAGATTCGTATCCGACCGATGATGAGTGAAAAACGACATTCAAGACCAAGGAATGGTTGTATGAGTGGCTGGTCATGCCCTTCGGCCCACCAAACGCACCAAGTACTTTTATGCGTTTGATGAATCAAGTACTAAAATCGTTTACTGGTCGATTTGTGGTAGTATATTTTGATGACATATTGATATTTAGCCAGGATGAGGCAGAGCACAAGAAACATCTCAGGAATGTGCTACAGGTCCTACAAATTAACAAGTTGTACCTCAACTTGAAGAAGTGTAGTTTTTTAACTGATAGCATATTGTTTCTAGGGTTTGTTGTAACGTCCACATGCATTCGTGTGGACGATGAAAAGGTGCGAGCTATTAGGGAATGACCGATCCCGACAAACATTTATGAGGTGAGGAGTTTTCACGGGTTGACGACTTTCTATCATCGATTTGTGCGAGATTTTAGCACCATAGTCACGCCTATAACAGATTGCATAAAAAAAGGACCGTTCCAGTGGACCAATAAAGCTAACAAGAGTTTTCATGATATCAAGCATCGTTTGTCTACAACACCGGTCTTGGTGCTTCCTAATTTCGATAAATTATTTAAGGTTGAGTGTGACGCTTCATACGTCGGAATTGGAGGAGTATTATCACAGGAAGGCAGGCCGGTAGCCTTCTACAGTGAGAAGCTCAGCAAAGCCCAAAAGAAGTGGTCGACTTATGAGCTTGAGTTGTATGTAGTTGTTCAGGTACTACAACATTGGCGGCATTATCTGATTGAAAGAGAGTTTGTTCTGTACACTGACCATCAAGCATTAAAATTTATTAATAGTCAAATTAACGTGAATCGTGTGCATGCTAGATGGGTTGCGTTTTTACAGGAATTCAAGTTCATTCTGAAGTACAAGTCAGGGTAGCAGAACAAGATGGCTGATGCACTTAGTCGTCGTGCATCACTACTTGTTACGATGAGTAACGAGGTGGTTGGCTTCGACTATCTCAAGGAGCTGTATGCCGAAGATGAGGACTTTAAAGATTCTTAGATGAAGTGACAAGAAAGTTACCCCAGTGACCTTCATATATATGACGATTTTCTCTTCAAAGGGAATCAATTGTGCATCCCCCAAAGTTCTCTGAGGGAGTAGATTATTTAAGAGCTACATGGAGGTGGCCTCGGAGGACACCTTGGGCGAGACAAGACGCGAGCTCTTGTGGAAGAGCGGTATTACTGGCCACAATTAGTACGTGATGTGGGAAAAGCCGTACAACATTGTCATGTTTGTCAGACCTCCAAGGGGCAATCTCAGAATATGAGACTCTATACCCCGTTACCTGTGCCTGACGGTCCTTGGGAGGATTTATCAATGGACTTTGTACTTGGTCTCCCACGAACACAACACGGCATGGATTCAGTGTTCGTGGTGGTAGATCGTTTCTCCAAGATAGCGCACTTTATCCCATGCAAGACGACCCTCGATGCAACACACGTGGCGAATCTATTCTTCAGGGAGGTTGTACGGCTACACGGGGTCCCTAAGACCATTACTTCTGATCATGACACGAAGTTTATTAGTCACTTTTGGCGGACTTTGTGGACTTGATTCGATACACGACTTTAATTCAGCAGTGCTTACCACCCACAGACTGATGGGCAGACCGAAGTTGTGAATCGCACGTTGGGAAACCTCCTTCGCTGTTTTCAGGAGAAAAACTGAAGCAGTGGGATTTGGCCTTATCTCAAGCAGAGTTTGTATTCAACAATATGGTCAACCGCTCAATTGGAAAATCACCGTTCTAGATTATCTACGGACGAGTGCCTTGCCACACACTTGACTTGGTCCCTCTGCCCAAGCACCCAGGCACGAGCATTGCAGCAGAACATATGGCGGACAAGATCATGGGCATCCATACGGAAGTGCGGACCAATCTACATGCCTCGAACGAGAAGTACAAGGAACAAGCGGACAAGCACTGACAAAAGGTGTTCGAGGTGGGCGATCGCGTTATGGTCCATCTGCGTAAAGAGAGATTTTCGACCGGGACATATAACAAGTTGAAAAATAAGAAGATTGGACCCCTCCCAATCATTCAAAAGATAAATGACAATGCTTATGTTGTTGATCTTCCAGATGACATGGCGATCTCACGGACTTTCAATGTCGCGGACCTGACCAAGTATTATGAACCAGAGCAGGATGAGAACTCGAAGACGAGTTCTTTTGAAGTGGATGGGACTGATGTAGAGCGGGTCGCGGACAGTTTTATGGCCAAGATGGATCAGAAAAGGCCCGGTCGACGACAGAAGTGATCCAGACCGTCGGACCTTAGATCGGGCGTATCTCGCAATCCGGAATGAGTTATCTGACGTAAAATATATGATTTTGGGGTAGAACGAGCTACTTTATCCAACCAACCCTGTTATGCCGAGTTGCGACCCCCGGAATTGCGAAAAACCCCTGGATCGATGGTCGTTTCCCTGCTTTAATTTTGTTTTTACTATAAATAGTAAGTTTTAGTTTGATTATAACTCTTCATCCTCGGGCTTTAGGAGTTGCGCCCAACGTGAAAAGAGCTTAGAATAATTAGGAGAACGGTTTGGTGAAGCCAAATAGGGCACTTACTATTTTTGGCCGAAAACCTTGCGCACTAGTAGACATCACGATGTAAGTCGCGAATTCTAGGAGTTTTAGTTGTAGTTTGATTCTGATTTCTTTCTCATTGCTTGGTATCCCTATTTAAAGGGTTGTGAACTCATCTTTATGAAGCCAATTAATCAGTTTCGAATTTATTAGAATTTATTTCTATTTTCTGCTTTCTTTCCTCGTGGATTCGAGAAGTCTCTGTGAGGAGTCCAGAGAAGCTCCGTGGATTCGGAGTATTTATCCTCATCACGTTCATCCCTGCGTCAGATGGTGTATTTTGTAAATGGTTCAATGATCAATCTATCTTATGATTTTGTAAATGGTTCAATGTGCATGTAAATTGTCCATATAAACTTCTTTATTTTTCTTTACAACGATGACTAATTACACATAACAATGGTGACCATTTGCACATGTCAATATCAACCTTAATATCACAATAACAACCTTAATATCATCGAGTTAACTATGGTTCATGTATTAACAGAGGTAGGTATCATGTGTGTGACTGTTCTTGAGCCATCATTCCCGCCAACTGTCAACTAAAAATTGTATTTCAGGACCACTATCACCATAATCATTTAAATCAAGTCGAATGTCTCTTCAAAATCAATTTTCAAATTGTACCCATCGTCCTAGTCATCTCGCCCGCATCTTACCCCCGAGTTAACATTGCAGTAACACGTAACAAACTTTTTCTATGTAGCTTGATTAACCTCGATAACTGGAATTTTGTGAGACTGCATGTAAGCACAAGAAAGATTCACAAATTTTTATTATTTTACCATATGTACGGATGTAGTGAAAATGTTAATATATAACACCCATTACACTAGAGTGAGAGATTCTCACCATTAAATACTCCTCCCATACTTCATCATGTACTACAACTATCTTGCTATTTGGGTCATAGCCGAAGCTAGATGCGTTTAGAATGTATTTTATGATATTGTAGTCTTTTTTTAAAACTCATATGTGGTTTTGTATATGTTCCTTGGTCAAGCATATTTCAAGTTTGTTCTCCATTTTATAAACCGCTACATTATATGCATTTGGTATAAACCAATTACCCGCCTTCCATCCTAATGTAACTTGCTCCAAAAGTGTATTGATAAGGACGTAATTCATATGAGTTGTTCAAAAAAATTTATTTTTTGACATACCACCTTCTAATATCAACTTCAGTTGAAACTTGTGCCAAAATCTCCTTGTGGGAATTTCTACAGGCATTTTTCCTCTATCCTCTGATGGAGTTGATAAGCCCAAGCATCAGTTGGGTGTGTCTATTTCTACATAAGATAAAAACCTTATATAGTTCTCTTACTGTTACAACATTAATATAATAAAGCAAACCCATCATCAAAACCACAAAAAAAAAAAAAAAAAAAAAAAAAAAAAAAAAAAACTAGCAAAAGACAGAGAAGAACGAAAAAATTGTTTAAAGCTTTCCACAATCCATCGTACTATTTAAAAATTAGAGTAGAAAGTAATTATTACATAACCAAGCTAAAAATTGTTTAAAGAATTAAATTATCATTTGAATAGCTATCAAGCTACATCATGTCTGTAATAGAGTCACGCTTATGTGCGCAAGCATCCTTTTCAACCTGTGTCACAGTCACCAACAAACTCCCCTCATCAGCAATATTCACCTCAACCAGTGATGGGTTAGTTTCTTCCACTCCACAACTTTTGGCATCAAACTCCTACAACTCCCTCTCCCCAATATCATTAACAAAGTTGTGGAGTACACTACAAGCGATTATAATTTTTTCTTTGGTCTCAAACTTAAACTGTGGTTCACCTTTGAGTATTGGGAATCTACCCATTAAGATGTCGAAGACTAGTTCAATGACATTACTGATAGCTAGTTTTCATGTATAGCATGGTTGTAATATTGTCATTTACTTTTCTTCTATGTATAGCGAGATTAATATGTTGTATATCTTTATAAATAAATCATTTTGGAGCTAAATGAATACAGAAAAACTCAAAGAAGAATTCTCCAAAATCTTTAGAATTCTCCGTACCAAAATCTTTAGAATTCTCCGTATTATCATGGCATGAAAGTCCAAAATCTGAGTCGTCAATCTTTGAGCCTTTTGCTCCATAAGTCGTTGTCATTCTCGTGGTTCATTGCTCGCCGTCAACACATGTTTGTGCAGCCCCTTATGCTAACTGGGCGGGTTATGCTCTTACCCACCATCCACCACAGGTTATTGTATGTTTCTTGGCACGTCACTTATTTCTTAGAAGTGCAAGAAGCAACCAACCGTCTGAAGCAACCAACCGTCTCCAAGTCTAGTGATCGAGATTATTTGGCTTCATGAGCTTTTTAAAAAAAAAAAAAAAAAAAAAATTTGAAATTGATCTCTCTCGCCCGACTCCTCTTCATGTAGATAATACCATTGATATATAGATTGCTTCTAATATTGTGTTTTATGAAAAGACAAAACACATTGAGGTGGATTGTCGCTTTATTCGTGATAAGTTTCAGTTTGGAGTTCTTTCTCTTTCATATGCAACCAACCGTCTCCAAGTCTAGTGAGATTATTTGGCTTTGTGGAATTGATCTCTCTCGCCTGACTCCTCTTCATGTAGATAATACCATTGATATAGATATATGTCAGGTTAAGATTTCGGTCCGATTAGATTTGTGGATAGACCGCGACAGACCTGTTTCAGTTAAACAGTCATCATTACTCGATCAGGACCACAAGTACAATGACATGTGTAGGGAAATTTTCTTGATCCAAGGGTGTAGTTGGGTCAGAATTTGACGGTCTGAAACCTTAAATTTGTCCTGCAAGTGAACGGCCCAAATCACTTAAGTTTGAGTCTATTTTCTAAAGATATTAGCATTTCTCACACACTTCGCTACGGGCTCAAGTTGTGCGTTTCTGGATACTATTTAAACTTGATTCCCGCGATGCTTGTCAAGCCCAGTAAGGCGGTCATAACCATATAGTTTCGAGGTAATCGGACTTTCGACATGCGGTCTATATCTAATACGGAGTTTCAATGTGCTCTCGAGAGTAATTGAGTATAGAGATTGATCCTAGGTTTTTAGGTAATGTAGAGTTAGCGATTCTATTAGTTTTGGATCTTGTCGTTCGTATTGAAAGTGATTCAAGCTAATTCCACATATGATTTAGTTTAGCACTTAGTTAATTTTCGTCTAATTCCTAAAGGATTTGGTCCTGAGTGATTTCTTCCTGAGGTGGTACACGGGTATTTGTATGGATTTTTCTGAGACGTTACAAGGGTCGATGTATTGGTCTGAACATAGGGCTTGAGAATCTTCGGGCCACTCATCCGGCACAGGAATTGGTTCGCTAATTATGGCTAAGGCGTTTTTCCTTCCTTTAGCGATTGTAAAGTGGATCGGATGGTAACTTCTGAACGGATTTGTTGTCGTTCCCACGGACAGTGCCAAACTATTGATGCTCAAGTCTGGTCGATCCTTCTTCACCGGTTACGAGTCTTTTGAATACCTATAAAAGAGATGGAGAGACACTGGGAGCACCGATAGTGGCCGTGGACCACCCTCTAATGCCTAAGTTAGGCTTATGGGCTCACAGTGGGCGTAGTCAAATCAGGGTACTTGTGCATACCTCTTTTCCATGGTAGGGAGTATATTTATAAGCTTTTTGGGTTGTTTGCTGTAGGGACACGTATCGTGGCGTGAATATGCTTTTGGATATTTCTCTGATTGAGCCTCAATCGGCGTGACATTCGGCTGAGATCTCGCTAGATAGTTCTGCTCATATATGATGCGGGTTTCTCTCTGGATGCTCTTTATTCCGAGGTCGAGGTCGGTACCCAAGACCGAGATTGAGGCCGATATCCGAGGCTGAGATTGAGGTCGGTACCCGAGACCGAGGTTGAGGTCGGTAATTGAGACTGAGGTTATGTCGGGATCTGTGGGTGGGACTCAGGGTGGCCTCGGAGGTAGAGTCGATTCTTAGACTCTTATCGATGAGTTTCCTTTGGTTATCACTTCGCTATTTTTGAGCATCAGTTCAGTACACTTTTACCTACAATAGTAATAATTTTATGACACTTTTACCTATAACAGTAATAATTTTATGAATGGTTTGGATGGCATATAAACATCATGGTCAACTCCAGGAAGAATCCAACTGTGGACGTTGTTGTTACCACCGTTTTGTTGGTGTGCCTCACCTGAGTATTGGATATGCCTGATATTTCGAATCATGTCCTGTTGTGATCTTTCAAAACAAATGGTCGGAGTGAATTGTCACAGACATCTATGTGGACCCAACACAACCAAGGCACAGATTCTCTCAGCGCCCGGGATCACGGGCAATCCGCTCCCTTTCCAAATTTGAATTTTGAAATAATTCAATTAGTCAATCAAGGAAGCAGACTACGTACTGAGTGACAAGTACGCTATGGCTTACGGAGTAAACTCTTTCGGCTCCACCGTGATTTGCACATATTATCCATGTCGTTCATATGTTTCAACATATCATTTCAGGACGTGGGACAAAAATTAAAGCATATCTAAAGTTTAACTGGACCACACAACAGAAAACGGTGTGAATTGAAGACTCACTGTTGAAAACTTCCTAGGAGCCACAAATGTTTTCAATCAAGATAATATTTGTTTCCTTCGTTCATATCTGTGTGACAATTAGAGCTGTACACGAGCAGAGTAAGCTCGATTACTCGCTCGACCCGACTCGCAATTACTCGACTCGACTTGACTCGTCATGAGTTTGAGCCAAGCACGAGCACGAATTTGATACTCGTTTTGATTACGAGTAGAGTACACTCGAATTGAGAACCGAGTCGAGTACAGCCCAGCTCGTACTTGACTCGTACTCGACTAGGGCCATACACCCAAAACAAAAGCCCTAATCCAGTCGCTTTCACGATTTCAACCCGCCCGCCCAAAACGAAAATACTCTTCCCCTTCCCTCCCTTCTAGCGCTCGTTCAAAACTACCCATTCTCTCTCTCTCTCTCTCTCTCTCTCTCTCTCTCTCTCTCTCTCTCGTTCGGTCGTTCCGATGTTCCGGTTAAAAAAAAAAACTCTCTCTTTTAAAAAACCCTAACCCGCACGGCCACAGCGACCGTCCGGCGATCCCTGCCCTGCCCGGTCACCATTTCCCTTATCCTTCTTCTTCCCTCTCTCTCTCAGGCACTCACATTGCCCTATATGGTGGCCACAACGACTCTCCGACGCCCCTGTCCGCAGCTCGTCATTACCCTGCCCTATCCGCAGCTCATCACTGCCCTACCCTGTCCGTAGCTCATCCCTGCCCTGTCCGGTGCCCCTGTCCCTGCTGTAGCTTGTCCTTAGCCTGCCCGACGCCCTTGTCCACAGCTCGTCCCTGCCCTACCCTGTCCACAACTCGTCCCACCCCTACCCAGTACCCCTGTCCGTCCATTAGGTAAGAATTTTTATTTTAATTATTATTTTAATCATATATAAAATAATAATCTAATTCGGGCAATACTCAAACTCGGACTCGACTCGATTTCTGCTCGTACTCGGCTTGTACTCGGACGAGTAGAGCACGAGCAGTGAATCCATACTCGATGCCCGAGTAGAGTCGAGTACGAGTAGGACTCGGGCAGGGCGAGCCGAGCATGAGCTAGGCAATACTCAGCTCGGCTTGACTCGTGTACAGCTCTAGTGACAATATGAACATGTTGGATGAATAAACATCACTGTGGACCCTAAGGAGGTTTCAACGGTGGAAGTCATTATCCCCACACTATTTCCCATGGTGTGGTCCACTTGAACCCTGAATATTCTTCACTTTTGGGATCGTGCCCTAGAATGAGCGGAAAAAATGGATGGACGGCATTGATAAGATGGACGCGGATTATGTCCTACCCTTGCCCGGATGGTAATCTGTCCGGGCAGGGCTTTGTGAGGCCCAACGTGATGTAAGTGTTTTATCCACGCCGTTCATTACTTTTTATCAGATCATTTTAAAGTATGATCCGAAAATTGAAGCACGTCCATAGCTTCAGTGGAACACACTAATGAAAGCTGTAGTGATAATGACACTGACCGTTGAAACCTTTCTAAGGGCTACCGTGATGTTTTTTTTTTTATACCATCCAACCTATTCATAACGTCATTAGACGTGGATGAAGTGAAAACAAAAATATCAGATTGATCCGAAACTTCTCCGGCTCCCAAGAAGTTTTTAATAGTGTACGTTCAATCCTCACTTTGTGGTCCATTTAATACCTGTGCGTACCTCATTTTTTGGATCATATCTTAAAATGATCTAAGAAAAATGATGAACGGCGTGGATAAAACACATACATCACGTTAGGCCCCACGGAGCCCTGCCCGGACGGATTACTGTGTGGGCGGGGGTAGGACGTAATCACATTTACCCCTGCCCACACAGTAATCCGTCCGAGCAGGTCTCTGTGGAGCCTAACGTGATGTATGTGTTTTATAAAAATGAGAAAGGCACAGGAATTAAATGGACCACAAAGTGAGGATTGAACGTACACCATTAAAAACTTCTTAGGAGCTAGAGAAATTTCGGATGAATCTGATATTTTTGTTTTCACTTCATCCACGTCTACATGACGTTTATGAATAGGTTGGATGGTAAAAAAACATTACAGTAACCCTTAGAAAGGTTTCAACAGTGGGTGTCATTATCACTACAACTTTCATTGGTGTGGTCCACTGGAGCTATGGAGGTGCTTCAATTCTGAGATCATACTTTAAAATGTTATGATAAAAGCAATGAACGGTGCAGATAAAACACTTACATCATGTTGGGCCTAACAGAGCCCTGCCCGGATGGAGGGAGCGGATTGGATACTGAATGCTTCAGTAGCCTTTTGGCTACTGAAGTAATGTGGCAAAACGCCATTGGTTAAATACCAATGGTATGTTCCCTTGGTATAAATGCTACTCCGTGAGATCCGTTAACGGATCTTTCTCCGTTTCCGCCGTGCACCCACTTGGCCATGAAATCGGATTGTCATACTGTGAAAATTTAGTTGGGCCCACTGTGAATTTATGTGATTGATCCACACTTTCCATCTGTTTTCCATCTAATTTTAGGCGTTGAGCCCAAAATTGAAGCTTATAAAAATCTCAAGTGGACCATACCACATGAAACAGTGGAAATAATGATTTCCACTGTTGAAACCTTTCATATATATATATATATATATATATATATATATATATATATATATATATATATATATATATATATATAATCTTGATCCAAAACTTCTATGGCCCCCATAATTTTTCAACGGGATAAATTCAATTCACACTGTATCCTTTGGTGTTGTCGATTTTAGCCTTTTATATGCTTATGTTTTGAGCTAATGCCCTAAAATTATCTTATAAAATGAATGGACAGACAGGATAAAATACATAAATCACGGCGGATCCCACAGAGTTTACAGTACGTAATCCGCTTCCCTTGCCACGTACCAGTAGGCTCCATATGCATATTTTCTGGCCACGGATTTCCTGCCAAAGGCTTTCGCATGAAGTTCCCGCGCTGGGAACCTAGGTGGGGCCCACTGTGATGTTTGTGAGAAATCCTCACCTTCCATCTGTTTTTTGAGTTCATTTCAGGACATGATGTCAAAAATGAACCATATCCAAAGCTCAAGTGGGCCGTACTAAAGGAAAATGTGGTTAGGAAAATTCTTACCGTTAAAATTTACCTAGGTTTGATAGTGATGTTTACAAGCCATCCATACCATTGATAACTTCATTCCTACTGGGATGAACTGAAATCACAAATATTAGCATGACTCAAAACTTCCGTGGCCCATGAATATTTCAACCGTGGACGTTCGATTATCACATTTTTGGCCCACATGAGCTCTAAAAACGGTTCATTTTTGGCTTCATATCCTGAATTGAACTGAAAAAAACGGATGGACGGGTAGGATTTCTCACAAACATCACATTGGCCCCACCCGGGGTCCCAGCGCAGGAACTCCTGTGAGAGTCTTTCACAGGAAACCGCTTCCTTTCATTTCTTAAGATAAACAGTTATCCGTGCGTGGCGGCCTAAACGGAAAAACATCCCTAACGGAACCACCGATTAGTATCCACCAATGCATTTTACCACATCACTTCGTTCAGTATCCAATTCACCCCCAGACGGATTGGGACGCGGATTTCCTACAAAAGCCTTTCCAAGGAATTTTCTGCGCAACATGTTTTTGGTAAATCCACTCTGTCCATCTGTTTTTCAAGATCATTTAAGGACTTGCCTAAAAATTTAGGTATATCTAGAACTCAAGTGGGACACACGAGAGGAAACACTGATCATTCAATGAGCATCGTTGAAGCACTCTTATGCCCAAAAATTTATTGTATCAGTCTATAGTTTTTGTTTTTTTTACTTCATCCCATTGACAATGACCTTATAAATAGTTTGGATAACATATAAACATTAAGGTAGAGCCTAGGAATATTTCAACGGTAAAAATTTCATTTCCTAAATTTCCCTCTTGTGTGACCCACTTGAGTTTTTTATACACCTCATTTGTGCAGGAACTCCGTGCGAAAGGCTTTCGTAGGAAATCTGCGTCCAACGGATTGGGTAGGCCGTAATCCGTGTCCCATACATGCACAGTGAGCCCCTACAGAGTTTACTCAGCACGTAATCCGCTTCTATCAATTAAGGCCGCTTGCTCCTTTTTTAAAAACGATGATTGAATTCATCCATCATAATCGAAGTCAATACGAAGCTTCCAATGGTGGATCTCGCTGCAAGATGGAGCATATACTGAAAACCACACTGATTGGACGATCTTAACCATCCAAACTGGTGATCCGAAAATTGGAACCACAAATATAAAATAAAATATTATGGTATGCTGTTCCAATTTAACGGTAAAAATCTTGATCCTTCAAATCATGGTGATTTTCAAGTCATGATCTTTCTGTCAACGATGTCCACAGTTGGGATGATCCACATCCACTAAATAAATGATCAAATATTTGAAAGCATTGTAGCTAATTTGAAACTATAAAATATATAATTAATGAAAATTTGTTCATTTAAGGTGGACCATTAAAAACTTTCATTTAACCGTCCAATAAACGTCCATTAATCTTAGAAATATGATACTATATAATCCATCTGAAAGGAGTAGTATAATTTGGACAGTTTAGACAAACTTAATCTTTGAAGAATGTGCAACGCTTATACGTGCTATGACGGAGCACAAAGGCTTTTCTTTTTCAGTTTTTTGAAAACCCTAGAGCGCCACGCCACGTCTTTTTGAGTTAGTTCAAATAACTCGACCAAGATCATCTACAACATCAGTTGAAAGAAGCCTGTGCATCACTGAAGATTGATCTAAACCTAATGTAAGTGTAAAATCAACTCCACCCATCAATTAGGAAACCTTATTTTCATCGTACATAAGAATAAAATCAATCTAAATCCTAAGTGGTCCACTGTACAGAGGTAAAAATATAAAATGATATCTAAAACCAACAAACTCACTATTTTTGGGAATATGAGATATTTTCTGAGACTTATTTTTGACACTTATCTTCATCATAATGGGCCTGAACCAAATAATGGATTGGATGGCATATAAAGGGGGGGGGGGGTGGTGTAGATATGTTTCTATTATCAATAAATAGTCTCAGAATAGAAACATATCTATGGCCTCCCCGCTCTTTTTATGTCATCTAATCCATTATTTGGTTCAGGCCCATTATGATGAAGATAAGTGTTGAAAATAAGTCTTGGAAAATATCTCGTATTCCCAAAAATAGTAAGTTTGTTGGTTTTAGCTGTCATTTTATATTTCTACCTCTGTACAGTGGACCACTTAGGATTTAGATTGATTTTATTCTTATTTACGGTGAAAATAAGGTTTCCTAATTGATGGGTGGAGTTGATTTTACACATACATTAGGTTTAGATCAATCTTCAGTGATGCACAGGCTTCCTTCAACTGATGTTGTAGATAATCTTGATCGAGTTATTTGAACTAATTAAAAAAGACGTGGCGAACATGGCGTAAGTATGTGAGATCGAGGCCGTTTGCTATGTGGATCTCAATAAATTAAAAAAGTTTCCATTCTAAACTTCGTACTTCTTAAGTAATGAAATGGGATTAAGATGTACTTTGAACTTTAGACGGTCAGAAATTTCCTTCAAACAGTTCATTTCCCTGGGACAAAGGATATGCACGATCCGCGTGGGAAACGGATTGGCTACTTCCCTCGGTGCTCTGTGGGTCCTATCATGATGTATGTGTTTCATCCGTTCCATTCATCCATTTTTAAAGATCATTTTAGTACCTCATCCCAAAAATTAGGGGTATATAAATCTCAGGTGGTCCAATAGTGATTGGATATCCACCGTTAAAATCCTCCTAAGGTTCACTGTATTGATTATTTGACATCCAATCTGTTTATTTGGTCATACAGGCCCAGATGAAGGGAAAAAACAAAAATCAGCTTGATCCAAAACTTTTATACCCACCAAAATTTTTTTAATGGTCGACGCTCATTCAACACTGTTTCCTGTAATGTGGTCCACTTGAGAATGATATATATCTCATTTTTGGTCTCATACCGTAAATATTTCTGGTAAAATAGATGGACGGAATGGATGAAACACATACATCATGGTGGGCCCACAGAACACCGACCGCCAGCCATTGGCTGGTGTCCAATCCGTTCCCATCTATTCGCGAGTTGATATTCAAGAGACGCAGTGCTTTCTTGTGAGAAATCCTGATTGAAAGGAGCCTTCCGCCGTTTCACCTTTTCGCGAGAATCCGCTTTCTACCAGAGAAAGGATTCCCGCTCTCTTCCGTGGTAGAACTCCCTCTCTCTCTCTCTCTCTCTCTCTCTCCCTCTCTCTCTCTCTCTCTCTCATATTTCACCTCTCTCTCATTTCACATTCGCAGATCATACATTCGATCTAGGGTTTCTCTCTCTATCTCTCTTCCCTTTTGCATTTTTGATTCGCAGATCAGACATTCGATCTAGGGTTTCTGACGCTCTCTCTCTCTGAGATTAGGTGAAAGCTAAAAATCCCCAACTGAGGATAGCAAGAAATGGGTCAGATCCAATACTCTGAGAAATACTTCGATGATTCCTACGAATACAGGTCCGTACGCTACACATACCTCTTCCATTATCCTTTCTTTTTTCCAAAATTTTGATAGATCTCAGCAATTTTTAATTAATTTGTCTTTTTTCTGTACGAAATTTTTTATAGGCATGTCGTTCTTCCGCCAGAGGTTGCGAAACTGCTGCCGAAGAATCGGCTCCTCTCTGAGGTAAATTTCGATACAATTAGGGTTTCAAATTTTCAATCTGCACCTCTGCTTTCTTTCTTTGAGTTCTCACATAAATCGGACGTGTTGCTATGTGGAACATGATCTGTACCGTTTATTGAGTGGGCCTTCTATGGGATTGGCTGTGGTTTTGTGATCTATATGATTGGATGATTTGAAATGCATGACTGATGAATAATGATGGATGGTGTAAAGGAACAATAGCGATGGTTGCCACTGAATGGGTAGGGCCAACTGATCAGTTCCATAAACCAACTGATCAGTTCAATTTATGGATGGTTGTTCATCATAGTGGGGACCACCCATGAACGGTTGGAATCATGCGCTCCCCATGTTTGGATTTTGCAGTTACAGAGATAAGGAAACTAGAGTGCCATAAGTTAGAATTTCCCTTCTGAAAAAGATGGTTTTTTTTGCACCATGCACTCTAGTTTTTGTTTGTAGTTTGTACTAGTGGGGTCCGTGATGTGATTCATTGATCCAGGATGTGGGTCCCACCACTTTGGTAGCCATGCCCCATGGATCTCCTCAATAGACAAAATTCCAGCCATTCAATTCGTGGCCTGCACATAGCCAGCTAGTGATAGGAGTGCAGCAGAAGTCCACTTTCAATTGAGAAAATGGCCAAAATTGGTGGCTAGGATCTTCCAATCTGCAAGAGAGTTTTGGGCCATGGTCCATACATGGTGGGTTGCATCAGACCAGCTGCCTTGCTAACTGAAATATGTGCCCCACTTATGCAAGTTTAAAACTCTTACAATCAGATGGTTCGTATGTTAGGGTGAATTGTTTTATTCTCCAAGTTGTTATGTAATTTACAGCAACAATACACAAACTGAAAGAAAATGGTCATTTGTTTTTGATCACTTGATAGAATGAGTGGCGTGCAATCGGTGTCCAGCAGAGCCGTGGTTGGGTCCACTATGCGATCCATCGGCCTGAGCCCCACATAATGCTCTTCAGGAGGCCCCTCAATTACCAGCAGCCTCAGGAGAATAATCAACACATGGTCATTGGTAAGTGACGATGTGTGTTTTCTGTGTAGAAATGTTGTTGATGGTTGCCAGCAGTACTGTGAACTTGGACTGGTCTTTCTGTTGTCTGTAGCTTTTCATGGTTGGTGCTGTTTTGGCATTTAAATGTGGTTGTGATGATTCTAGTTAAATAGGATTTGTGGAGATTTGGGTGTATTCCTTGTATCATGATGTGGATGGAATTGCTCTTCTGGTTTTGTTTTTGGACTGTGCTGGCGTAACCTGTGTGGGTGTATGGAGATATTGTGGAGAAGGGGTAGACTCTTATCTTAGTTTTGCACCATTGAAAAGATGGCGCTGACTGATCCTCCAACATGTGGTGCTAACATTCAGCTATGAAAACCATCCAATTTGTGGGTCCCATTGTGGATCAAGCATGTTTATAAAATCACTTTGATGAATGAATCCTAACCATTCATTATGGCTACTAAATGGATTATTAAATTAAAATCAGGTGGTTGATTGTGTCTTCCATGATGCAATTTCTGGTTAAGCTCCATTCACAGGTGGTCAGAGATTTGGACGGTCTGGTTGCTGAACAACTGTGCGATGTTTATGATTTGAAGTCATCACCATTTTACAATGGTTTAAAACTAATGTTGGAGTCCAGGGCCGTTCACCACCCCCATGAGGCGTTTAGTTGGTTGAAGTTTCCTGTCCTTGTATCTACACAAGTTATGCAAGTGGTTTTGTTTTGTTTCAAGTTTTGGAGATTTTGGGTTTTTATCTTTTTTCATTTCTTCAGGAGAAATAGTCACGCAGCTGCTGTATGTGAACTATCCCAGACAAGCAATTCTCACCTACCGACTTTTCATGTGTAGAATATCCTGCCCCGGGCCACAAAATGATATGATTACTTGGTTTGAACTTGAGGCAAATTCACATACCATGTCGGCCAGACGATTACATTTAGTCATGTGATTAGCTAGCTGTCCATTAGCTGCACATCAATTTTGACTTATTAGCGTACCCAATGAGTGGATTGGCCCAATTTCTATAACAGGTTTCGTGATGACTCACCTTTTGCATGTGTATCGAATATTTTGCAAATGTAACACCTGGCTGGAAACAATGCAGAATGTGAAAGTTCATATACAGTTGCTGCATGTGATCATTCTCTTTTATTTTCTTTGTGCAGGGCGCAGTGTGGGAGTTGTTAATTTTTGCCATGTGCTACGCTAGCTAACAACAACATTTTTAAAATGGTTACAATTCATTCAATGCGCAGTTGGTGGCATGCATTTATGGCCGTACATTTACCATAATCCCTGTAAAGATTGGATCATTGCCCAACCATCACGATCATCTGTGACCATCTGTTTTTGCCCAATTGAATTGGACCAATTGATTTTATAGATCCCAGACCCAGTTGAATGATAGGATCGATTTCTGTGGTTCTCAAGTTGTCCTCCATCCAGATTGAGCCCCACTTGTTAGATGGGTCACCATGATTTGGTACTGTGGTGAGTTGGCACCTTAGCCTAACCAATACCTCACGACTTCGAATGTCTGGGCCTTGTTTGGTAAAGAAGATTGTTGCTGGGATGGTATTGACAATGAGTGTGATGGGGACATCTCGCGCACACGTGCACGCACACCACCACTCTTACGCACGCACGTACGCAGAAGGAGGATTTCATCATCGATCTGGCTCGATGACGACGTCCAGGGAGGACCTCCTAGCTAGAAGACAAGTTTTGGTTCAAAAAAGTGGGCCCGATAGTTAAGAAAAGTCCATCATGGGATCTCATGATCGTGGCCCACTCGTCGGATTGATTTCATTTTTTAGGTTTTGCTTATTGTTATTATTTAGAACATTGTGAACGCTTTAGATTTCTGTGTTTGGTTTTTATTTTAGTTTACTTCATCACCAAGTAATAGGTTAGCATGGTGCGAAGTTTTTGGGTATATGGTTTCCTATAAATAGACACCTTTGTAGTTCTTTTATTCATCAAGATTAATAAAAATTTCGCGTTTTCATTTATGTCCGAGTTGTGAAGCCTAATTGGGTGCGCAAGCCCCCTTCATCGAAGGTTAACTACCGTGGTGCGGCCACATCTATCCCGATTCGCCCCCATTCATCGCCATCTCTACTACCCATCTTCTATAATCCATTCTTTTCATCTCACCCTATCATCTACACTTTGAATCAATTATCTATTGCAGATTCTCCTCTCCACATCGAATTTTGGCCTTACAGAGGATCAAACTTACCGGTGAGTACCACACAAACCGTACATCGGATCGAAATGAGATTTTGGGGTTTTGGAGTCCATCCTGGCGACCAGGGGCCAAGGTGGCCTTTTTCTCGAATAGTGGGCCCCACACACGTGCGGCCGGGATCACACGCACGTCCGTCTGGGCCATTGTTGTTGTCCACGTGCGGGATCGTCTTACTGGCTCGAGGTTTTATCCTCTTTTATCCTCTCATAGCCGTTTTTCATGAAACCTAGCTCTAAATTACGTTTTCCATAAGTTATATGCCATTTTTCTTACCCTAGGGTTCCTTGATTTGAAATTGGTGAATCCCTTGGATTAGGGACTAATTACTATGCAAGTGTGGATGATTATTTCTTATCTTTGAGTATCGTTTGGTTCATAATTTTTAGTGATCCAACCCTAGCATGTGTAGGCCTGGACCCGCATAGATTCTCCTTAATTGAATGTTTGGACTTTCATGTGGGATATGAAATTTGTGTAATTGTTTCTGAACTAACGTGATCTAAGCTTGAAATTTTGCATATCATATTTAAATTCATGTCCTGCATCAAATTTGGTATCAGAGCCTAGGGTTCTTGTAGGGGAATTCATTACATGTTTTAGGGTTTAGTTGTTTATGTCCATTACGCATCAATTCTTGTCATATATGGCTGTTTAGAAGTCCATAAACCCTGACATAAGCTGCTGAAATTTTCTGTTATCCCCTTATTTGAATTATTTTAGAAATTAACTTAGCTTTCTGTTTCTAGGTTTAGAAACTTTCCTTTTCTGTTCTTTAGAAACTAATTTTTTAAAACTTTCTTAATCTGTTTTTAAAAACTAATTTCTTTTCCTTTCCTTTTTCTTTTTTAGAAACTAGTTTACTTTCCTTTTTCTTTTTTAGAAACTTACTTTCTATTTTTAGAAACTTTCCTTTTTCATTTTTAGAAATTAGGTTGTTTTTTTTTTTAAAAAAAACATTCCTAACTTGTTTTAAAAAAAACTTTCCTTTTTTGTTTTTAGAAACTAGGTTGTTTCTTATTATATATATATATATATATATATATATATATATATATATATATATATTAAAAAAAAAACTTATGTTTTGACAACTATATTGCTGAATTTTGGCTAGCACTACACTAGACATGGAACAACTACTAGAGTCATTAAACAAGCTGTCCCAGCAGATCGAGTCTTGGGGTAAGCGCATGGAACAAAGCATAGATCAACGCCTTGACCAAGTAGAGGCCTCCCTCAGGACAAACCCCACCATTAAAGAAAATGTCCAACCTCAGGCAGGTGGCCAGGAGGATAGACCAATGAATGAAGGTGGCCAAGGAATCAGTCATGGGTATGCACCCGTGCACCCACCCCAAGAGGGGCATCAAGACCACTATTTTGAATGACACAATACGTACGGCTCAGAGGCTAGTATAGAGTTACCCATTGAGGCCATTCTGGTAGTAGATGAGTTTCGTGATGTCTTTTGTGATGATCTACTGGATGAGTCTCTCCCTAGGAGGGATATAGAGCACACCAGAACATGAGACACCATAATACCTACAGTCGAGTTTACGTTGAATAGTTTTGTCGATAGGTCCACAGGTCTAAGTCCTCGTGAAGTCGTTACTGGTTATAAACCTAGGAAACCTATTGATCTTGTCCCTATGTCACTGTCCTATAGGCTGTCAGAGTCTGTAGAGTCTTTTGCGCATCACATTCATTCATGGCATCAAGATATCAGGCAGAAGATCATGACTAGTAATGAACATTACACATTTTCTACAGACCAGCATAAACGTTTCAAAGGATTCAATGTTGGGGACTCCGTGATGGTCCGCATCAGCCTTGAGCGGTACCCTCCGAGAGCCGTTCGTAAGTTACACGCGCGTAGCGCTGGACCCTTCAAAATTATAAAACGAAACGGTCTCAATGTGTATGAGATAGATCTTTCACCTTCCATGAGAATTAGTTTTACATTCGATGTGGAGGATCTAGTTACTTTTCAGGAGACCACTGATACTTTGTCCGACCCTTCGCCCACCCATCATGATTTCCCATATCTATCCCTTGAACCATGGCCCCTTCTCGACCCATTTTCCCAGCCTCTACCTCCCATACCCACTCTTCCTGACTTTTCTTCCCAGCCTCTACCTCCCATACCTACCCGTCTCGGCCCATTTCCCCAGCCTTTACGCCTCATACCTACCCGTCCCAACCCATTTCCTCAGCCTCTACGTCTTATACCTACCCGTCCCGACCCATTTTCTCAGCCTCTACCTCCCATACCTACCCGTCCCAATCTATTTTCTCAGCCTCTACCTCCCATATCTATTCTTCCTGACATTTCTTCTCAGCCTCTCCCTCCTATACCTAACCTTCACACACCTAGAGAGGAAATAGAGGATATCCTGAACCATCAGATAGTTTCAACGTTGGACGACAGGTTTCAGAAGTACCTGGTCAAGTGGAAGTCACGCCCAGCTTCAGACAACACATGGCTCACTGTGGAGGAGCTTCAGAGACTTGATCTTGACGTCCTGGAGCGGTTCAGGAGTTTTATTTCGCCAGTGGCGAAATCTTCGCAGCCGAGGAGAATTGATGGGGACATCTCGCGCATACGCGCACGCACACCACCACCCCTACGCACGCACGTACGCAGAAGGAGGATCTCATCATCGATCTGGCTCGATGACGACGTCCAGGGAGGACCTCCTAGCTAGAAGACAAGTTTTGGTTTAAAAAAGTGGGCCCGATAGTCAAGAAAAGCCCATCATGGGATCTCATGATCGTGGCCCACTCGTCGGATTGATTTCATTTTTTAGGTTTTGCTTATTGTTATTATTTAGAACATTGTGAACGCTTTAGATTTCTGTGTTTGATTTTTATTTTAGTTTACTTCATCACAAAGTAATAGGTTGCGCATATGGTGCGAGTTTTTGGGGTATAGGGTTTTTCCTATAAATAGGCACCCCTTGTAGTTCTTTTATTCATTGAAGATTAATAAAAATTCTGCGTTTTCCCACTGTCTGAGTTGTGAAGCCTAATTGGGTGCGAAGCCCTCCCTTCATCGAAGGGTTAACTACCGTGGTGCGAAGCCACATCTATCCCGATTCACCCCCATCCATCGCCATCTCTACTACCCATCTTCTATTATCCCTTCTTTTCATCTCACCCTATCATCTACACTTTGAATCAATTATCTATTGGAGCAATTCTCCTCTCCACATCAGAATTTCAGAATTTGGCCCTACAGGAGGGCTGAAACTTCGGCGGAGTACCACACACAAACCGTACATCGGATTGAGCTGAGATTTTGGAGTTTTGGAGTCCATCCCTGGCCGACCAGGGCCAAGGTGACCTTTTTCTGAATAGTGGGCCCCACACACGTGCGGCTGGGATCACACGCACGTCCGTCTGGGCCATTGTTGTTGTCCATGTGCGGGATCGTCTTCTGGCTCAGGTTTTTATCCTCTTTTATCCTCTCATAGCCGTTTTTCATGAAACCTAGCCCTAAATTACGTTTTCTCTAAGTTATATGCCATTTTTCTTACCCTAGGGTTCCTTGATTTGAAATTGGTGAATCCCTTGGATTAGGGACTAATTACAATGCAAGTGTGGATGATTATTTCTTATCTTTGAGTATCGTTTGGTTCATAATTTTTAGTGATCCAACCCTAGCATGTGTAGGCCTGGACCCGCATAGATTCTCCTTAATTGAATGTTTGGACTTTTATGTGGGATATGGAATTTGTGTAATTGTTTCTGAACTAACGTGATCTAAGCTTGAAATTTTGCATATCATATTTAAATTCATGTCTTGCATCAGAGTGACCCTTGCTTGAAAAAATCATCTTGATGGGAAGATCCTAATCTTCCAAATTTTAGCTGTTTTCTACTCCATGAACGGGTTAGTTGTATTTCTTTTTTAATAATCTATTTGAAGGCCTTGATAAAAAAGGGTTTGGGATCTTTTGATTCTGAAGATTTTTGGGCATATAATTCATGGCCATGTACATTACAAGAAAAGCGGCCTAAGCCGACCAATGGCCCAACCCTTTACCCGTGGCAAGTTTTACCGGCTGCGGGCAAAGGCTGCGCCCTATAAAATAATAATAAAAAAGCCCTAATCTATTTGAGCGCCAACTCTCTCCCTCTCGCTCACCCTCCCTCTCCCTCTCCCTCCCTCTCTCTCTCTCTCTCTCTCTCTCTCTCTCTTGCGTGCTCTCCTTCCCTCTCTCTCCCTCTCCCTCTCCCTCTCTCCTCTCGCGCTCTCTCCTTCTCCCTCTCTCTCCCTCTCTCTCTCACTCTCCCTTGCTCTCCCTTGCTCTCCCTCTCCCTCTCCCTCTCCCCCTCACACGCTCTCCCTTTCCCTCTCTCTCTCCCTCCGCCTCTCCCTCTCGCTCTCCGCTCGCTCTCCTCTCACTCTTACTCTCCCTATCTATCTCTCTCTCAAAACCCTATTCCTCTCTCCCTCTCTCTATCTCCTCGGCCCTCTGCTGCAGTTCGGTCTTTTGCTGTTCGTGGATCTCGGATTCTCATCCATCTCAGATATGCTTTGTCGAATACAAATCCTTAATTAGGGATTTGCGTTGTTGAATCCATTTTAGGGATTTGCATTGTCGATTTTCCGTCCTTTTTTTTTTTTTTTTTTTTTTCAGCTCATTTATTTCACATATCAGTTATTGATTTCTTATCTTGTGTTGGGCTGATTTGGCTCCTAGAAAGTAGCCCTAATGGAAATGGAATCAAGTAACAAGGGCTGCTGCACATGTTTGGTTTTTGGGAAATGCTTGAAAATGGATCCTATTTCATGTTTTGGGGCCATTTTCCTTCATAAAAGTTGGGGAGCAAATTTTTGGAGATATCATTGGTCCTATTCTTGAAATGTTTATGTAGCTAGCCTTGAAATCTCGTCAATGATGCTAGATAGTCGGGGTTCATTTTCACTGTTTTTTGCTCAGCCACCAACTCATAAAGAGATATGATAATGCTGAATAAAAAGACAAGATTTTCGAGCTGTGAAAATGTAGAAGGAAATTGGAAAGTAAAACTACAACACAAAAAAAAAAAAAAAAAAAAAAAAAATCGAAAAGAAAAAGAAAAAAGAAGATAAGATAATGAAAAAGGAACAACTGTAGGGAGGTAAAGAGGGCATTAGTTTTGAAAATTCAAATTAACTACAGTAAAGAAAAACAGTTTCCAAGATCTGAAAATGTGGAAATTCCACCAAAGAAAAAAGAAAAAATAAAAAACCAAAGAGAATGGAATTGGGAGAAAGAAAAGAACTTCCAAGGCTTGAGTTTGGATCAGCCTATTTTTTTGTCCTCATCCTAACACTACCTGGTGCAAATGATGGGCCGAGTAGATGTCACATACATAGCACAGTAGGCTCCACAGAGCTTTTTGCTGCACGGAACGATACAAGTAGTATGAAATCTGCATCCTGATTTGCTGCACGGAACGATACAACTATAAAATTAGAGAGGCCATCAAAGAACAGAAGGAAATCACCGTTCAGCTGATCAACTACACAGAGTGGTAAGTTGCTAATATCAGTACTTCCAGGTATGATGTCACTATACCGTGTCAGTTCCATTATTTATTGCATTAGGAGCTCAACTTTTACAGTTGCTTGTTATGTTTTCTATAAGATATCTATGAACTAAAGGTTATTTGTGTGTACCATTGACACTCTTTGAGGATAGTTCATTGGATCTATGAGGAGACTACATTTGCTCCATTAATAAGGAGATATTAGGTTTTACCTTTGATGCTTTTCCATGTGCTTGACCTTTGAAACCTGGGAATTGCAGGGAAAAAGTTTCTATAATTATGCTATTTAATTATATTTCATTTCTTAATATCTGTAACTTGTACATGTTTTTCTTAACTTGGGTTTCAATTGTTTCCCTATGGAGTGTAAATAAATTGAGACAGAAACAATCCTGCTTCTCGTTTCTCAATTGTAATTATATCAATTTCAATTTGGACTTGAAAAAATGGGGCTTTAATGACAATGAGCATTTGAACTAATATGGCCCACTTAGATTAAAGATGGTAAGTGGTTCAGATTTGATGAATGAAACCATTCAGATGGTTAAAGATTGTTTGATCAGTATGAATTCCAGCCTCATACTCTACCCATAGGAAGGTCTGGATAGTCATTCATGCATGTCACGTGTATGATGGAGGAGACTTAAATAAAGAGGATGGGTTCGTGGTGGGGCACACCTAATGAACAGCCCAGATCTTTCACAAAAGTAGATGGCTGGTCTCAGATTGGACATGGGTTTCAACCCGTTCGGGTCTATTTCTTTTGTTATGGAATGGGCTCATGCCAAGTTTTACTTTGTGGGCCCAGCGCGAGCTTGAACAGAACTTGGCCTGGCCCAAGCCCGCCAGATGGCTACACTCCAACCGTACGAAGATTTCACCGCTAGAAAGATCTTGACCGTCTTATTTGCACATTGAACACACACCGTTGATTATTTATTTATTTATTTATTTTTACTTTAATTGTCCATTTTATGGCCATCAATGGACGATTGGGCCGTCCAATGAGTTGGATGCTTAGCGTTCGGTCCATTGACAATGGGCCCACCACACCATGACGTTTTAATGACATCCAACCTGTACATCACGTGATCTCGGCATATTCTCTTTGGAGACCGAAAACCAGGTGGATCCAAGACTCAGGTGGGCCACGCCATGTAAAATCATGACAAAAACCTATAAAATCACATTTGGCTGACCTGAGTTTTGCAATGACTGTACACTCATCCCGGCAACACACATCTTCTGAATGGATTGGATAGCGTATACAAGAGAAGGTGGCCCCCCACACATTAATCTGAAAGAGCTTTAATGGTGGGCTTCTTCATCCTAACTGTTCCCTCTGGTGTGGTCCACCTGGGTTCGGGATCAGCATGATTTTTAATGGCTAAGGATAACATTAGGTGGCACAAATGATAAGTGGATTGAAGGCATCATGGTGGGCCCACAAAAAAATTGTTGGATAAGGGATGACCCAAATCGCATATGGGGCTCCCCTTAGACAGGGGTGCCAAAATAAATAAATAATTAAAATAATAAAAAAATAAAATACACTCAAATTGAATATTTCAATTCTTTAAGGGATTTTGACCGTACTCCCACCCGAGTATGGTCAAATTCTCTAAAGAGGTTTCACCGTTCAAATATTCCAAGGGTGGCATTATAACAAGCTTTATAATTTTTTTTGGACAAAATGCCCTTGTCCTTGGTCCAGTTGTATGGTTTTTGAATGAATAAGAAGTTACGTCGTATTTAATGCTGAGAAAGTGATGTGAACATAAGTATTTTTTTGGCGTGGGCGAGGCCCAACTCGTGGGGCCCACATTGATGTATGTGTATAATCCATGCTCCCCATCTTTTTTGCCGTGTCATTTTAGGGCTGGGGCTCAAATATCAGCCTGATCCAGAGCTCGTGTGGGCTACATAATAGAAAATAATGGTGACAATGACACCCAATGTTGAAACTTTCTAGGCTCATTATGATGTTTGTTAGAAGTGGACACTGCCTAAGTTAGGACTTTTTAGGCCTACGGCGAGCGGCCGACAATGTGGACGGAACGAATCACCCCATTGTAAGCCTTGACTCCTATTATTTTAAAATAATAAAGTTATTAATAATATCAACTTGCAATCACAATCCTTACTACATTACAACCACGACCCTTACCACATTACAACCAGGTCGTGGTTGTAATGTGGTAAGAGTCGAGGTTGTTATGTTATATGGGTCGTAGTCATCATGCTATATAAGTCGTAGTCATCATGCTATATGAGTCATAGTTGGCATGTTATATGGGTCATGGTTGTCATATTATATAAGTCGTGATTATCATTTTATATGGGTCGAGGTTGTCACGTTACCGACTTACACGAGTTGGGTAACCGGACCTATGTAGAGATGGATGATTTTATTGGGCCCACTGTGATGTATATATTTTATCCACGTCCATTCATTTTGAAAGATCATTTTAATGAATGAGCCCAAAAATGAGGCATATCAAAGGCTCATGTGGACCACACCATAGAAAGCAGTGAAATTGAAAACTTACCATTGAAAACCTTTTGGGGGCCATAAAATTTTTGGATGTAACCTTATTATTATTATTATTATTTTTTGGCCCATGACGTTAAATTAAATTCTAAATTTAATGAATGGATTGGATTTGACACAAATCACGATAGGACCCAAGACCCTTATAACATGACAACCTTGACCCTTATTACGTTACAATGACGAACTCCACACGTAACATGACAACATCGAACCATATAACATGATAACCACGAGCATATAACATGACAATCACAACCCATATCAACCACGACCCATATAACATGACAATCTCGACCCATGATAACCACGACCCATATAACAAGAGGACCACGACCTTTACCACATTACAACCACGACCCATGTAACATGACAACCATGATCCGGGTCATGGTTGTAATATGGTAAGGGTCATGATTATAATATAGTAAGGGTCATTGATGCAGGACATGAAATGTAAATATGATATTCAAGATTTCAGGCTTAGATCATACCTATTCAGAAACAATTACATAAATTCCACATCCCACATGAAAATCCAAACGTTCAATTAAAGGGGAATCTATGCGGGTCCAGGCCTACACATGATAGGGCTGGATCAATAAAAATTATGAAGGAAACGATACTCAATGATAAGAAATAATCCTCCACACATACATAGTAATCAGTCCCTAATCCAAGGGATTCACTAGTTTCAAATCAAGGAACCCTAGGGAAAGAAAATGGGCATATAAGTTAGGGAAAACGTAATCTAGGGCTAGGTTTCATGAAAAAAGGCTATTAGAGGATAAAAGAGAATAAAAACCTGAGCCAAAAGACGATCCCGTGTATGGACAGCGGGCCTAGGGCGCTCGCACGTGCGCGGGTACTCGGCCGCACGTGAGGGGGCGTCGTTTGCAGAAAAGCTCTCATTGGCCCTGGTTGGCCAGGGGGAGGCTCCAAAACTCCGAAGTTTCGGGTCGATCCGAGCTACGGCTTGTGCGTGGTGCTCCGCCGAAGTGTCAGCTCGCCTACGGGTCGAAATCTGGAAACCCGCTTTAATGAATAACTCTGATGCAACAGAAGGACGAATTCAAAGTATGAATGGTGGGGGAAGATGGAAAAAAAAAGATGATGGGGGATGGGGATGAATCGGGGTCGATGTGGCTTCGCACCACGGTAGTTAGCCCTTCGAAAAGGGAGGGCTTCGCACCCACTTTTGAATTCTTTCACAACTCACGAAGAGAGCAGAAAAATAAAGCAGAAATTTTTATTAAACTTGAATGAATAAAAGAACTACAAGGGGTGCCTATTTATAGGGAAAACCCTATACCCCAAAAACTCGCACCATGTGCACAACCTATTACTTGGTAATGGAGTAAACTAAAATAAAAACCAAACACAAAAATCTAAAGCGTTCACAATGTTCTAAATAATAACAATAAGCAAAACCTAAAAAATGAAATCAATCCGACGAGTGGGCCACGATCATGAGATCCCATGATGGGTTTTTCTTGATTATCGGGCCCACTTTTATGAACCAAAACTTGTCTTCTAGTTAAGAGGCTCTCCTTGGACGTCATCATCGAGCCAGATCGATGATGGGATCCTCCTTCTGTATACATACGTGCATAGGGGTGGTGATGTGCGGCCGTGCGTGTGCACGATATCCTCATCAACTCTCCCCGGCTGTGAAGATTTCGCCACTGGCGAAATAAAACTCCTGAACCGCTCTAGGATGTCAGGATCAAGTTGCTAAAGCTCTTCCTCAGTGAGGCATGTGCTGTCTGAAGCTGGACGTGACTTCCATTTAACGAGGTACTTCTGAAACCCGCCATCCGACGTAGAAATTATCTCATGGTCCAGGATATTCTCTATTTCCTCTCTTGGGGTGTGAAGGCTAGGTATAGGAGGTAGAGGCTGGGATGAAAGGTCGGGAAGAGGCCATGGATCAAAGGGTAAGTCTGGGGAATCAGGATGGGTGGGCGAAGAGCCGGACAAAGTATCAGTGGGTCCCTGAAAAGCAACTAGATCCTCCACATTGAATGTGAAACTAATTCCCATGAAGAGTGGAAGATCTACCTCATACGCATTGAGACCGTTTCGCCTTATAATTTTGAAGGGCCCAGCGTTACACGCGTGTAACTTACGAACGGCTCCTGGAGGGTACCGCTCGGGCCTGATGCGGACCATCACAGAGTCCTTAATATTGAACTCTTTGAAACGTCTATGTTGGTCTGCAGAAAATTTGTATTGCTTATTACTAGTAGTGATCTTTCGCCTGACTTCTTGATGTAATGAATGTATGTGATGCGCAAAAGACTCTGCAGACTCTGATGGCCTATGGGATAATGACATGGGGATAAGATCAATAGGCTTCCTAGGCTTGTAACCAGTAACGACTTCAAAAGGACTTAGACCTGTGGACCTATTGACAGAACTATTATATGCAAACTTGGCTATGGGTAGTACGACATCCCATGTCCTGGTATGCTCCCTCACTAAACATCGAAGTAAACTCCCTAGGCTCCTATTAACCACCTCAGTCTGGCCATCGGTCTGAGGGTGGTAGGCAGAAGAAAATTGGAGCCTAGTATTCATCATGTGCCATAGTGTCTTCCAAAAGTAACTCATGAATCTCACGTCACGGTCAGACACTATAGTTTTTGGTAACCCATGCAGTTTGACGACCTCACTAAAGAACAGTTTGGCAACATGAGAGGTGTCAGAGGTCTTAGAACAAGGAATGAAGTGGGCCATTTTAGAGAAACGGTCCACGACAACAAATATGGAGTCATGCTTTCGAATAGTCTTGGGTAGTCCAAGCACGAAGTCCATACTGATGTCCTGCCAAGGGATAAATGGAACTGGCAAAGGTATATATAATCTTGTATTCTATTTCCTCTGCTTTGCCAGTTGACAAGTACGGCATTGCCCTATAATTTTGGCTACGTCCCGCTTGAGGCTTGGCCAATGAAATTTATCCTCTCGCAACCCCCCCTGAATGTAACTCCCAGACAAGAAAATCGCGAAGGGAGGTGCGTAATATGCACAAGCGGTCACTCCTAAACAAATATCCGTCCAAAATCAAATACTCACTGTTAGCTCCTGACGGACTCTCTAATAAAGATATATACACAACTCCAAAATTTGGACACTCAAAATACTCTTCTTTGATGCGCTCAAGGCCCGTAACTTTAATACTCATGGAATTGAGTAATGCGACTCGACGACTCAACGCGTCGGCAGACTTATTCTCTACACCGGCCTTGTGTTTAAGTACAAAAGTGTACTCTTGAAGGAATTGAACCCACTTAGCGTGCCTGTGGCTTAATTTCTTCTGAGAGTTCAAGTATCTTAAGGCCTCGTGGTCTGAGAACAAGACGAATTCTTGCGGTAATAGGTAATGTCACCAATGGCGTAGTGATTGCACTACCGCATAGAATTCTTTGTCATAGGTGGAATATCTTTGCTTCGCCTCGTTCAGTTTCTCACTAAAAAAGGCGACGGGGTGCCCTTCCTGGCTAAGTACTCCTCCTATGCCGACTCCTGACGCGTCACATGCGACTTCAAAAGCTTTTGAAAAATCTGGAAGTCGTGTGATTGGAGCTTCGGTCATTTTGACCTTTATCTCCTTGAAGGCCTTCGAGGCGGCCTTTGTCCATTGAAACTCTCCCTTTTTTATGCAGTCCGTGATGAGAGCCACAATGGAACTGAAGCCTCGAATGAACCGCCTATAAAAAGTAGTTAAGCCATGAAAGCTGCGCACCTCATGAATATTGCGGGGTTCAGGCCAATTAACGATGGCCTTGACCTTCTCAGGATCCGCCGATACGCCCTCAGCTGACACAATAAAACCTAAGAAGATCACACTACTAGACAAGAACGCGCACTTCTTTAGGTTGGTGTACAACTTCTCGGCCCTAAGGATCCCACAAACCTGCCTCAAATGGTTGAGGTGTTGCTCCTTAGTCATGCTATAAATCAAGATATCATCAAAGTATATGACTAGGAACTTCCTCATGAAGGGTCTCAACACTTGGGTCATCACACGCATGAAAGTGCTTGGGGCATTAGTTAACCCAAAAGGCATAACTAGCCACTCATATAGCCCATCCTTCGTCTTGAAGGCCGTCTTCCACTCATCGCCAGGGCGTATACGGATTTGGTGATACCCACTTTTGAGGTCAATTTTTGAGAAGATAGTAGCATTGGCCATCATATCTAGCATGTCATCAAGACGTGGTATGGGAAATCGATACTTGATTGTGATTTTATTGATGACCCTACTATCAACACACATCCTCCATGTGCCATCCTTCTTAGGTGTAAGAAGGGCGGGCACGGCACACGGACTCATGCTCTCTCGAATGAAACCCTTCTCTAGGAGTTCATCAATCTGCCTCTTCAACTCAGCGTGCTCCTTCGGGTTCATTCTATAATGCGGAAGGTTTGGTAGAGTTGCCCCAGGGATTAAATCAATGACATGTTGTATATCCCTCATAGGGGGAAGCTTATTCGGTAAATCATCAGGAAAGACATCTCGAAACTCATGTACTACCTGAATGGCCTCGGTGGGTAACTCTACTCTAGTCTCTGGTACACTCTCCCTAGCCACAAGGGCATATATCATCGAGTCCGCCTCCGTTTCACGCTCAAAGTCTTTGGCATTCAAAATATGGAGCGGTTTGGACTTGGACTTCGACTCCTTCACTTCTTTTGGGCCGCTCAAACTACTCTGTGTGGTGAACTCTTTTCCAGTTGTATTCTTGGGTGGTAGAGGATTTAACTTGATCTTTTTGCCCTCAAACCAGAATGTACACACATTTGAACGACCAAATATGGTAACATCCCTGTCATAGAGCCACGGCCTATCCAGAATGATATGGCCCACATCCATAGGAACAACATCACACTAAATTATGTCTTTATAAGATCCGAACTGAATAGGGACAAGACAGCGGTGCGAGACTGGAATGGATGTCTCATCAACCCAGGAGACTCTATAGGGCTGAGGATGGGCTTCTAGCTTCAAGCCCAAATGACTCACAGTGCTAGTCGATGCCACGTTGGCACAACTACCACTATCCACGATCATCTTACAGTTCTTTTCCCCACATTTTTCATAAGTGTAGAAGATCGTGTTGCGGCGCCAGTCATCAGTGTTCTTGGCTTAAGCCAGGGCGCAACGCACAATTGCGAGGGTCACAGACTCTTGTGGTCCCTCTTCCTCATCACTAGGGGTTCCGACTGGCTCATATTCCTCCTCCTCACTATCACTCTCTGGGGGCACTACTTCTACTTGCCCATCAATAAGGAGTACTTTGGTGCCCTCTCTGGTGCCGCACTGGTGAGCAAAATGACCAAACCCCTGACACCTAAAACACCTAGTGGCCCCACTTCCACGTGAATTAGACCTGACAATCTTTTTACCCTTATCATCCTTAGGTCTGGGCTAAACATTAGGGGAAGGTTTGTTTTGGAATCCCGTGTTAAGTCTAGCCCCAGATGGGTTGGCCTTAGTACCGGATTCGCGAAAGTCAAACCGCCTTCCCACAGATGCTTTAAGGTATTGCTCATCATCTAACACTACTTGGTACAATTGTTCGATAGTGTCTGTCTTTGGCGAGCAATTCTCTCCTAATGTCAAGACGGAGGCCCGTTTTAAAACAAGCAAGGGTGAGTACAGGGTCCTCATCAACCTTACAGTGGGTCAAGTACTCTTCGAATTTCTCAATATAGTCAGCAACACTTATGGAACCCTGTCAAAGAGATTGCCACTCCTCAATCAACCGCAGACGATAAGAAAAAGGGAGGTACTTTTCTTTAAGTGTTTCTTTTATTTTACCCCAATGGACTATTGGGAGTTCTCTTGCTCTTTCTTTCTTTCGCTCAACCGCCACCCAAAACCTCTTTGCTTGACCCACAAGCTTCATCTTGAAGAATCGGACTCGTCGAGCATTCGACATATTATACCACTCAAAATAGTGGTCCATATCCGCCAACCAATCTAAAAAAGCTTTAGGGTCTAAGTGGCCATCAAAAGTAGGGGCATCTACTCTAACTCCCTTGAGGAGTTGAGCATCTGGGTCATATTGGTCATGATGTCCCTCACGGGGTGGGTGCACAGGTGCGCGCCCATGACCAACTCCTTGGCCGCCTCCATTCCTTAGTCTAACCTCCTGACCACCTGCTTGAGAATGGGCATCTTCCCCAATGGTGGGGTTTGCCCTGAGGGAGGCCTCTATTTGAGTAACGCGATTATCAAATTGGTTAAGGCGTTGATCTATGCGTTGTTCCAAGCGCTTAGATATAGACTCAAACTGCTGGGTTAACTTGGCCATTGATTCTTGTAGTTGCTCCATGTTTAGAGTAGGGTGCAAACCAAAACCGCGACCCGTACGTGTGGGTATACACAGGCTAACTCAACCTAAGGACCTGCTATGGCAACTATATGCATCTAAAAAACCAAAACTAAATGATCCTATAAGACTTTATATGAAGACGATTATACACCGTTACAAAAATTCAGCTATATATGATGGACTGAATGCATGACAGACTCAAATAAACTAAACCATAAATATGTGGTGAATTCCCCTACAAGAACCCTAGGCTCTGATACCAAATTTGATGCAGGACATGAAATGTAAATATGATATGCAAGGTTTCAGGCTTAGATCATACCAATTCAGAAACAATTACATAAATTCCACATCCCACATGAAAATTCAAACGTTCAATTAAAGGGGAATCTATGTGGGTCCAGGCCTACACATGATAGGGCTGGATCAATAAAAATTATGAAGCAAACGATACTCAAAGATAAGAAATAATCCTCCACACATACATAGTAATCAGTCCCTAATCCAAGGGATTCACAAGTTTCAAATCAAGGAACCCTAGGGAAAGAAAAGGGGCATATAAGTTAGGAAAAACGTAATATAGGGCTATGTTTCATGAAAAAAGGCTATTAGAGGATAAAAACCTGAGCCAAAAGACGATCCCGTGTATGAACAGCGGGCCTGCGGCGCTCGCACGTGAGCGGGTATTCGGCCGCACGTGAGGGGACATCGTTTGCAGAAAAGCTCTCCTTGGCCCTGGTCGGTCAGGGGGAGGCTCCAAAACTCCGAAGTTTCAGGTTGATCCGAGCTACGGCTTGTGCGTGGTGCTCCCCCGAAGTGTCAGCTTGCCTATGGGCCGAAATCTGGAAACCTGCTGTAATGAAGAACTCTGATGCAACAGAAGGACGAATTTGAAGTATGGATGATGGGGGAAGATGGAAAAAAAGATGATGGGGGATGGGGATGAATCGGGGTCGATGTAGCTTCGCACCGCGGTAGTTAGCCCTTCGAAAAGGGAGGGCTTCGCACCCACTTTTGAAATCTTCCACAACTCACGAAGAGAGCAGAAAAATAAAGCGAGAATTTTTATTAAACTTGAATGAATAAAAGAACTACAAGGGGTGCCTATTTATAGGGAAAACCCTATACCCCAAAAACTCGCACCATGTGCGCAACCTATTACTTGGTGATGAAGTAAACTAAAATAAAAACTAAACACAGAAATCTAAAGCGTTCACAATGTTCTAAATAATAACAATAAGCAAAACCTAAAAAATGAAATCAATCCGACGAGTGGGCCACGATCATGAGATCCCATGATGGGCTTTTCTTGATTATCGAGCCCACTTTTCTGAACTAAAACTTGTCTTCTAGTTAAGAGGCCCTCCCTGGACGTCATCATCGAACCAGATCGATGATGGGATCCTCCTTCTGCATACATACGTGCGTAGGGGTGGTGGTGTGCGGCCGTGCGTGTGCACGATATCCTCATCAGTCATGGTTGTAAGTTGATATAATTAAAAATAGAAGTCGAGGCCCACAATGGGATGATCCGTTCCGTCCAACTTGTCGGCCAGCTCGCCGTGGGTCCAAAAAGTCTTGACTTGGGTAGTGTTCACTTTTAACAAACATCACAGTGAGCCTAGAAAATTTCAACAGTGGGTGCCATTGTTACAATTATTTTCTATTATGTGGCCCACACGAACTCTAGATTAGGCTGATATTTGGGCCCTAGCCCTAAAATGACATGACAAAAAGGATGGGCGGCATGGATTATACACGCACATCAATGTGGGCCCCACAAGTTGAGCCTTGCCCTCACCCAAAAAGGCTTCTATTCACATCACTTTCTCAACATTAAATACACGTAACTTTTTATTCACTAAAAAACCATACAACTATTAACCCAAGGACAAGGACATTTTGGTATGAAAAAATTTCCAAAGCTTGTTAGAAGGCTACCCTAAAAATATTTGGAATGTGGAACCTCTTTTGAGAATTTGACCATACAACGATGCTAGTACGGTCAAAATCCCATCCTTTAATCATACAAAGGTTATATTGACCCATCATGTTCAAAGAAAAGAGTTAAATTATTGAAGGGTTGAAATATATCAACCGAGATGTCTTTCCATCATACAAAGTAAGATTTCTCATATAAATGGCTTGTATCATTCAGAGTTAGAGTCCAAATGGACTGTAATATGATGTAGTGTAATGTATTCGAGCATATTTCAAACAGAGAAGAGATATAGCTACACGTAGAGAAAGAAAGAAAAATGCAACCACTACTTATAGAGAGAAAAAAGAAAAAAGGCTAAAATGGTTTCAACACCCTACTACATATTTTCACTTTTTTAAGGCTTTATGACTTTTAGACAAACCTTGTTTTTGGGCTGTCATAACATAAAAAAGGTGCAAAAAAATGTATAAAGTAGATGCTACATAGCCATCATTGCAAGCTCATAGAGCCTTATTGGGTGGCGCAAATTAGGTACTACGCCGCGACCTAATTAGAGACAAATGGTCCTATTGGGGGATTTGTAAGATTCATCATGATATATATGTTTTATCCAAGCTGTCCATCCATCTTAAAAGATCATTTTAGAGCATGATCATAAAAAGGAAGCAGATTGAAGGCTCAAGTTGACCACACCATGAGAAGTGGTGATAGTATTCCCACTATTGAAGGATTCCTAAGGCCCATTGTGATGTTTATTTACCATCTAACTTGTTCACAATGTCACGTGAACCTGGATGAAAGGTTCCATACGGTCGAGTTCATGGGGACTCCCCATATATATATATATATATTCCTAAATTCTTACCCAGTTACCCTAACCATTTATAGCAATCCAAGCCGTCCAAATCGTGGGTCCTTTTGTAGATGGAGGAAAGTCCCAAAAATCTATGACAAAAGCCCTTCCTAAAAATCAAGGCGGTTCAAGTTACCTGCCAAAGCCCTTCCCATGGAGTAGATGGAGCAAAGTCAAAAAATCAAGGCCATCCAAATCGTGGGTTCAAAATTGGCCCGAACTCTGCTGATTGCTGACTGGGCCGGGTTCGGGCTGGGCAAGTTGGCCCGGTGACCGGGTCGGGCCGGTTTGGCTGGTGACCGGGCCGGTCCGGGTTGAACCCAGTTCGACTCGGTTCGGCTCGATGTACACCCCTAGGTATGACCCACCTGAGTTCTGTATACTGCTGATTTTTCACATATCCCATAATTTAAAGGAAACCCATCAAATGCACTGTGTTGGTGTTTGACATACGTCATGGTGGGGCCCACATAGCTCGACCTCATGGGGAGTTCCCATGAGCTCGACCGTATAGAACCTTTTCCATATATATATATATATATATATATATTAGGATAGAATCCTTTACACCTTTTATTATTTCTGGTCATAGGACACGCTAGGATTTGATTGGGCCACATGTCACTATCAAAAATATAAACCACACAAAACATGTTTGAAAGTTGTTTGATCAAGTTCCATATTTGACCATGACATTTGACCCAATCAAATCTTGCCACAGTTTGTCACCATGATTCAGGCTAGGTTGAAAAAACTTATGGCTCATTATTATTATTATTATTATTATTATTATTATTATTATTATTTTAGAGAATTTTATGAGAAATACCTAATTAATTTGGAGTTTATATTCTTGTATCTTTTTCAAAAAGCAATATCATTTATTGATATTATTGTCATTCTACTACCTACCATTGCATTTATTCTAAGTTTGTTGGGTGGCTTCCCGTTCATGTAAAACTTATTATGACCACCAAGTTTATCACTTTGTAATAGGCCAAATGCCTGCAAATCACCCTAATTCGTGATTCAGATGAACCACATGACTAGAAACAGCGTATGGGAGAACAAATACCCTCCAAACTATTTTCCTTCATATAGCACATAATCACAAATGGTCTTGATTTTTAGGCACCGGATCTACATTTTTGTCTGTTATCTAATGGTCAGAGTGGATTTCATATAATTATCATGCCTATGAAAATTCAATGGCAGACATCTCTCAATTATTGTGGTTGGTGTGGCCCACCCAAATCATATGCTTTATATATATATAAAATTTTAGTCTCCAGCGCATGAGGCCACACTTGAGCTTTTATGCGAGCTTTCATATAAGCTCCTAGGTTACGCTCACCGCTAGAATTTATTGGCAATGAAAATGAGATAGTCTCGAAAATAATAACTTGTGCCGAGACTCCGGCACGCTCACAGGAATCGCCTATCGGTGCTGTGCATAAAAAATCAAGGCGGCTCATCCTCTTTAGTGGTACAAAGAGTTGATTGACGAAAAAAGGAAAATTGTATGGGACACGGCTCTTGATTTTGACTAGTTCCACCGACATTTATATAAGATCTATGTGGCCGCTAGATATTTAATCTCATGTTAGGCTAAAGAACACCCCTGCCGCACAACCTAGGTGATTGTAATCTCGGTGGGCTACGTTAAAGGAAAAAGTTAAGAGAGAGATGTCCACCCTTGATTTTTATAAACCCCAGTGATAATTATAAGAAATCCACTCCAATCGTTGGATTCCACATAAAAACTATGCCTATGGCCCAAAAATCATACACATCCATGATTCATATGTGCCACATTAATGAAAACAATTTGAAGGGTGAGTGTTGCTCTGTACACTTTTTGGATCATGTGGTCTACTTGAATCTAAGATAGAGCTAGTTTTTAGGCTGTTCACATGACATGGACTGGCACACTTGATGGTCAGTGTGGATTTTAAATAAACATTACAGTGGGCCCGGCCCATCCAATCTACCACCCATTTGTTCTAAGGGAGCCATGATAGTGCTGGGTGGAATAATAATTATATCAGTTAATCAGATAGCTTTTAAAAATCACGTGAACCTAAATTTTAATTAGGTACTTAAAAAAAAAAAAAAATTTTAATTTATAAAATTCCCTTTATCTGAAGTCGACGGGTCAGTGGCGTAACCGGAAGCGGATTGGCTGATGTACCACACATGACACCAGCTAGCGGTATATAGCTGGTGCATTCACGTTAGTAAGTTCTGTGGGTCCTATCATGAAGTATGTGTTATATCCAAACCGTCCATTTATTTTTTTGAGCTAGTCTTAAGTCTTGAGACGAAAAATAAGATAGATAGAGATATCAAGTGGACCACACTGAAAAAAGAAGTGATGGATTGAACTTCTACCATTGAAACCCTTTTGGAGTCACAGAAGTTTCGGAACAATATAAAATTTGTTTTTCTTATTCGTACATGTATTTTTGACCTTATGAACAGATTGGATGGAAAATAAACGTTATGGTGGGCCCTACGAATTTTTGAAGGGTGAAAATCATTATCCCATTGCTATTTTTGGTGTGGTTCATGTGAAATTTTGATATGATTCATTTTTTGGCTAATGGTATAAAATGATCTCAAAAGATGTATGAACGGTGTGGATATAATAAATACATCACTGTGAGTCCCATGTAACCTTGATCTCCTTTGAACCGTTCGTACAACGCGGAGCTGGAGGAGCGTCGGCGCTCGTCTTCGCACGACTACATCAGCTGTACAGCTGGTGTATGGTACACCAGCCAATCCGCTTCCGGTGTAACTAGACAGCCTCATCAGCACGGAATCGGATTGCGTACCGAGTTACTCAGTAAGCTCTTATCGTACTGAGCAAACTCTGTCGGGCCCACTGTGAATTCATGTGGTTTATCCACACTGTCCATCCATTTTTCCAGATCATTTCAAGGGTTGAACTCAAAATTGAATTATAAAAAAAGCTCAGGTAGACCATACCAAAGAAAATAGTGGAATTATTGATTTCCACCGTTGAAATCTTTCTAAGGCCCTAGTAATGTATAGTTGTCATCCAAACTAATCATAAGATCACATGGATATGGATGAAGGGAAATCACAAATATCAGCTTGATCTAAAACTTCTGTGGTCCCCCCCAAGAACTTTTCAACGATAGACTTCAATTCACACCATTTCGGGTGGTGTGGTCCATTTGATATTTAGATATACTTAATATTTGGATTATAGCCATAAATTTATATGATAAAAAATATGGACAGAGTTGATATAATGCATGAATGACGATGGGTCCCACAGCGTTTACTCAGTACGCTTAGGCCCTGTTTGGCCAATTGTATTAGAAAGTATTAGGGGGGATTGAATTCAAAAAAACATAATTATTACCCATGACAGGGGTTGTCCCCTGTTACCGTGGGATAAGCTAAATTCCATGCTTGGTTTGTAATGTGGTGGTACATTGAATGGATTTACTCACCATCATTTGAAACTATTTAGAATAACACACATGTGTTACATCTAAGTCGTTCATTTGTTTTGTAACCTCATTTTATGGAATAGGCCTAAAAATTAGGCAAATACAAAACTTATGTGGTCCCAAAGAAGTTTTCAACGATAAGTATTAACTTTCCATTGCTTTCTATGGTGGGGTCCACTAGAGCTTTAGATCTACCTGATCTTTTGGCTCATGCTCTAAAATGATCTCAAAAAATGGGTGGACGGTGTGGATATAGCCCACACATCATGGTGGGACCTACACAACTTGCTAACATTAAATGAAATTGGCACGAGGACCAATGCGATTCCAGCTAATCTACTTCCAAGCTTTTCCAAACATGGAGTAGAATTGGCACATGACCAGATGCAATTCTATCCCCCCTAATACTCTCTAATGCAACTGGCCAAACAGGGCTAGCGTACTGAGTTACTCAGTACGCAATCCCCTTCCCCTTCCCATCAGCACATCATTAGAGGGCGAGTTCCCTGTCTTTGAAGTACAGAGAACTCCTGTTGTGCACACCAGATTTATACACGTGTGCCCTGCTGTTGGATTATCAAAACCGTTGATATGATGGGCCCCATCATAGATGGACTCGGCCCCTAAGATCTACAAAATCAAAAGACCCTATCCATCTAATTTTTGGACATTTCACCGTTAAATGTGGATTGTTGGTGCATTTCTTCTTATCCATGTATTTGCATCCCAACGATGGAAAATGTTACTGTTAAATAACTGAACATATGTTTTTTCGACATGGTCCATCCATTATATGGCCCACCAGATCAATGGCCTTGATAAACCAGCTAGAGTCCCACGTGTACAATCTGGCTGCACAAGAAGGAATTTCTTCATTGAAAGGGGTTGGGTACCTCGCCCTAGGTAGCCACCTAGGGTTACTTTCACTCACGCATGATAAATGACTTAACGTGCATGAAATCCACGCTGTCCATCACGTAAACAACCTTTTTAAGGCTTTAATACCAAAATGAGAAAGATTCAACAGTCATGTGGGTCACCCCCCCAAAAAAAGTATACTAAAACCTCTAAAATCACGTCATATGGTCCACCTGTATATTTTATCCTGCTGTAATTTTTGGGTAATGCTTTCACCCTGACGAGACACACGAGATGAATGGATTAGATTGCATATAAACACAAAGGAAGGTCCTACACAAAATTAACGATGGTGTGGCCTACCTGAGTCTTCTATGATCCTGCTTCTTTGTTTCACTGATTAAAATGAGACATCACACCATATGGACGGGGTAGATCTAATGAAAATTCCACAAACATGGCTATGATGGTTGTTGTTGTTGTTGGTGGTGTTGGTCCATGGCCTAATTATTATTATTCGTTCAAGCACCAGCCGCCTCTGATTGCTCGAGTAATCTAATCAACTACGTTTATGACAGTTAATTTGAACTGCTATGATTTGGACGGCTGATCAGACCAAGGGTCTATACACCTCAGGCTGCGTTGGTCCAGCAGAGGTGGGACCCATGATGTGATGCAAAACAACATTACGTTTCACAAATGATAATGCTTTTTATTAGGGTCTACATGGGAGATTATGTGGTTGGCTGTCTGGGGCACATGAAATTCCTTTCCAATCAATGTCTCCCAATGAAATTTGACTTGGGTTTTGAAATTTCAACCGATGAATCCGGTGCGTTGAATGGACTAAGCATGATTCAGTCATTTCCATGCATGGACGTCCTTTTTGTCATCAGAAAAGCGTTTTAAGTAAATGGTTGTATTTGAGTTTTCATATACCACGTTTCTTTCCTGCCAACTTGTCACTTGTATAGATAATCTGAACCATGCAAAAGGTGGGCCACTCCATGGAGATCACCTTGGGAAAAACCCACAGTGGTCCACTCCCATCTGACTTGAGATGTAGGTGTGGCCCACCTTATGCGTCGATTGGTTCCATTTTTTGCCCATATGTTCTTTATTGTGTGGCCCACCAGCAGCACGGATCAGATTTTCTATACTACCGAAGTTCACTACGGTGATATGATCCTTACCCTGGCTTGTGTAGAAGATCGGATCCGTGCAAAGGGTGGGCCGCTCCATATAAATCACTATAGTGGATCATACCCATGAATATCTCCGATAGGACAATCCTAACCGTTGAATTTATGTCCTAGAAATAGATTGCTGAGAGAGGAATAAAACAAGAACCCATATTGAATTAGAAATGGGCCATGAAAGGGGCGGAACGCATGTCAATGATCTGGGCCATTCAAAATTGTACGAAAAAATTGAATGGTTATAAAATAAAATCTATTTGTTCAAATTCAACTCACTTTTGTAGCTTACTTGTGTCGGTATACATTATATTCAAAGTTCGTAGTACTTGATGAATAGTTCGGATCTCTGACATGTGTATGGTCCACCCAGATATTTGGTTTTGGTGAGGCTTTGTCCAATAGCATAATGGGGCTTCAGTTCCAACAAGTAGGGCCATGGTTGAATGATCCAGACCATTAGTCTTCTGTCTCCATCGTAGATGGAACTGGGGCTACCAGCGACGGAAAAAAACTAATTAGTACAATCCTAACCTTTTAATTTTTAGCCTACGAAGGATGGTTGAAAATAGAAAATGACAGTGAATTAATGGTTTGATACAAAGTGAGAAGTTCGACCTTATATATATATATATATATATATATATATGCTAGAATACATCTCGACCTATGGCTATAGGATATGCTGGGACCTTGGATTGGGGCCATCTTTCAATGATGCAAACAATTTATATGATTGGCCTCACCTTATCTGGGGGATGGTAAAAAAGAAAAACTCTTAATTAAATTAGAATATTTCAACTCTTTGATTATTTAAATCATTTATTACTTTGAATATGGACGGGTCCCCTTTAAATAATTGAAAAGGTTGGATACTCCAATCCATCAACTTCAAGGCCTTAGATTTGGTTCTGGAGAAAGATTGAGTTTTCACTGCCATGAGCACACTTGCTTAAATTGCTATGTCAATCTTTTACTTTATACTTAGGTTGTTGAAGTTGAGCATTGAGTAAGAAATTGAAGTATGAAAATGACATAAGTGATAGATTGTTTATGGCCAGCTACATGAATAGGAAGCAACATCAGTTGGTAGGCACCTCACACTCCGCACCGACATTTTGGAAGGTGTTAAAGCACTTTGTCGCGTCAAGCAGGTGAAGGCATTTGTTGACATATGAGTTTTGGTACTTATCCAAAATGGGGCTCACATGCATTTAATGATATCTTTGGGCCACATCACCTTAGCTCCAACAACCTTATTTTGATTCATAAAAATGATGTCATCACGCTGCAATGAGGAAGCAGAAAATCAATGGCAGACTCTATACCACGTGCAAAGACCCTTGTGCCACAAAACTTCTAAGGCAAGCTCAAAGGTCCTCACCTCCTGTATGTGAAAAGTTAAACCCATGGACTTATACATACCTTCAACACTGGGCTTATAAATACCTTCAACACTCATTTTGATAGAGATAGAAAGAGACGTGCAGATTTTGAAACTTTACACTCAGACACTCCTAATTCAAGCTTAGCTTGCTTGAACATTTTGCTCCCTTCACTAAGGAGGACCTTGTGTCATGCAGCACAGATACCTGTGAAGGGAGAGACCTTGTGTCATGCATCACAGACACTAACGAAGGGAGATACCTTGTGCCATGCACTAGAACCTAAGCGCTGTTGGATCGAGCTCTGCACCTAGGTGCAAACTTATTAATAGCATTCACACCCCGTGTAAAGTTCTTTTTTAGTCCCTAAAAAAGGGGTTATGGGCTCCAACAGCTTGAAATGGACCTCTCAGATAACTATGTCCTTGGACTGGCCTTAGCTTTTGTTTCATCCAAATAGTAAAGAAATATACACTTTCTGGACTTTCCATTCATGTTAGTCCTTTGCTTTTTGAAAATTTATACATAAGCATCACAACCAAAAGTATGAATGAATAAATAATTAATGGATTTTTCATACCATACCTTTTCAAGGATCTTATAATCTAGTATAGTTATAAAAGATTGGTTTACTAAATAATAAGTTGTGTTAACGGTTTCCACTTAAAAATATTGTTCGAGCGTAACTGAACTCAGCATGCTCTTAGCATGAAGCGTACGCATGGTTTATACATTCCGTGTGACTCCATTTTGTTGTATAGTAATAGATTGTATAGTGCCTTTCACTGCCATTCTCATTTCAAAAAACCTAAAATTATTTCAAAATATACTTTCCTCTGTTATCAATTCTCATACACCTCTGATTTTCTTTTGATTTTCAATAAATGCTTGAAATCTGATGAAATAAATAAAAACTCATACCTTTAAAAGAAATTTAATAAAATTAAAAAAAATACTTCAAATCTCTAAAGGATCTAACAAGAGCCTCTCAAGTATAAAAATAAATTAGATTTAAAAGATATTTACTTTTAGCAAAGATATTTACTTTTAGCAGTGGAAGGAAAATGAATTCTATGGAGCTTTCCCAACAAACAATTATCACAAAAAACTAAATTAATAAATTTTAAAACAGGAAATAAATTTTAATAAAAAAGTACCTTTAGTTCTTACTTGCTCACAAGTCAAACCATCTATGCTAGATTGTAGCAGAATGCATAGCAACTTTGATAGTAATAACATTGTTATGACCATAATATGTTTGATCAATAGATATAAACCATCCATCAACTCAATTCTACCATTTTTGAAACTTCCAATGAAAGCTTTTAGAGCTAATTTTGTGAATGTGGCAAAGTTCTTTGGGCCCGTCGTGATGTATGTGTTATATCCACCATTTCCATTCATTTTTCCACATCATTTTAGGGCATGAACAAAAAAATGAGGTAGACCCAAAGCCTGAGTGGACCACGCCACAAAAAGCTATGGGGACAAGGACACCCACTATTGAAACCTTCCTAGGGCCTTTTTTGCCATCCAACCTTCTCATAAGGTCACACAGACCTAGATGATGGGAAAACACAAATATCAACTTGATCAAAACTTTTGTGGCCCCCAAGAAGTTTTCAATTGTAGGCATTCAATCTCTATGAATTTTTGTTGTGTAGTCCACTTTAGTTCTGGGTCTACCACATTTTTGGGCTCGTGACTTAAAATAATATGAAAAAAAAGAATGAGCGGCATGGATCTAACACACATCATGGTGGGGCCCATAGAACTTTGTTACATCATGTGAGTACTTGTTATGGTTAGGCAATTCGATTCTTGACGCAGGGATGAACGTGATGAGGATAATTACTCTGAATCCACGGAGCTTCTCTGGACTCCTCACAGAGATTTCTCGAATCCACGAGAAACGAAAGCAGAAAAATAGAAATAAATTCTAAGAAATTCAAAATTGATTAATTGATGACTAAAAACGAGTTCACAACCCTTTAAATAGGGGTACCAAGCAATGGGAAAGAAATCAGAATCAAACTACAACTACAACTTCTAGAAATCGCGACTTACTATAAATAGTAACTATTTATAGAAGGTCGTGATGTCTACTAGTGCACAAGGTTTTCGGCCAAAAATAGTAAGTGTCCTATTTGGCTTCACCAAACCGTTATCCTAATTATTCTAAGCTCTTTTAACGTTGGGCGCAACTCCTAAAGCCCAACGGATGAAGAGTTATAATCAAACTAAATCTTACTATTTATAGTAAAAACAAAATTAAAGCAGGGAAACGACCGTCGATCTAGGGGTTTTTTGCAATTCCGGGCGCCGCAACCCGGCATAGCGGGGTTGGTTGGCTAAAGTAGCTCGTTCTACCCTAAAATCATATATTTTACGTCGGCTAACTCATCCCGGATTGCGAGATACGCCTGATCTAAGGTCTGCCGGTCCGAATCACTTCTGTCGTCTACCGGGCCTTTTCTGATCCATCTTGGCCATGAAATTGTCTGCAACCCGCTCTACATCAATTCTGCTTTACAATAAAGCCTTTATAGGAAGTTTATGTGATGGGAAGCTAAGTGGGGCCTAACATGATGTTTGTAAGAAATCCACCTTGTCCATCTGTATTGCCAAATCATTTTAGGAATGAGACAAAAAAATGAGGCATATCCAAAACTCTAGTGGGACGCATGATATATGAAAAGTGGGTAGGGAAATGCCTACCGTCGAAACCTCCCTAAGGTCCACCGCGATGTTTACATGTCATCCATACCGTTCATAAGGTCGTTCCTACTGGGATGAGCTGAAAATACAAATATTAGCATGATCGAAAACTTTTGTGGCGCTATAAATATTTTAATGGTGTACGTTCAATCTCACTGTTACCTATCGTGCGACCCACTTGAGTTTTAGATCTATCTCATTTTTGGTCCCATGTCTCAAAATGATTTGGAAAAGCGTATGGAAGGGGTGAATTTCTAACAAACATCACGTTGGGCCCCACCCTCTTGTTGTAGGAGCTACCAGCCAGAGGCTTTCCTTGGAAATCGACGTCATCCCACTTTGAGTAAGAGCGGATTAGGTGTTACTCGAGTTACATGATTAGATCAGGGTAGGGGGTGACTCGACTCGTCCGACTCGGTCAGATCCGACTCGACCCGAACTGAATGATATAGTCGGGTTCGAATCGAGTAGTCCTATCTCAATCCGAAACCCGACTCAATCAGGTTATCGGGTACTATATAAACAAAAAAAAAACTCTTCTACCTACCTTAACCCTACCAGCAGCCGCTCGCCGTACCCAACCCAATCTGAGAACCCTACTCCTGTAGAGCCACTTGTCCGGCCACCCTCTATTAGCGAGCTCCTCCTCATCCTCTCTCTCTCTCTCTCTCTCTCTCTCTCTCTCTCTCTCTCTCCTCCACCCTTCCGCATAACAACACCTGTCCAGCTAGTGGCCACCCATTCGAGGCTTCGAGCTCCTCCTCCTCCTCCTTTGTTTGTCACCTCCACCCATACGCACAACAGCACCCGTCCCGGTTTGATTTCATGTATTATTTCTTTTATTATTATTATTATTGTTGTTGTTGTTGTTGTTGTTGTTGTTGTTGTTGTTGTTGTTGTTGTTTTAATTAGATAAAAAATCTTAGATTTTAAATATCTCTAACCCTATATGCTGCACCCGATTCCACCCCAACCTAATCCCAAACTCTCTCTTCCTCTCTCATCCTCCTCCTCTTCCAAGCCGGCAACCACCTACCACCATCACCACCCTTCTCTCTCTCTCTCTCTCTCTCTCTCTCTCTCTCTCTCTCTCTCTCTCTCTCTCTCCTCTCTACTCCCTCCCACCCTCTTCTTCCAAGCCTGGTAGTCACTCATCACCACCCTCCTCCTCTCTCTTTCCTCTCCACTCCCTCCCTCATCTCTCGATCTGAATCGGTACCAACTCGAACTGACTCGGTACTTTTTACCGAGTCGGATTCGGTCCAGATTAGTCTAGGCTAAACCCAGATTCAGATCAGTTCAGGCATGTTGGACTTGGTACCGAGTCGAGTTCAGTTTAGGCCTATTTAAAAATCGGATCGACTCAGGTTAGCCCTGACTCGGTTCGACTAGACTCAATGCCCGGCTCTATACATGATAGTGGGTATTACTATGACCATGGGGCCTACTTTGATAAATATATTTTACATCCATGCTGTCCATCAGATCTTCTTGCTCATTTTAGGGCATGGGCCCAAAAATGAAGCAGATCCAAATCTCAAGTGGATCACACCATAGGAAATAATGGTCATTGAACGACCACTATTAGAAACATCCTAGGGCCCACCATAATGTTTATTTGTCATCCAACTTGTTTATAAGATCACATGGGCCTGGATGAAGGGAAGACAAATATTATCTTGCTCCAAAACTTTTGTGGCCCCAATTTTTTTTTATTTTTATTTTTTATTTTTAACAGTGAGAGTTCAATCTCTGTACTGTGGTCCTCCGTTTGAAATTAGAATCATTTTCATTTTTGTTACCATATTCGAAAATGATCCTGAAAAAAAAATGAATGGACCATATGGGTATGCAACACATACATCAAGACGGGCCCCATGGTCCCACGTTACCCCAGTAACACCTAGTTTACTCCAGCTTTGGAACGACACCAACTAAGTGAGGCCCACCGTTATATTTGCAAGAAATTTATTCCGTTCGTTCGTTTTTTCTAATCATGATAGGATATGGTTCCAAATTAGGAGCAATTTGGTAAAGTTGTCAAATTTCAAACATTTTTTTTTTTTTAAATATTAAACAGATATTTTAAAATTTGGTGGTACTAAATTTTAGTATTCAAGAATTTTTTCAAATAATTTATCAAACATGCATTTTAACATTTTATCAAAATTTAAAATTCAGTATACAATAGATATAGTACTTAAATTAATTTCAAACTTTTTTTTTTTTTTTTTTTTTTTTTTAAAATTCGTTTTATCAAACATATATTTATCTCTTTTTGGCACGCTTGTACATGAACTTTTTCACCTAAAAATATCCAAGAATAATACTCTCTCGATCTATGCAGCTATACCAAGTCTTCCTAACAAAGGTAAAACCACAATACAAAGCATTACGAAGAATCTAGAGTAAGTAGGCTTTTACCATATAAACACATCAGCAGACAAGGTGGAGAGACGTATGGAAGTGTTCCACCGCCCTAATAGAGCCCGCATTGCCCACAAGAATCACATTACTGGCCTGTAATGTAATGAAAACAATTCAATGATAGGATGGTTGTGAGTTTTAAGACCATCCAAATCATCAGATCCACTCAACGGGGAACATAACGTCAAAAAATATCACAATAAATTCATAATTTCCGTTGATGTAGGGGAGGTGGGCCCACTTAGATGTCGACGCAGATCCTATGAATGTCTAATGAGGAATATTCGAATCTAATTCCTTGACTACGAGTGCACCAGCTGCCACGGATCGCGGGGCACAGGTCTGTGTAGGGCCCACAGAGATTTCCGTAATAAATACACTTGGTTCATCAGTTTTTAAAGACCACAATAGGGCAGGAGTCTAAAAATCAGGCAGATCTAAAACTCATGTGGGCCACATTACAATAAACAATGGGAACAGAGATCTCCGCGTTGAAACCCTTCTCGAGCCGACCATGATGTTTTTATGCTATCCAAACCGTTCATAGAGTTATTTCCACTCAGGTAAACTGTAAGAACAAATATCATTATGATATCTCTGTAGGCCCCACACAGCTTCTAACGAAAGGAACTTCCTAAGCGGGGGCGCACAAGCAATTTGCATCTAGTGTGCGGGATCCGAGCTGTTCATTAGGTGGGCCCCATTGTGTAGATCTCCTATGGCAACAATTAGGTTGCTATTAGGGGTATACATGAGTTGACCCGAGTCAAGCGTAGCACAGCTTGGCTCGGCTCGACCGCTAGCTGACCCCAACTTGAACTCGGATTGGCTTGGTCCTCGAGCCTGACTGGCCAGCTCGGCTCAGTTCAGTCAATAGCTAGGGCTAGTTCAAATTGACTTCGAGCCTCTGCGGAATTTTCTCAAACACATAGAGTACACTTTAAAATTTTCAAGGAATGTAAAGTAGCAGCACCGGTTTACATGTATTTCATCAAACATTCGGCCGGCAATATAAAAATCAAAATATAAGGGTATTTGTTTTATATCCATACCTTCCTAGCCACCAGTCAACACTTCATTGAGTTATTTTATCAAACACTTGCTGAGCAACATCAATATCAAAATAACTGAGTCACCCAACTGGTTCAATCCGATCGAGTCCCGTTTAGGCGAGCTCGAACTCGGCTCGAAATTTTTTCAAGCTTAAAAAAAACTGCTCGACTCAGCTCAAGCTCAGTTTCGAACCGAGTCGAATCAAGCTTTTTCGAGTCAAGTCAAGCAAGCTTCGTCTACACCTATGCTCATCCGGTGAGACACACTTGTAGGTAAATAAATATTAAAAAACTAAAAAACCAACCGTCCATGTTCAATGTATTTGCGTGGCCCACTAGAAGATCATCTAAGATTCCTTGCGCAGGTAATCTTATTGGTTCAGCCCACCTGGTTCATTGCTTGATATTGCATGCGGGCACCTGTGGTAGGGAACACTTCTTCACTTGCCGGATCCCACATTTGGGAGTTATTTGATACTCGGACAGAGTCGGATGGTTCATGCACATGAATTTTGCAGTTGGCATATATGTAACACCAATTAGACCTCCGAAAGGTGGGTCCACTGTACATAAGTCATAAATCCAAACTCGGATTGATGGAGCGATCTTACTGTTTAATTTGGGCCTTTTTTCCTTTTGTTCCTGTAACTAAAAGTTCTGTGGGGCCCACCGTGACGTCCTTATGACATCCACTCCGTCTATCAGTTTTTCCAGCTCCTTGGTATGCCGTGCCAAAAATGACACAGTCCAAAAATCAAGTGGACCACACCAAATGAAGAAGTGGGGTTTAAACTCCCACCATTCAAACCTTGTTAGGCCCCACGGAAGTTTTCGATCAGGAAGAAATTTGTATTTTCCCTTCATCCTGTTGGGGAGTCACCTTATTAATGGATTGGATGACATATAAACATAACGGTGGGCCCCAGGCAGTCTTCGATTGTAGGGTTTTTCATTCTCATTGTTTCCTGGTTTGTGGCCCATTTAGGGCCTGTTTGGCCGGGCAGGGTGGATGGGATTAGGTTGTATTAGGATGGATTGGAAGAAGCAATCCCGGGATTTGGCCGGGCGTGCCCAACAGGCAGAAGTTGGATATAGCAATCCCATGGGATTGCCAGCAATCCATTGACATCACCATCATTACCTTGAAATCCACCCAATCCCTCTTAATCCCATCTATTTTGCTTGGGACATGTTTGGTTAGACGGAGCAATCCCGAGATTGGCTGACGTAATCCCGGGATTGGCCAGGCGAGCCAAACATACTCGGTTATGAATTTCCTGGATATAGCAATCCCATGGGATTGCCAGCAATCCACTGACACAGCCATCATTACTTGCCATCCACCCTAATACAATCCAATCCCATGGGATGGGCCCGTCCAAACACGCCTTTAAAATTTGAATCTTTAGGGCGTGTTTGGATTCACGCTCGGGAGCGGATAGTATTGTATTAAGCTCGCTGATGGGACATGTCAGGCGTTTGGTTATGAACGGCGGGCGACGCATTCCATGCGCGCGAATACCACCGAGAACCACTTCTCGTCATCGAGTACATAGTATAGGCTGGCGGCTATTCCGCGTCAGGTCTGTCTCGGCGCTGTATCGTATTGAAAACGGAAATGACCAAAAAATGCACCATTTCACTTGGGTAGGAAGGAGAACGACCATTCTAGTACTCCTTCGTCTCCGGTGACCTTCTCCCCTATCCTGCATGTCGGTCATGATCTCACATTTCTCACTCCATTGGACAGCCTGCATCTTACAACGTCTTCAGTGCCTTACGAATAGGTTCCTCTTTGTAAACCAGGTGTCCGTGCTTTGCCGTCCTACTGTGCAGAAGCAAGTTAGGTACGCTCCTCCCCCCTCTAAAATTCGCCCATAGATTCATCCAACGACCTTTACCGTGATAGCATTCTACCTCTATCACGGTCAGGTGTATACAGCGTCCGCTGGGATTAACCCTATTTCCCAACTCTACGCGTAAACGGACGAAGATGGGGCAATCTTCTCCCCACGATTCCAAGTCGGGTTTGATAAAAGATGCCACTGCATGCTGGAAGACTGGAAAGGATGGGTGCATGCCACAAGTGGTGTCTGTATATATAAATCATTCGCTCATGTGGATATGCCCTCTATTACAACAAATGCTACTCTGATATGACCAAATCCAATCCTTATTTCACTTCTTGTCTTCGAACCTTTCGTTCTTGGGTTGTAAGCATTATCTCATACTGCTCCCGGTGGTTATGAAGATGTTTTTCTCGATGATTTTCAAGTACCGTGGTTCTGAAATATCTCAGTGACGAACCCAGTGGTTACTGAGGTTGTTGTCTGTTTCATTCAGGAAACAACAACTAGTAATTTTGTTCATACCTCATAATCATGTTTGGGACATGAACAAGCGCTGTCTCTGATACATGTATGTCTCTTTACATTTGTTAGTTCTGTTGTTGTACATGTGTGATGTATCAATCTTGGTTAAAGGATTGCAAATCTGTTCCACTAAATCTGTTGTGAGATCTGCTGTTACATCTTCGATTTCTGATGTTTTTTATGGTTATTAAGACATTCATGTATAAAATGTTGAATAACATATTGACTAACCAGAGGATTTATATGTACTCTGTTGACATACTGTACCTACTCAACATGTGCATTATCTGACCTTTACCTGTTTCATGTTTCATTCTGAGTTTGAGGGGTTTGAAAACATTCAGCTGTGTAAAGATTCCTATCTACTACATGCATTAGCAGCTGGAATAACCAAGTGATTCATGCGCTGTTTCTAACTTTCTGCACATGAATCACTTGATGTAACCAATTTTCGTCTCTCAGTATGGATCAACAGATTATAAGAAAAATAAAAAGTGGCTGAATTTAATAAAAACCGATTAAAAGAAACAACGCATGAGCCTGATACATGTCGTTTTTCCATAGGATTGATAGGAGAAACAACTGATAGATCTGTTATTTGTAACTTCCTGTACTGATACTAATTCTGCTATTATCAGATGGGATGTATCAATCTGATCAGTGACGATCATATATATCCTACTGAGAACTTTATTAGTATTGATCAGTTATTATGCAATAGGTCTGTAAAAGGTCCTACGAGAAGAAGACAACAAACAATTAACCTGCACTGAGTAAACAAGTGTAGTATCAGTTACTTGTAATTGTATAATATTGAATTTACATTTTTATATACTATTAAAATTTAAATTTTCTTCTAATTGTCAATTAGATCATTTTTCTAGTTCCCTTAAAATTGACATAGCTTTCGAAAGCGAGGAAAATTCTGATGACAGATCATCTGGCAGTGATTGGAATGCGAGTGAACTAGCCGCTGCCATAACTACCATTGTAGCTGCAGTAACTGTAATGGTAGGAGCTGAATATTATCGCTGTTACTGTATAAAAGCTAAACCCAACGAGAGCCACATTGAGAGGGATAGGTTCATAAGCCGAATTATACGTAAGAGCGATACTAAGTGTCTTTCGCAGCTAAGGATGGGTAGGGACAAGTTTTTTGAATTATGTTCGTTGTTGAGGGATCGGGAATTACTTTTCGATAGCAGGAGATGCAGCATGGAGGAGCAGGTTGTCATGTTTCTTCATACTATTGGACATAACGTACGTAATCATGTGATTGGTCATCGGTTTACACGATCTGGTGAGACAGTGAGCAGACACTTTAGCGGAGTGCTAGATGCCATAATCGGGCTCTATCCCGAGTACGTGAGGTTCCCTGGTTTACACACACCTAAGGAAATATCCGACAATCCTTTGTAGAGTTCATATTTTCAGGTAAACTGGAATATATGTTGGAGAGATTCATAACTTGTAAGTTAGATTTTAATGTTCGAACTGATCATATCACACACTTCTGATTGTAGGACTGCATCGGGGCCCTAGATGGTACTCATATCCCGGCTTATTTGCATAAAGAAAAAAGCTCTACTTTCAGAAATAGGAAGGGATATCTGTCACAGAATGTTATGGCAGCATGTACTTTTAATATGAAATTTGTATATGTGCTTGCTGGTTGGGATGGATCCGCATCCGATGCTTGTGTGCTACAAAATGCACTCACCCGTCGCCTAGACTGTTTTCTTATTCCACATGGTAATTGCGTATAAGGGATGATTGTTCTTTCTGCATGTAATTATGTACGTTAGCTTTCTAAAACATATCTTCCAATTGTGTAGGAAAATATTATGTTGTTGACGCTGGATATGCACATGTGCCTGGTTTTATGGCACCCTATCGAGGTGTCCGATATTACCTGAACGAGTTTCTTACTAGAAGGAAGCCTGCCAATATGAAAGAACTTTTCAATTATCGTCACGCACAGTTGCGAAATGTCATAGAGCGTTCATTTGGCTTGTTAAAAAATCGCTTCCCTATTCTACGTACTTATCCTCAGTTCAGGTTTATAACGCAAGTGAAAATTGTTATAGCTTGTTGTGTCATTCATAATTTTATTCGTGTGAGTGGTGATGATGGATTTACTGAGGTAGTTGAGGACAATGGAGACAGTGCAGAGGATGTTACGCCATTCCCTGTAGATGTAACCTCAGTAGATGAAGGACAAGCCTTAGCTCGGTTGACGGATCGCGCTCGTGACGAGTGGATAAAGAAGAGAGACGAGATTGCTGAGAGAATGTGAAATGACAGCCTTCCACGTACAAGACAACGTACTAATATTTGATAATTCTTGTAATGATCCGCTTAGTTGAAAGCGGGAATATTTTAACATAATTTTACCAAGTTTGGGATATTGTCTTTAATATTTACCGTGAATGTCATTATGCTTGCCTACGAGTCATTACTATACTGCATTACATGATTGTAGTTGTTATATCTCTATTTACCTGTTCTGCTTGTACGTTCTATAAATTTTCTAAGGAGTACTGCTAAGGACCCGAGAACGAAAGATGCCGTGCCATCACCTTCAAAAAAGAGTGTTGCTTCAAACCAGTGCCCCAGTTTACTAACTGTAGTAATTGGTACTCGTACGAAAAAGCATACGCCGCCCCTCAAAGGGCCATCCTCGAAAGGTGTATCCCAACCAAGGCGTAGTGTAGGCTGTCCTCGTAAAGTTAGTAAGCTTCAATGGACAGAGAATATGGATAACGCAATGGTGGATGGGTTGGTTGAATAGGTGAACCTAGGACTTAAAAGTGACGTTGGGTTTAAACCCGAAGTGTACAAGGCCACGATTCAAGTGATTTACGACACTTGTGGCATTTTACTGGAGAACTGTCATATTTCTAATCGTTTACGGACCTTAAAGAGGCTGTACTGGGCAATAAAGGATATGCTCAATGCCTCGGGTTTTGGATGGGATGATCAGAACAAGATGGTTGTTGCTACAGAGGAAGTTTGGGATTGATATATCACGGTACGATCTTCACATATAACTGCTATTAAACTTTGTATAATTTGATTTTACCACATTCATGAAAACATTATGTTTTTGGCTGTATAGACACACCCCTACGCCGAACGGGTGCGAGGCAAACATATCGAAAGATGGGACGACCTCGCTTTCATGTTTGGTAATGATTGTGCCCACAGTGAATTTACTAGTACGACATATTATTCTCCGATATCAGGGAAGAGACGTGGCCGTGATGAGATCGACTCTGACGATGAGTTGGATGAGGGGGCTTCCCAGACAGTAGATTTGTCATCCTTTGACGAGGAAGACCGGAGGAATCCCCCCTCCTGAGTTCCAGGTAGTGATGGATCCTTCTTAAATCGGGCAAAATGTGCTAATAAAAGCCTAATGGAATCCACATCAGGTTCTCGTCAGAGTCGCACAGAGGGGAGTGAGGTAAGCCGTGGGCGGAGGACTAAGCGGAGTGAACATATCGGCGATAAGATGAGGGAAGTGGCTGAAGCTGTGAACAACCTGACTATTACATTGGGTCAGGGGAAAACCATGACGCGCGTTCAGCGGTTGCTTGATATCCTGGAAGAGGTGGATGGTCTTTCTCATGAAGACCAACTCCGTGCTGCAAGGTTCATGCAGACTGATGTGGTCAGTGCTGGGTATTTTATAAAAATGGGTAATGAACGCAGGAAGGAATGGATAGAAAAAGTGATCCTTCCTCGTTGTGTTGTGGATTGAGAGTGTGGCACGTGGCTTCCTCTGGCGATGACTTTTTTTCTTTTTGTGGTCTTCAACAGGTTATTTTGGATGGTTTGCTGTATTAACTTCTTTTCAGCTAGTCTTTTTTTGGATGGTTTGGATAACTTATAACAGATTGTAGGACTGCTTTGGATGATACATATGCTGTTGGAGCAGCACTGCTAATTTTGTATTGACTGTATGTGATCTATTGTAACTATTTGTGTTAGCTTTTACTGTCATTTTGTAATGATACTACTTACATGTTGAATGTGTAGATGCTACTTGCAGGTTGAAAGTCTAGACCTATACACTATTTATGTTCCAATCTCCTCTTCTCTTTTTTGATAATAGAGATACATTTCAATCTGGTTCTATTGTCATTGGAATTAAACCAGTGATCGGGACTGTGAATGGTATTATGTCTTACTCTTTTTATGTCACTTGCTGGTTGGTATGTCAACGTGATGTTGTTTTCATTCATCTCTATTGTACATTGCTTTTTAAAGCCTTGTTATGCTTAAAAGGTATACAGAAATCAGTTGGGATTAAAGTTAACTGATTACTGTTTAGCTAAACATCTTGTTTGTTACTCTACTTCTTCTCATCATATTAAGGTAATCGTTATTTACATTTGCTGTGATTGCAAGAGCTCGGTTACAACTATCTATAACCCGACGCATCCCAAGCTAACTAAACCTTCATATAATGAAGATGAATTTGGTGGGTTGTTTAGCACAAAGCATGACATAGGTAGCAGTTTTCTCTGAAGGATATGTGGCAATTTTCATTGATACCCTCTTTTCCTCCATTATATTATTTCTGGATTATACAATGCTCATACATATCAATGAATTTGCAAAGGTGGCTGTAGGGATCAAAGTGCAACCTGATTCTACATTTGAAAATATCGCTGGTTGCATCTTCGGAAGTCTGGTAATATGAACGTTAGATAGCACAAGTTGAGGCAAAAGGAAATATTATGTTTTCTGAATATCAGTTTTTATGGTTTAATTTTGTTGGTCAATTCAGATATCCTACCGGTAAAGGCATTTATTACTTCTTGCAGTGGGATGCCGCGAAAATATTATGTGGTGTTTATGGGGAGGAATCCCGGGATCTATACAACATGGGATGCATGCAACGATCAAGTTAACGGATTTAGTGGATGCAGACACAAGTCGTTCATGACGTTTGAAGATGCTACGAAAGCCTGGAATGAGTATCAGGTTTGTAGGTTACTGTTTACTTCATATTCTCTTGGTGGATGAAGTTATTTACTATTTTCTGTATATATTTATTAGGCTTCTTTCACCGATCGAATCGCGCGACAAACCACTGGAAGTGGCGGTTTTTGTAACATCCCGAAAATTGGGGGTTGAGCATAAACTCAACTCCCGAGTTCCAGAACATCACTTATGCAACAAAATGAATGATGATTGAATGTTGACTGTATTTGTGCATTGAACATGAGTGAGATTAAGCCAAAACAGCATATCATACTCCAGAGACAATTAAATTGCAAGCGGAAGACTGTGATAGATAAATAACATATAAAAACTGTGGTGAGTCTCCAGAGTGTGATAAAGTTACTGGGTTAAATAATTACAGTACAATTCTAAAATATACCTAATGTGAGGAAGTGTAATGTCTTCTATCCCAAGTACCATAGCCCCATCAATACAATACCAGGTCTTCATAGACCTGCCAGAGAGATACAGATAGGAGAACTCCTCCTCATCATCATAGAAGTAGTCCGGCTCTGCTTCATAAGCATCGCCATCACCTGAAACTCAACAAATCTGGTTGGTGTGTATAACACCGTCTCGTAACGTGGGAGTGAGTAATTAACTCAGTGGAAAATAAAGCATAGGTTAACATGTTATCAATTCAGTCAAGCAGTAATGATAAAGCAGTAAAATCAAACACTCCTAACTACTTTTATTAATACAAGTATGAATGCTGGCATGATGTATGCCCTCACCACACCCTCCCTTGTGCGACACCATCTCACGTTCGCGGCATGCTTTCATCCCTCAGTGCTCCACATCTTCCAGGCACATGCAATGCATGATGAGTATGATTGCCGAGTATTTATTAGTCCATTTCAAATAGCAGGATTGGAAAACTAAGGTACCTCCCTTGTATCATTCCCAAACATGATCCATTATAGGGTCGTTAGTCCTAGTTAATCTCAGACGATGGTGTGTTTTTCTAGGTCACTGCAAAGGCTGCCAGGGCTGTTACGCACAAAGGTTACACCACTCCCCCATCACCTCTTAAATGATTCATCACTATACAGAAACAGGCCTAGTTCATACTCTATATACCGCAACAAAACTTTAAGGCTCACCGCGATTTCAGAGTATGCTCGAGGTCACTACAAAGGGCTGCCAGGGCCGTTGCTCACATTCGTTGCACCACTCTCCCATCACCTTATCAATGTAGGCCGACAGCACGAATATAGTGTCCCATAACACCATAATCGGCTCACGAGTCTGGTAGCTCACTAGTCACTACGGGGAGGCACGTGGCCCCAGTGTAGGCCGACAGCTCGACTACAGTGTCCCATACCACTATGTCTGGCTCATGAGTCTTAATGGATCGAGGTACCATGGTTAAAAGAGATTTCACTGGTAAGTTTTGTACCTTAGGTTCAAACAGTAGCGTCCAAACATGGTGAACATACATTAGACAGATCGGGTTACTTGACGAGCTCGGCTAACTCGAGCGCACAACAAGTTGAACGACATGAAGTGCATAAGCACTTCGCGTGGTCAACCACTATCGCCAACCGAAGTACGAGTCGAGTTCGTCGAACACATCTCACATGGCAAATGAATCATAGCCACGAATTCAATTCTGGTACCGATTGTCTGGACTATAATCATAGCCCCAAACACAATCAATTGCAGATAGATAAAGCAGTAGTGGATCAAGATTCAAATCATACAATCAAAGTATGGTATTATCCGTTTAGGGCTGCCAGGGCTGTTACACGCATTCGTTACACCACTCCCCCATCACCCATGACGGATCGTACAACATAAACATGGATTTAAACATACGCCTTACATAAATAAAATCATACAATTAGTTGAGCATGTTAACAAGCATATCATAAAGCATATTATAAAGCATGTTATAAAGCATGTTATAAAGCATATTATAAAGCACTACTTAAATAGGAATACAAACACATATATTGCAGAAGTAAGAGATTTAAGTAAACAACCTCATGAAGAAAATCATACATGTCTCTAAGGTAGTTGAGAATCCTATCTCAACACCCTCCTAAGGCATCAACATCCAAACACTTACTCACACAAGCATTTTCACAAACACTTAACATACACTATTTCAACATACTTAGTGTATGTTAGCAAACATGTATTAGGGCGAGTTCTTTCGCCAAGCAAATATTTTACGCATATATAGTATATTTATATAAGAAATAATCATGGCAAACACATCTCTAAAATATACATGTGTACGGTACTTTCTACAATACAGTATTTCAACATACATAGTGTATATTAGTAAAGCATGTATTTGGACGAATCCTTTTGCCAAATAAGTATTTTATCCTTATACCGTATATTCATACAACAAATAATCATGTCAAACACATTTCCAAAATTTATACATATACGGTATTTTCTACAATACAATATTTCTACATACATAGTGTATATTAGTGAAACATGTATTTGGGCGAATCCTTTCGCCAAATAAGTATTTTATCCATATATCATATATTCATACAACAATTAATCATGTCAAATATATTTCCAAAATTTATACGTATACGGTATTTTCTACGGATACCTAGAATATGTAAAATTTCATAATCTACATCTTTAATCGAAACAGGAAACAGAAAGCACTTTGTACATGTGCAATTGCATGCAGATCATGAATCTATCATTATCTGACATTGAAAGCGTTGAAAACCATAACCTATATACCTAAAGTCCGCACCTTTTGTCGTAGAATCGTAACGGAGTCGATAGGTTTGCTAAGCTTCTGTATACGGCAGTTTGGCAACCTATAGAATGAAATAGGTTAGTTATTTCATAACCTACAACTAACAACACCCCAAATCAGATTAGGGTTAGAGTTCTTACCTAGAAATGACACCGGAATAGCCGAGAAAATGATGAGAATGGTGCGGTTGAGCATGGATAGCAGCAGGGAAGAGTGGTAGGGAGATTCTCCCGCATCTCCCACACTTTCTCTCTTTTCTCTCTTCTCTCTCTAGGGTTTCTCTCAAATTCGTATGGCTGTGAGAGAGAGAGAGAGAGTTCTAAGGTCCTTATATAGCCTAAAAATACTCCAAACTAGACTTATGGTCAATGTATACTTGGGTTTTGTCCAAAGGGCATCTGTTTCAGCTCAACGAAGCATTTCTGGAGCCCTTCCTTGAGCCAAAGGTCAGACTTAAGCTCACTAACGCTGGATCTATGTTTATTCAAGTTTTCGTTTCATTCGGGATTCCAGATCACGCGTGGTGGACCAGTTTCTGTTCAATGGTCAGTGGGTCTCGATCGGAGATTCCGAGTACATGTAAATGTTTATGAAATTTTTCCTGATCCGAGGGTGTATTTGGGTCAAATTCTGATGGTCAGATTGCTTAATACTGACCCGCAAGCGACAAGTCTCAGATTACTATTCAAGATATTTATTTTGTAAAGAAACAAGTGTTTTCACACTCTCTCGCTCCGGACCCAAGCGAACAGCCGTGGGACACTGTTTGGATTTGATTTTTGAGATGGTTGTTAAGCCTAGCGAGGCAGTCCTAAGTCCTTAACTTTGAATTATTTGGACTCCCGATGTGCGGTCTAGAACTAATACGGAGTTTCGAGATGCTCCCGAGAGCAGCCGGGTAATGAGATTGATCCTAGATTTTAGGGCAACCTAGCATCAATGATTCTACAAGTTTTGGGTCTTGCAGATCGTATTTAAAGCGATTCAAACGGATTTCGTAGCTAATCTAGTTTAACACTTAGTTACTTTGTCTAATTTCTAAAGGATTTAATCTTAAGTGATTTCTGGTCGAGGTGGTACTCAGGCCTTTGTAGTTTGTATATAAGGTGATCCCAGTTATAATACTTAGTTAGTTTAAGATAGTGTCTAGGGTGAAAGTATTTAGGAAAAATTGAAAGAACAAGGTGGTAAAGGGTGGAATTTGTGAAGAAAATGGTTTGAAAAGGAATTTGAGGCTTTAATTGAGTGTTTGGGAAGTTTAACCGGTGTTAGGATTGACCCATCGCCTAAGGACGTCTAATTCCAGGTTGGAAAAAATCCGGGCTGTTACAATCTACCCCCCTTAAAATAAAATTTCGTCCCCGAAATTGGCTAAGGGTAATAAGGAAAGATTTAATTATTTATTTGCCTAAGTTTTATTAATTTCGAGTTTCTACACGTGGTAGGTTCATTTTAGTTTACCCCCCTTAAAAACATTTTTTTTTTACCCTCAAGGCTCAAGAGCTATATCCTGATCCGTATGTCGGAACAAGGTGTAATTTATAGCCTATCCTTGGCATGAAATGGAAAATGCATTGGTCTGCCTTTCATCGATGATGTGTACTATGACATTGATACCTATGGTCATAGAAAGTTAAAGATGATGGGTATTGTGGTTGATTTCAGGGGCAGGTGTGAGTTTGAGGCAAGATGCCTAATTCTACCAAGGAGTTTTGTCACGGTCCAGACTTATCCTACTTAATCATGTCTAACTTAACATGCAGGTTATCTTTCTACGTTCATATGCATAAAATGTATGCCGACATGGCATGTAATTTGGGACCTAATTCCTAACTATTCGTTGCCCATTTGGGTAATTCCTTGGGCCTAAAAGACAAAGTCGCTATCGGTCATATACTCCTAATACTTTTCAAAGACGAAGTTATAAACTTTTGGTTGTAAGTGGTTCGGCCAACACAGAAGAAAGTTGCGTAGTGGGTCTGAGCCGGATACATAGATCTTCTGCCTCATGAGGACAAAAAATGTATCGTATCAGTTCTTAATCCTAGTTGATCCCGACCTTCTACTTGATCAGAGCATAGAGTTCATTGGTCACAACTAGGATTGAGAATTCGATTCAAACCGCGAATACCTCGCTTATATGTAGTTTCTCTGTTCCGTGTTCCCGATTGTACTAAGTCCTTGAGAGGGCGATTCTAAGGGGTATATAGATTTGACCTATCATTAAATCTAAGGGATATAGAAGTTTCCTCTAGGTATAATCCAAAGTCTATTCTTATACACTAGCTGATTTCAGATCATTTCTAATACAAGAAATTATTCATCGTGTAGGGTCAAACGTTGTCTAAGTGGAATTGAGTTGTCTGTACTTGACGCTCGAGCATTTCACACATGCTTACACCAGCTAAGAGGGTCCTAGGGTTCACATTATTAACTTGTTGGATTTCCTATACGGTCAGGTCTGTTGAAATCTAGGAGCACCGATCTAGGTCAAAACTCCAAGGGTCTATTTGGCTAGTGGTCTTAAGTCGTACTAAATAGGACTGCAATACTAACCCTACCTCAGGATTGGGAATGACATGTTTGGTAGGAGGGTGGGCGGGGATTAAAATTAATGATATAGGCTTTGAAAAATGAGCCTTGTGTTGGAAAAGGGTGAGATGGGATTTTCAAATCCCGGGACAATGAATTTCTAAGTGAAATTTGAAAGGAAATCTCGAAATTTACTTTTAATTGCATACATTCTAAACATGGTATCGAAAAACATGGGATATACCCAATCCAAGGACAATACCTAACATATACATTTATTATTAATTATACAATTCTATCCACCTAACTCACCTAATGCAGTTTGGCCGAACAGGCCCTAAAGGGAGAAAAGGGGCTAGAGTTTTGGTTCTCCACAGATTTGGTTCTCATCAGGGGTTGTAGAGGCCCAACTGACAATGAATAAAGAAAGGTAAATGAAGAAAATGGATGGGTTAGAGGGCTTGCCCGATTTTGAGCTTCAAATGGGGGGTGTGGGAGTCCAAATGAGGGAAACGGAGAGGGTAGGGAGAAAGGGACTGTTGTGGATGATGGGAATGAATAGGTTGTGGTTGAAATCAGTAGGGAGAACGATTGGAAGGGCGGTTTTGAAGAGAAACAACAAGTTTGGAGAGAGAAAACGGCTTGGAGGGGAGGTTTGTGAAGGAGGTAAGGTTTCGGGAGAGGGAGAAAGGACGGGAGCCACATCAGGGGGTCCCACAACCCCCAAAGAGGATCGGCTGGAGCCGCGGGCCCGGCCCAGCAAAGAAATCGGCGAGGCCTCGCCGACCGGGCGAGGGGCTCGCCGACCAACTTCATGGTTTTCAAAGGGGGCCCCCACAGTGGTGTTCCTCCAGTCCCCTAGGCCCCAAAAAATACTAGGTCCCACCCTGGGTACCTCGGGAAGTGCTCCGTTTGACCCCCCGACTTCATTTCGCTCAATTTCGAGTAGTTTCAGGACAATCGGACATATCTTGCAATCCGGAATGAGTTGTCTGACGTAAAATATATGAATTTGGGGTAGAACGATCTAATGAAGCCAACCAACCCAGCTATGTTGGGTTGCGCATCCTAGAATTGTGAAAAAACCCTCTGCTTGCCGGTCGTTTCCCTGTTTCAATTTTGTTTTACTAAAAATAGTAGTTTTAGTTTGATTTCTCTTCATCCGTTGGGCTTTAGGAGTTACGCCCACTGTGAAAAGAGCTTAGAATAATTAGGAGAACGGTTTGGTGAAGTCAAATAGGACACTTACTATTTTTTTTGGCCGAAAATCCTGCGCACTAGTAGACATCACAACCTTACAGTAAGTCGCGAATTCTAGGAGTCTTAGTTGTAGTTTGTTTCTGATTTCTTTCCCATTACTTGGTATTCCTACTTAAAGGGTTGTGAACTCGTTTTCAGTCATTCATTAATCAATTTTGAATGTATTAGAATTTATTTCTATCTTCTGCTTTCTTCCTCATGGATTCGAGAAGTCTCTGTGAGGAGTCCAGAGAATCTCCGAGGATTCGGAATAGTTAACATCATCATTCTTATTACCGATTTTCAACGGTTGGGGTGAGGTGGATTGTAATATAGAATTATCTATAGATGGCCTAGGAATATTTTAAGGTCGACCCATGCTACCATGGTTGAATACAGACTCGATTTCGGCGTTCGTTTTCAGCGAACCAGCCGTTGGACGGAAAGAGGGATGCCTAAGACTGTTTCTACATTCTGTCACTCCTTCCTAAGTCAGAGTGCGTCGTGTGACCATAACCCAAGTCCGGTTTAATCCAAATCATGCTCTGATACCATCTGTAACATCCCAAAAATCGGAGGTCGAGCATAAACTCAACTCTTGAGTTTCAGAACATCACTTATGTAACAAAATGAATGATGATTGAATGTTGACTGTATTTGTGCATTGAACATGAGTGAGATTAAGCCAAAACAACATATCATACTCCAGAGACAATTAAATTGCAAGCGGAAGACTGTGATAGATAAATAACATATAAAAACTGTGGTGAGTCTCCAGAGTGTGATAAAGTTACCAGGTTAAATAATTACAGTACAATTCTAAAATATACCTAATGTGAGGAAGTGTAATGTCTTCTATCCCAAGTACCATAGCCCCGTCAATACAATACCAGGTCTTCATAGACCTGCCAGAGAGATACAGATAGGAGAACTCCTCCTCATCATCATAGAAGTAGTTTGGCTCTGCTTCATAAGCATCGCCATCACCTGAAACTCAACAGATCTGGTTGGTGTGTATAACACCGTCCCGTAACGTGGGAGTGAGTGATCAACTCAGTGGAAAAGTAAAGCATAGGTTAACATGTTATCAATTCAGTCAAGCAGTAATGATAAAGTAGTAAAATCAAACACTCCTAACTACTCTTATTAATGCAAGTATGGATGCTGGCATGATGTATGCCCTCACCACACCCTCCCTCGTGTGACACCATCGCACGTTCGCGGCATGCTTTTATCCCTCAGTGCTTCACATCTTTCAGGCACATGCAATGCATGATGAGTATGATTACTGAGTATTTATTAGTCTATTTCAAACAGCAGGATTGAGAAACTAAGGTACCTCCCTTATATCATTTCTAAACATGATCCATTCTAGGGTCGTCAGTCCTAGTTAATCTCAGACGATGGTGTGTTTTTCTAGGTCACTGCAAAGGCTGCTAGGGTTGTTACACACAAAGGTTACACCACTCCCCCATCACCTCTTAAATGATTCATCACTATACAGAAACAGGCCTAGTTCATACTCTATATACCGCGACAAAACTCTAAGGCTCACGGCGATTTCAAAGTATGCTCGAGGTCACTACAAAGGGCTACTAGGGCTGTTGCTCGCATTCGTTACACCACTCCCCCATCACCTTATCAATGTAGGCCGACAACACGAATATAGTGTCCCATAAAACCATAATCGGCTCACGAGTCTGGTTGCTCACTGGTCACTACGGGAAGGCACGTGGCCCGAGCGTAGGCCGACAGCTCAACCACGGTGTCCCATACCACCATGTCCGGCTCATGAGTCTTAGCGGATCGAGGTACCATGGTTAAAAGAAATTTCACTGGTAAGTTTGGTACCCTAGGTTCAAACAGTACCGTCCAAACATGGTGAACATACATTAGATAGATCGGGTTACTTGACGAGCTCCGCTAGTTCGAGCGCACGACAAGTCGAACGACATGAAGTGCATAAGCATTTCGCGTGGCCAACCACTATCGCCAACCGAAGTACGACTCGAGTTCGTTGAACACATCTCACGTGGTAAACGAATCACAACCACGAATTCAATTCTGGTACCGATTGTCTGAACTATAATCATAGCCCCAAACACAATCAATTGCAGATAGATAAAGCAGAGTGGATCAAGATTCAAATCATACAATTAAAATCTGGTATTATCCGTTTAGGGCTGCCAGGGCTGTTATACGCATTCGTTACACCAATCCCCCATCACCCATGACGGATCGTACAATATAAACATGAATTTAAACATACGCCTTACATAAATAAAATCATACAATTAGTTGAGCATGTTAACAAGCATATCATAAAGCATATTATAAAGCATGTTATAAAGCATGTTATAAAGCATATTATAAAGCACTACTTAAATAGGAATACAAACACATATATTGCAGAAGTAAGCGATTTAAGTAAACAACCTCATGGAGAAAATCATACATGTCTCTAAGGTAGTTGAGAATCCTATCTCAACACCCTCCTAAGGCATCAACATCCAAACACTTACTCACACAAGCATTTTCACAAATACTTAACATACACTATTTCAACATACTTAGTATATGTTAGCAAACATGTATTAGGGTGAGTCCTTTCGCCAAGAAAATATTTTACGCATATATAGTATATTTATATAAGAAATAATCATGGCAAACACATCTCTAAAATATACATGTGTACGGTACTTGGGCGAATCCTTTCTACAATACAGTATTTCAACATACATAGTGTATATTAGTAAAGCATGTATTTGGGCGAATCCTTTCGCCAAATAAGTATTTTATCCTTATACCGTATATTCATACAACAAATAATCATGTCAAACACATTTCTAAAATTTATACGTATACGGTATTTTCTACAATACAGTATTTCTACATACACAGTGTATATTAGTGAAACATGTATTTGGGTGAATCTTTTCGCCAAATAAGTATTTTATCCATATATCATATATTCATACAACAATTAATCATGTCAAATATATTCCAAAATTTATACGTATACGGTATTTTCTACGAATACCTAGAATATATAAAATTCCATAATTTACATCTTTAATCAAAACAGGAAACAAAAAGCACTTTGTACATGTACAATTGCATGCAGATCATGAATCTATCATTATCTGACATTGAAAGCGTTGAAAACCATAACATATACACCTAAAGTCTGCACATTTTGTCGTAGAATCGTAACGGAGTCGATAGGTTTGCTAAGCTTCCTTATACGGCAGTTTGGCAACCTATAGAATGAAATAGGTTAGTTATTTCATAACCTACAACTAACAACACCCCAGATCAGATTAGGGTTAGGGTTTCTTACCTAGAAATGACACCGGAATCGCCGGGAAAACGATAAGAATGGTGCGGTTGAGCATGGATAGCAGCAGGGAAGAGTGGTAGGGAGATTCTCCCGCATCTCCCACACTTTCTCTCTTTTCTCTCTTCTCTCTTTAGGGTTTCTCTCAAATTCGTATGGCTGTGAGAGAGAGAGTTCTAAGGTCCTTATATAGCCTAAAAATACTCCAAACTAGACTTATGGTTAATGTATACTTAGGTTTTGTCTAAAGGGCATCTGTTTCAGCTCAACGAAGCATTTCCGGAGCCCCCCCTTGAGCCAAAGGTCGGACTTAAGCTCACTAATGCTGGATCTATGTTTAGTCAAGTTTTCGTTTCATTCAGGATTCCAGATCACGCGTGGTGGACCAGTTTCAGTTCAACGGTCAGTGAGTCTCGATCGGAGATTCCGAGTACATGTAAATATTTATGAAAATTTTCCTGATCCGAGGGTGTATTTGAGTCAGATTCTGACAGTCAGATTGCTTAATACTGACCCACAAGTGACAAGTCTCAGATTACTATTCAAGATATTTATTTTGTAAAGAAACAAGTGTTTTCACACTCTCTCGCTCTAGACCCAGGCGAACAGCCGTGGGACACTGTTTGGATTTGATTTTTGAGATGGTTGTCAAGCCCAGCGAGGCGGTCCTAAGTCCTTAACTTCGAATTATTTGGACTCCCGATGTGCGGTCTAGAACTGATACGGAGTTTCGAGATGCTCCCGAGAGCAGCCGGGTAATGAGATTGATCCTAGATTTTAGGGTAACCTAGCGTCAATGATTCTACAAGTTTTGGGTCTTGCAGATCGTATTTAAAGCGATTCAAACGGATTTCGTAGCTAATCTAGTTTAGCACTTAGTTACTTTGTCTCATTTCTAAAGGATTTAATCCTAAGTGATTTCTGGTCGAGGTGGTACTCAGGCCTTTGTAGTTTGTATATAAGGTGATCCCAGTTATAATACTTAACTAGTTTAAGATAGTGTCTAGGGTGAAAGTACTTAGGAAAATTGAAAGAACAAGGTGGTAAAGGGTGGAATTTGTGAAGAAAATGGTTTGAAAAGGAATTTGAGGCTTTAATTGAGTTTGAGAAGTTTAACTCGTGTTAAGATTGACCCATCGCCTAAGGACGTCTAATTCCAGGTTGGAAAAAATACAGGCTGTTACAGTTTTCGTGCATCTCATCGTCCCTCAATAATGGACAGCGACAACTGTGTAGCCGCTCACAGAGATCGAATCATAATTAGCACGAGGAATGAGGGTTTTGGTGGCCTGGCTGAGAGGGTCCTGATGATGAAGCCGCCGACGAATCTTTCATGGCTCCGCTTCTTCGTGTCCTGCTTGGATTGTTGCTTTTTTACGCTAGTTGCAGGTTGTTTTGTCGGTTCTAAGTATTTGTATAGAAAATGGACATGAACACGTTACGTTATGGTTTTTTTTCCTTTTTTTTTTTGGTGTTTCTGATGTTTTTTTCTTTTAAACTTCTTTGTTTGTTATTTTCGTGGTTTTTTGGGTAACACATGCTGGATGTATCTGTTTTTAAACTTCACCATGGAAATGCCAGGAAGGACCATGATCATTGAGTTTTTATGAAAATGAGCCATTGTGGATGTATCTATTTTTGAACTTCACCATGGAAATTCCAGGAAGGACCATGATCATCGAGTTTTTATGAAAATGAGCCATTGGAAACAACATCGATGCCATTAAAGACGTCAATCAAACAGGGAGATAATGAATGAATGGTCATGATCCTTTCAACATGTCGTGACTGGGCCTAGTTTGCGATGGAAATGCCAGGAAGGACCATGATAATTATGTTTTTCTGAAAAATTGCCAATTGGAAACAACATCGATGCCGTTAAAGATGTCAATTGAATAGGGAGGTAACGAATGAACGGTCATGATCCTTCCAATAGGTCTGACTGGGCCTAGTTTGCAATGGAAATGCGAGGAAGGACCATGATAATTCTTAGATTTGTGAAAATGAGCACTTGGAATCAGTCATGATGCCGTTAAAGACGTCAATCGAACTGGGAGATAACGAATGAACGGTCATGATCCTCCCAATATGTCTGTCTGAACCCAGTTTGAGATGGAAATAAGATTCAGCATGTAGTAATACACTTCATAGTACAGAGACTACCAATATGTATATGTATATACATCATGTGGCCCTTATCAGATCGCATCCAAACATTGATCTAACATGATGTTGTCTACATGCAACACTAATACATTTTATCCAAACATTGGTTAGTGGCACGACTACGCTGGATGTATTTTGAATATCGCCCAACGTATACGTGAAGAGTACCAGATACGATACAATACAACCAAGACGTGAATCCAAACACGCCCTTATTGTTTTGGGGCTCGCTTCCCAACATGAGCTGTTGAAATCAATGGACGGAGTGGATGTGACACGAACATTGTGTAGGCTCTACTAGATGCCAGTGTGCAAAATGAAATCGGATTACGTACTGAGTAAACTCTGCTGGGCCCACCATGAATGTATGTGGTTTATCCACGTCGTCCATCCATTTTTCCAGCTCATTTTAGGGGTTGAGAGAAAAATGGAAGCATATCCTAATCTCAAGTGGACCATACCACAGGAAAAAGTGTGGGAATAATGATTTCCACCGTTGAAACCTTGCTAAGTCCCACAGTTATGTTTATTTGTCATTCAACCTTTTCATAAGATCACATGGATATGGATGAATGGTCAAAAACAAATATAAACTTGATCCAAAACTTCCGTGGCCCCAAATTATCAACGGCAGACATTCACTTCACACTGTTTCCTATGGTGTGGTCCATTTGAGCTTTGGATATGCTTCATTTTTGGGCTAAAGTCCTAAAATTATCTAGTAAAATGGATGAACGGAGTGGATGAAATGCATTACTCATGGTAAACCCACATAGTTTACTCGTACTCAATCTACTTCGATGTAAAGTAGAGCTGGGCATTTCTAATTCGATCCGGTGGATCCGACTTGATCCGACCTAATTCAAACCGAACCGAAGGCCTGGATCGGTGCGGTTCGAGTTGGATCAATCAGATTCGACCATTCATCGGATCGAGTTCGGATCATGGCCAATCCGGACCGATCCGAATTAAAATTCGAACCGAATGGATCTGATCGAATCTGATCCGGAGTGATTCAATGGTGGAAATCAATACTTCTACCTTTTCCTATGGTATGGTCCACTTGAGCTTTGGATATGCATCAATTTTGGGTTCAACCACTAAAATGATATGGAAAAAACGAATGGACGGCATGGATAAACCACATGCATTTACGATAGGCCTCAACAGAGTTTACTAAGAGACCACTTGCATGCACAACACGTCAACACGGCGCGGATTAGCTAATGACAGGTTAAGTAGTGAGACTAGCTACTGAAGTGATGTCAACAAGTTCCGTGGGCCCCACCATGATGTATGTTTTGTATCTACACCTTCCATCCATTTGGAGAGATCATTTTAGAGCAATATCCAAAGAACGAGTTAAATCCAAAGCTCCAATGGACCCAACACAAAAAATAGTGGGATAAGGACGCCTACCATTGAAAATTTCTAAAGGCCACAAAAGTTTTAGATTAAGCTGATATTTGTGTTCTCCCTTATTTCATATCTTTTTTAACTTTTTAATAGGTTAGATTTCAAATAAACATTATGATGGGCCTTAGGATAGTTTCAAAGGTGGAAATCACTCTCCCCACTATTTTCTTTAGAGTGGTCCACTACAGATTTTTATTCGCCTCATTCTTTGGTTCATACCCTAAAATGATATCTAAAAATGGATGAGCGGTGTGGATATAACACATACATCATAGTGGGGCCCACAGAACTTGGTGACGCCAACTCACCTTGTAGTATCTAATCTGCGTCCCGTCTTTCATGCCCAGCACGTCAAGACAGCTTGTAACTATTTCGTGCCTAGCACGTTTAGATACGTGTCATGGAAAGACGAGCGGAGACGTGCCTTAAGCTCTGAGTTGTACGAACAGCTCAAATGAGATCAAAATTACATGGGCCCCACAATAATGTATTTATTATATCCATACTGTTATCCATTTTTCGTAATCATTTTAGAGCATTTGAAAAAAAAGGAATCATATCTAAAGCTCAAGTGGACCACACCGAAAATAGCAGCGAGGATAACGATTTTCAACGTTAAAAAATTTGTAGGGCCCACCATAATGTTTATTTTCCATCTAATATGTTATTAAGGTTAAAAATACATGGATGAAGAGGAAAAAAAAATTCATATTAATCCGAAACTTCCGTGATCTCCAAAAGGGTTTCAATGGTAAACATTCAATCTCCCATTGTTTTTTGCAGTGTGGTCCAACTGATCTTTAGATCTATTTTATTTTTTAGCTCAAGCCTTAAGACGAACTCTATAAATGGATGGACGATTTGGATATAACACATACCTCATAATTTGACTCACAGACCTAACCCGATTTGAATCGTACCCAACCTGATCCGACTCGGACTCGGTTCGGGTCAGGCCAACCGTGCATTGGATCAGTTCAAGTAAGATGTCCCGGACTTGGTCCCGGATCGGATTGAGTTCGGGTCAGCTCATGTAGATTTCAGACCGAATCGAGTTGGACCCAATCCGATCCGACTCGGTCCGATGCCCAGCTCTAATGCAAAGTACGAGTTTTCCATCTAGTGATCAGCATTGGGATCTTCTAGCCTAAAAATCAGGATGTTTTGATTCCTAGGTGGGCCAGTGTACAAAACAAACCATGTCCACACCAGTGTATATAAACATCCGGCTGTAAAATCTATCACAACAATCAGACGTGTCACTTCACCTAACATGAAGAGGCCAAACATCACTCACTAGCTATTCAGGTAGACAACATGATCGGAAACAATGTACAGGACAACAATCATCCTCCAAACTATTTTTCTTGATATGGCCCACCTAATTTTTATCATCCAAGACTAAATTTTGGTGTAACATCTACTAATAGAAGTGAATTTCATGTAATCATTGCAAACTGGTCTTGATTTTTCAAGAGAGGATGTATCTCTTTCAACTGTTTTCTATGGTCGAGCCCACCTAAGTCATAAGTCAGCTTGATTCTTGGCTTTGGGCATAAATTAGGATGAAGCAAGTGGATTTTGCATGCACATTATGGTGGGTCCCACGGAAAAAAAAGAAGGTCCCACGTCCCTTTCTTTAGAAAAGAAAGGGTACTGCAGCTCTTCATTTTGATGGGTTCACTATAATGTTCATGCAAGAGTCACTCCAATCATTCCAATTTAGTCCTATGCTAGGCATAGAGAGAAGAAAACAGGCTGACCTGTGGGCCACACCAAAGAAAAACATTTAGAGAAACATTCTTTATATTTTAGGCTTGTGCCAAAAACGTCAAACCCATTCATTATTCACTTGGGTCATGCTAATGGGAATAGCTTGGAAGGCGATCATTGCATTGTACACTCTTTCCAATCATGTAGTCCATTGGAATCATAAGTGGAGCTGATTTTTGGTCACTTGCCCAAAATGAACATGGTATATTTTAATAAACATGACTGTGGAGCCCATCGACTAATTTGCTCAGACAAGTTTACATGATGAAAGTTAGTGGGATGATAATTGTTATCGCTCGAATTTGGTTGAACTCGCAGCTCCACCTGTAGGTTACTGAATACCTGCACTAGTAAAAAATAATGGACAATGGAGGCGCCGGTTATGGCCAGGGACCCTTCAATGCCTAAATCAGATAGATGAACCTAGAGTATATGTGGGTGGAACCGAGATTTTTATACCGCTTACCCAAGATGGCAGTATATATATAGGTTTCTAGGCAATCTGCGTATCCCAATGAATATGTTAGATACATTGGACGAGCCTATATTAGAGTAGGGATCTGCTTCTAAGAATATTTCTAATTCCCCTTTGATTGGCATGATATTCGGATAGGATATCACCGGATCAATCCCTTTTTAGTACGATGTGAGATTTCTCTGGACATTTCTAGTTTGAGGTCGAGGTCGGGGTCAGGTAGATAGTTTGGTCAAGATGGTCACCTTAGTTGATGAATCTCATTACCAAGTTCTAAGCTTAACCGGTTTATCTCAGCAGATGAGTCCATCAAAGCTCAGCTCGGCTTCACTAGTGGTGGACACATTGATGGCTTAGGGAGGTTGCTCTGTCGGTTCCTCTCCACGTGTCTCATATGGTTAGTTAGATCGATTTTTCCCATAATAATAATTAATACATGGATTAGTAAGCTAGCCATTTGGAAACTTTTTTTTTTTTTTTTTTTAAAGAGGTTTGTCATGTAAATTCTATATTAATTAGAAAGTTTTTTTTTTCTCCTTCCTTAAATCAAGGGGTTCTTACCTGAAAATTTCTAGGAGTTCATGATATTCCAGGGACATCTTTGGACATTTTATATTTATCAAAAAATTTCTTGGGACTTTATTGATAGTAGGTGAAAAGTCTATCTTAGCCTTATAAGGACTCATACATGATTTTTTTTTTTTTAAAGAAAAAAAAGAAAAAAAAGAAAAGAAAACATTAGGCCACTTGCTTAAGGGTATTAAGACTATAAAAATCCGAGGCTAATGAATCCCAACTTAATGTGTTTCCAAAATTAAATCTGATTACCAATTGCTAAACCTATTTTTAAGTGTAGGTCTAAAAACTAGTTCCATTCATGATGCAGGTGGATGGTATGATTGGAAAAAGTATATAGGGCAATGCCCACTATCCAAATTATTTCCCTCGATGTAACCCACCTGAATTACATATTATCTTGACTTTTGGGCCCATGTTTAAATGTTTTTTTTTTTTTTTTTTTTTTTTTTTTTTTTTTGGCATTTAATTGTTTGAGTGGATTTCACATAGGTTCTGTAAAAAATCAATGATGGATATCTCTCACAACTGTTTCCTTTGGTCGACCTATCTAAATAACCGATCAGCCAGATTTTCTAAATGTGGGCCTAAATTAAGATTACACATCTAACAGTCCAAGTGGATCTCACATACACCACACTGGGAAAAAGCGAAAGGACCAGATTTTTGGAAGCAGATTCCAGCACCCGCCGGGAGGATATCTTGTGGCACGGTGTAGCCAAGCTTGGGATCCACCACGATGTGTGTATTTTATCCACACTGTTCTCCATTTTTCTAGCTCATCTTAGGGCATGAGCCAAAAAATACGCAGATCCAAAAGTCGAGTGGACCACACCACAGAAAACAGTGGGGATTGAATGCCCACCATTGAAGCCTTTCTTGGGCCCATCTTGATGTTTCATTTGCGATCCAAACTGTTCATAATATCACCGAGGCAGGGATGAAGGGAAAACACAAATATAAGCTTGATCCAAAACCTCCATGGCCCTTGAGATTTTTTTCAACGGGCCCATTAAATTCTCATTTTTATGGTGTAGTCCGTTAGAGGTTTGGATATGCATCATCTTTGGTCTCATGCCCTAAAATGAGTTGGAAAAATAATGAGCTCGAGTCACTTGGTGTCACAAGGATATCCTTGTGGTGGGTGAAACAACAATCGACTTACCAGATTTCGGTCCTAAGTTCAAAAAATGAAAAAGTTATAGGACACACGCACGTCCATTTGTGATACGTATGTGAAATTTACTTTGAATGTATAATCTTATGTTAGCGTAAGTTCAAAAACCATTAGGTTGACTTGTGATTCAGATAGACTACATGAAAGGAAAAAAGAACATTTAGGCCTAGGGCACAAAAAATAGGACAATCCATCATTTAGGTGGGCCACATCAAGGGAAATAATTTAGAGGTTGGGTGTTGCATTATACATTGTTTCTAATGGTATGATCCGTCAGCTGAACCACTGATGGGATGAGTTTTGAGTGGAGGTGCTACCGGGTTGGGTCAAGCTTTGTCTAAGCCCGACCTAGGCCCGTGATGGGCCAAAATAGTCTTGAGCCTGGCCCGAAATTTTATTCCCAACCCTAGTCCAGCGATGCGACATTCCAATGGTCTGGATCACCGAACCATGTGGCCCACTTGTCAGAATTGAAAAAAGTGTATAGTGCACAAAACCTAACATGCTACAGCCATCTATCTACAGTACACGTGTCAGGGCATGTGCAAATCAGGTCTGCCCATACAGAGGCCCCTGGCATGGATGGTTCATATCTAAAAAACCAAACCTACTAGACAATCCTACCCATCCAATCCGTGGCCATCAAACCAACGGTGGGATACAAACATCTAACGGTCAACTGGCAATGAGATAAGCAGTAGAAAAAGAAATTGGTAGGATTGTCTCATGAGTTTTATTTTTAAAACTTAAGCCATCCTGTCCTGGTGCCAATATATGGATGGGCCCAAACCATACATCACCCTGCCACGTGTACGGTGGAGAGATGGCTGTACCACATTCCTGTTCTTACGATCTCTACCGCATCAAGAAAATATAAGATATGGCCCTGATTGACCACTGTAAATGCCGCCTTTTACCCGGCGTCTTTTCACAGCTCTCCCAAACTTTACTTTCCCAAAGTGAGCCATTCTGTACGGACACACTATTTGCGGACAGATATACCCTTGCATTTAGAACCTAAGGCTACGATTTATAACCGTAGCCATAGGTTTTTAGCCACTTAAATGAAACGTATTTTCGTATGCAAATAATGTGTCCGTACAGAATAGCTTACTTTGGGAAAATAAAGTTTGAGGGTGCTGTCAAAAGACGCCGGGTAAAAGGTGGCGTTTACAGTGGTCAATTTCTCTTTCCCTTTTTATGCCAAAAAAAAAAAAAAAAAAAAGGAGGAGAAAAAAGTGATACTATCCAAGCCCTCCTCCCTTTCAATCAAATATCAGTTTCCTAATCCAAACATACCAAATCCGAAATTATTGTACTTTGTAGTGTGTGTTTTGGAAAAAACCAAATCCATATATTTCACAACCACCAAGAAATCAACTGAAGAATCACCACCATTTATTGAACATGGAAAAACATGGAAAGATAGCCAGTCACACTTCCATGGTCATGGTTAGACAACACCACTACTACCAGTGGGCCCCACCAATGACTCCTCATCGACTCCTCATCATTATCCTCTCTCTCCCCTCGATTCAAAAGAATATTCAAAGGTCATAGCCGGCTGGTTCTAATGTTAGTTTTGCACCATTTATGAAATGTTGGCGACTCTTCAACCCCTACTCATGGAGTTGTTGTGCGGTTATCTAGACCGTTCAAGTCGCTGATCCATCTCTGGATAGAGCATAACTCAAATGCACTAAGTAGACAATATCTACCAAATTGTTGATTTTGCCCCCTTCGAAATTGGACCACTCACTATTTATTTTTAAATGGCCATTGTTTTGGTGGTCAGATTTCATATATTTGCTCTATCACATCAGTGTCACAAGTGAGGAAGATGATCACCACCAATTCAAAGGGAATCAAAATACAATTGATTACACTGTAAATCCAATCCACATTACTCAAAAAATGGTCCGAGTATGAGGTTCTAATAAGGAGTCGTTGGCACCTTGGATGGGAGGGGATTGGAGGGGATTGGAGGGGGTCTCAAATCCCCTTAGTTGTTTGGCAACATAAAGCAACCGGGGATTGCCAATCGAGGGAGTTTCCAATCCCCTCTTTGAGGGGGTTTGTAATCCACGGTGAGAGCTTGGATTACACTTAAAATCATTTTAATATTTGCAGTATAAATGTATGTCACTGTACACTATCATTCTACTGGCCACATGGCCCACTAACAATGATCAGCACTGTCCAAACATTGTTCATGTAGATCAGCACCGTCCAAACATTGTCCATATTAATCAACAATTAAAAATCATTGGTTAGTCACTTAGACATGATCTTGTGCTTGCGGTCCATCTGAGACTTGGAATTTCATCATTTTTCGGCAAAACATATATTTTAGCGGGCTTATCACAACCATAGTGTCAAAAATTATATATCTCACTAATTGAGGATATTAAAGTTAATTTAGTAATTAAATTCTAACTCTTATAAATATGTCATTTATTGATATTTTGAATTAAAGTTGATCCACACTCCAGGGTACCAAACACACCTAGAGGATTGCCAATCCAGGGGGTTTCCAATCCTGGGGGTTGCGAATCCAGGGGGTTCCAAATCCACGCTCCCAACGGGCCCCTCTTTATTAGGGAAGCGGATTGGGATTGGTTGGTGACCCAACACCACCCAGCTTGGCGGTCTTAAGTGCTGTGCGGCCATTTTAATATATATGTTTTATATCCAATGCTGTCCACTCGTTTTGCCAGCTCGTTTTAGTGCATGAAAAAATGAATCAGATCCAAAGTTCAAGTGGACCACACCATAAGAAACTGTGGGGACAATGACACTCACCGTTGAAACCTTCCTAGGGCCCGGCGTAACGTTTACTTTCCATATAACCTGTTGATAAGGTCACACAGACCTATACGATGGGAAAACACAAATATCAGCTTGATCCAAAGCTTTTGTGGCCCCAAGAGGTTTTTAACGGTGGGAATTCAATCAATACCATTTCCTGTGGTGTGGTCCACTTGAGCTTCGTATCTGGTTCATTTCTAGGCTCATTCCCTATAATGATCTGACAAAACGGATGAACAGTGTGGATAAAACACATACATCATGCTGGACCCCACAGCGCCTACATACACCACCTAGCTGTGTGGTGTTGGGGTCACCACTCAATCCACTTCTCTCTATTAGTGACTAATTGGGAGCTTTCCTATTGCCCATGAGATTCATTTTGTGGGCCATGGCCAATGGCTGCCATATCCAAGCCATTGATCTGACGACCCCATCAAGGATACCCCACAATCACAAAATCTCCCAAATTGCAAAATCCTAGCCACCCAATATCGGCCCTTATCCACTTAATATGTATCATGATCTTTTTCCTCCTGACCATCTATTTGCGTGCATGCCAACACATGAAAACTTAGCACCGTCCAATCGAAGAGATTCTTTAGAATTGGCCCATCAGTGATCTGAGCCACAAGATCAATGGGTCCCACATGTACGAATTATATGAACAGTAGTAGGAAAGTTTCATCTCAGTCCATTTTTGTACACTATCCAAGATGCATGGCCCAGATTGCACTATCAAAGATCAGGAAGAATCGCTGCGACGGATGGATAACGACAATAGGAAAATAAGGGGTCAAAAAGAAGCCCGTACATGTGGCTTGAAGTCAGTGGCAGCCACGTTGGAGTGGGAAAGATGGAAATGCATGACCACATAACAGCGATGTTGAAAAAAATGGTTGATTTGGTAGCTGTGATGGGTCCAATTAACGTAATGGTTATGTTCCACGTGTTTGTTCGTGGAGAGGTGGACGTGGTTCTTCTTAGCATGACAGTCTGGCATTCTCATGTGTGGGTGGAGATTGCCCTACACAGATGAGTGGGAGAGGGAGGGAGATGTGGCCCATCTAAAAATGAGTGATGGTCCATTTGTGTCTGTGGTTTTGTGGACATGGTGGTTGGGTCCTTTTGTAGAATGATGGTTGCCTTTGGTTGAAAAATGACTCAGATGGATAGACCCAATAAACACAGGCTACTGGTTCTTGTTTTCTTTGATTCATTTCAAGAGTACGTGCATGGATGGAGTTTCTTCGGATTGTTGCATGCTTTCTTTGAAGATTGTTTGGATCGATCTCAATTAATAGCTTGTTTTGCTTATAATAGCAAATAAGTTGTTTAATTAAATAATTTTAGTTTGCCAGTACTTTTGAAGAAGTTTATTAACTTGTTTACGACTATAAATAACAAAAAAATGTTTTTTCCACTCTTTCCACTCATTCTCTTTCTTATCTCTCCATGTGATGGACGGTTCATGTGAAAGGTGGCTTTATATAATGGACGCTTGCCTCGAAGGTGGGGTCCATATGATGGACGGCCCACATCAAAGGTGGGTTTCACATCATGGGCAATGGATATAGAGGTGGGCCCCACATGATGGATAATCAATGTGGATGGTGGGCCTCATATGATGGATGACCAACATTATGGTAGGCCCCACATAATGGACAATTGACATTAAAGGTTGGCCGCTAATGATGAATGGTCTACATCCAAGGCGGGCCCTGCATGGACGATCTACTTCAAAGGGGCGCCCACATAATGGACGATCTAGATTAAAGTAGGCTCCACATGATGGGTAGTGGACAGTAAAAGTGGACCTCACATGATGGATGAAACACATCAAGGTGGGCCCCACATAATGGATAGTCCACATTGAAGTCTGGTCCCCAATAAAGAACGACCTACATCCAAGGTGAGCCTTACAGGATGAACGGCCCACTTCGAAGGTGGGGTCCACATCAAAGGTAAGTCTACATGATGGGTTGTAATACCTCAGGTATTTTTACGGGTTTATTGTTTAAAATTTGTTAGCTAACCTAGATTTTCTTTAACCTTTTGATTGTTTGGTTTATTTTGAAAATTTTATAATTTTGGGTTTATTTTCACATACAATACGTCAAAATGGCGAATTTGCGACGTATTTTTGCGACGGACTTCATCCGTCGCTAAAATCTCTTCGATTAACGTAAAAGGTCCGTCGCTAATCCCCTGTTCCTCCAAAATCCGTAGTCGGAACGTCGCTGAATTTAGCGACGGACAAAAATCCGTCGCTAAAATCTAATTTACGACGTATTTACGACGGATTTGATTCGTCGTTAATAGGCGACGGACTAAATCCGTCGCAAAATTTGATTTTGTCCCAGCTGTAAATTTCCGCCCAAAAATGGCGCGCTTTTCAGTTCTGCGAGGGATCATGGTCCGTCGTAAAAGGCGTTTTGCGACGGATCATGGTCCGTCGTAAAAGGACATTTGCCTTCACATTAATTTTTTTTTTCATTTTTTAAAGAATATGGTGGAAAATTAAGGTTTTTTTTGTAGTCTAATAGTTGTTTTTTAATCGAATTTTGGTGGTTTAATTGTACATATTTATATCTAAGATTATTTTTTAACAATTGATTGAATGTAAAAAATTTTTTTTATTATGTTTTTATATCAAATGAGTGGAATTTTTATTTTTATTTTTTAATTTAAAATTAATATTTAAATGATTTGTAATATCACATAAAAAAGAATATTGAGAAGTTAATAAAATTTAACAATGTTTGAGAAAAAGTATTAGTTTTTGAAAAAATAAAAATCATAATTTAATAAAAATCTATTTTGTGGGAACAAAAAAGAATTTTGATAAAGTTGATAAATTTGAAAAAAAAAAAAAAGCATTTGATTTTGAGAAAAAAAATAATATCCTGAAAAAGAAAATTAAAAATATTTTTAAAAATGTGAAAATTTTCACAATGTTGAAAAATGAAAATATTTTTAAAAAGAAAATGAGAGTTTGAAATTTGAAAAATAAAATAAATTTCATATTTTAAAAAATGTGAAATTTTATTTTATTTTCACTCAAAATAAAATTTGAGTGAAAAATAAAATAAAACGATATTAAAAAAACTGATACTTTATCAAAAAACAAACATTTTGAAACGAAAAATAAATAAGTTGAATACTTTTGTGATTTTGAAAAATAATTAAAAATGTTCAAATTTCGAAATTAAAAGAAAAAGTTATTTATAAAAACTCTAAGATTTTGAAAAAATATATATATAATTTTTTTTAAAAAATTGAAAAGTTGAAAACAACATGATGCTTTTGAAGAAAAAAAAAATCGGCATTTTGAAATTTTTGGGAAAAAAAATTTAAAATTCGTGAAAATTTTAGATTTTTTAAAAATAAAAATTCAGAATTTGTATTTTAATTTATTTTTTAAAATATTTTATAATAAAAATGATATTTTGTTAAAAGTTTTTAAAGAAAAATTAAGAGTAAAAAAATATACATTTTGAAAAAAAATGTTATTTTTCAATGGAAATTGAAATTTATTTGTGACAAAAAAATTAATAAATTATTAGGCACATCCACTAATTGAACATTTAACCGTTTTTGGACAATCAAATTAGTCCAGATTGAAAAGTAAATAACTTCATATGTTTAAATTTAGGGTATCGATCAGTAAAAGAGTGAATGGGCTAGACATATAAAATGAGGTAAATATTGTTGTCAAAATTGTGACCCAACTTATTTACCTTGCGAGAACCTAAGAATTGATGTTAATAAGTTTTGTAGGCCCCATCATGATGTGTGTCGAACATCAACACCGTGCATTTAATGTGCATTATGTTCATCCATTTTTACTGATCATTTTAGGGCTTGATAAAAAAAAATGATAGGGATATAAACCTAAGGTGGACCACATCATAGGAAAACAATATTGATTGGATATCCACCATTAAAATCCTCTTTTACGGGTGGGCCCCACTATGATGTACGTGTTTCATCTATTCCGTTCATCCATTTTTTCAGATTATTTTATAGTTTTATACCAAAAATTAGCGGGACATAAATCTCAGGTGTACCACACCACATGAAAACAATGGTGATTGGATATCCACCATTAAAATCCATCTTAAGGCCCATTGTACTGTTTATTTGACATCCAATCTGTTGATTAGGTCATACAGAGACGATGAAGGAAAAACCAAAGATCAGCTTGATCCAAAACTTTTATGGCCCCCAAAAGGTTTTTAATGGTCCACGATCGTTCAACACTGTTTCCTATAATGTGGTCCATTTGAGATTGGGATATACCTCATTTTTTGGTCTTATATCATAAAATTTTCTAGAAAAATAGATAGATGGCGTGGATGAAACACATAAGTCATGTTGGAGCCCACAAAGCACCGTCCACCAGCCATTGGCTGGTCACCACTTTATAATGGGAGTGGATTTCTTGCTAAAGCCCTTGGCATCCTGCCCAAGGATGCTGGGTGGGGCCCAACACCATGTGTTTGGAAAATCTACCCCGTTAATTCATTTTTAGAGATCATTTTAAGATGAGAGACCAAAAATGAGTTGGATACAAAAATCAAGTGGGTCACACGAGGAAACAGTGGGGAAACAAATACCTACAGTTAAAACCTTCTGGACTCCACCTTGATGTTTATATGTCATCCAAACCGTTTATAAGGTCATTAACACTAGGAATAAGTGAAAATACAAAAGAAAAAAAAAAGAAAAAAAAGAAAAACCTCAAACAAAGCTTTTTATGGCCGTAAGAATGTTTCAACGGTTCTCACTGAATCCCCACTGTTTCATCTCGTGTGACCCACTTGAGTTTTGGATACACTTCATTTTTGATATCTTTTTCTAAAATGATCTTTATAAACGGATTAACGAAGTAGATTTCCCAAATATGGTGGTGGGCCCCACCCAGCATCCATGCACAGTAACTTCCTACTAAAGGCTTTAACACGAGGGACTGGCTACTCCCCATGACACCATCCCGTGGCTAATGGTCGGTGCTCTGTGGGCCCCACCATGATGTATGTACTTCATTCATTCCGTTCATCCATTTTTACAGATCATTTTAGTGCTTGGTACAAAAAATGATGGTGATATAAATCTTAGTTGGGTCACACTATAGGACAAATAATGGATGAATATTCACAATTAAGATCCGCCTAAGGCCTATTGTACTGTTTATTTGACATCTAATATATTGATTTGGTCATAAAGACCCAGATGAAGGGAAAAAATAAATATCAGCTTGATCCAAAACTTTTATGGCCCCTAAAACGTTTTTAATGGTCAAAATTTATTCAACACTGTTTCCTGTAATGTGGTCCACTTGAGATTGGGATATTCCTCATTTTTTGTGTAATACCATAAAATGATCTAGAAAATTAAATGGATGGAATTGATGAAACACATACATCATGGTGGGGCCCATAGAGCACCGACCACCAGCCTTCCAGATCAAACGCCCAACCGATGTTTTGTTTTTTTTTTTTTTTTTTAATTGTACAGTGATTGTGTGAGTTTTATATTTGATGTAAAATAGTGGTGACTTATTCATAACAATAGTGGAAATAAGATGGTGTTATCCAGACCATCTAAATAATGGGTCTAGTTGTAAGTGTCTAATATTTATACTTTTTTCCTATATAAGACTATTAATCATCTAGTAAATGGTCCCTTATATATATATATATATATATATATATATATATGGTTGTTATTGTAGTTTATAACATAAATGATGTAAAACTCACAATTGTCGTATTTGAAAGTAACATTTAATTTTGGAAAAGGATTTCCAAATCGAGAGAGAGAGCGAGAGAGAGATGGCGATGGTGGCACCTCCAAGCAGCGAGTCCGAGCCTGAAATCGAGAACAACGAGAACCCAAATCACCCAGATAGCTTAAATCCGTCTGGCTCTCCTCTGGTTTGCCTTGCAAGGTTTGCGGGCGACTCAGCTGCCGGCGCTCTCATGGGCTCGGTGTTTGGCTACGGTTCAGGATTGCTGAAGAAGAAAGGATTTAAAGGATCCTCTGCCGATGCGGGGTCTTCTGCAAAGACATTTGCAGTTTTATCTGGAGTTCACGGCCTTGTTGTCTGTTTCTTGAAGAGACCACGAGGAAAAGATGATGTAATCAATGCGGGTGTGGCAGGATGTTGCACAGGTCTTGCTCTGAGTTTTCCAGGTGCCCCACAGGCTCTTCTGCAGAGCTGCGTTACCTTCGGAGCTTTCTCATGTATCATTGAAGGGTGAACAGGCAGCAACCAGCACTGCCCACCCTTCATCAATGGCTGTTGGTTCCACACACCCACATGTTCTTCCTCCATTTACATTCCCTCTACCTAATAACATCCTACAAGGATTTTCTTCCTTTTGCCAGTCATTGCCAAAGCCTCCTAAGAAAATGCACTCACCACCCTTCAACTAAAACACATCATAGATGGCCCACTTTCTATTTTGGGCCTTTTTCTAAAGATTATGTAGCTTTTGAATATTGGATTCTGTAAATGAGAGTGTATTTGATTTAGATCTTTATTGCAGCTAATTTAGGGAATTTCTCCTCTTTATTGTATTTCAATAAAAAAAAAAAAAAGAAAGAAAAAGAAGAAGAAGAAGAAGAGGATTTCCAAATCCATCTTTCGTGTAGAGAATGCCGGTCTTCATTCAAACAAAGCCGCTGGAGTTCCTCTTTCAACATTCATTGACATTGCCACGAAGTTGCGATCGGGGGATTTTCAGGTACGTCGTTTCAAATTCTTCCTCTTTTTCTTTCTATGATTTATCATAATAGAAGAAAATCTCTGTGTTTTGGTGTAAATTTCCCGGAGATCAGTTATTTTTAGGGTTTCATATACGCCATTTGATTTTTCCACGGTTTTTGTATTCTCTTTCTTCCAATTTTTTTGGTTGTCTCGATTTCTATTTTTTTTTTTTTCCGGTAGATCGTTGACGATTATCACGTCTCTGAAAATTTGGGGGTTCTGCTTGAAAATTTTCTAGGTTAGGATCTTTTGCAGGAAGTTCCACGGATTTTGTACGATTTTCATGAAAATCATTTTTTTTTTTTTTGGGAGTTTCTTGAGTGATTCCTTGGGAAGATTGCTTCTTTAAGCATGTGTAGATCGAATTTTATGGTTTTTTTTGCCTACAGGAAGGCAGTAATTTTTTGTAATTTTTTATTTTTTAAATCATTTTTTGGGTTTTTATATAAACATTCCTGAGGGATCTAAATTTTCCCAACTAATGACTAAACAATTAGAAATTACATGGAGGTGCTTTTTGGAGGATTTTCAAAAAACCCCAAAAACTGGACCCGTCAATCTAGCATGGGAGCCATGTGTTTGTGTAGAATGCGGACCATTACCACCCTCACTCTTTGGCATATGACCCACATGATGAGTGCTTGATTTTTGGGGGAGTCACCACATCTATTTATGATTGGTTATGGGACTTAAAGAACTAGATCCAGACCTATAATGACCCGGGACCTCGTAGGATCTGTACCCAAGTAGTCGGGTGTGGGAACTATAGGACCCGACCAGGCCTTTAACCAAATGCCAGAAATTTATAGATGTCTTACTCAAATTATATAAACTAAATTTCTGGAGCATTAAATGCATGCAATTTTGCTTATGTTGAGAGGACGATGTACTGTGGATCATTTTACTAGCTGAAAACCACTTTACCATACTTTAAAAATGTGGAGGCATTGTTTGGTAAAATTAGTTTTCTTCTTCTTCTTCTTCTTCTTCTTCTTTCAACTATTGTATTAGATTATTAGCTTGTATTTGTGAAAAAAAAAAAACACCGACTATTTGTTGCTTTCTATGAATTGGTTCTGGGTCCAAAGGTTTGGTTCTTTTAGGTCTGGTCTTCAAAGAGATGGGTTTTGATTTCGCTTTTCTCTTCCAAAAACATAAGAGGAGCTGTTGGAGACTTCATGACTAATTGCAGGCATCTTACACTATTGGTGGGCATTCATTTAGTGCAGCTGACATTGAATTCATTATTATAAAGATAAAACCTCTAGCACATCGCCCACAAATAGTATGTAATCTATGTTACAAGGACTCCATTCCTCTTTGATTTTCTTTAAATTCACAAAATATTATATTATGTTATCAGCATTTTATTTTCAGCCCCAAAAATGAATGTTTCCACCCTAACATTAGTTTTTTTTTTTTTTTTTTTTTCCTATGAGTGCTTTTAACAACTCTTTACTGACCAAATTATCCTTGTCCCCCAAAGTGTGTTTAGATGTACACGAAATTCCAAGAAAGAATATTTTGGTCCATTCCGCTGAGCATTTGTGGCTGCGTGAAAACCCAGAACTACATTACATACCACAAATCATATCCATTGTACATTAGTTAGGATCTGAGACCAAATGATGTTATTTGGCAGAAAGCATCCTGCCTACCTACATTTCTAGTTTCTATGGACACCCAAACATACTCTATCCTTCATTTTGTCTTTCAATTTAAATGGATATTTCATTTTGTGCTCTATATGTATGAGTTACAATATTTATGTATGAGTCAATGCTAGACTAGTAGTTATTGTCATCTGAATTCAAATAGTCAATCTAAGCACACCTGTAAGGTTTGAAAATATTTGTGAACATATTTTAACTAGGTGATGCTACTTCTGTTTCTTAGTAATGATTTCTTCTTCTTGTTTTTTTTTAATTAAATTTTTTTTTAAAGAAAAAAAAACCTTAGATCATATATTTGCCTGCTTATTTCAAGATGCTTTTGCTTCTGATAAAAGAAAAGCAAAGCCAAAATAATCTGCTTCTCTACTGGATATGGGAAAACTTCTATTGGACTGGCCCATGATTGGAAGGTATGCATACTGGTATAAATTGTTGTGACTTGTGAGGTAGATGAACGTTGGATTTTTATATAGTCACCACAGTTGGCCTAAAAATCAAGGGTGAATGTATCTTTTAACTGTTTTCTTTGACGTGGCACAGTGATCGGCTGATTTTTTGTCCTAGGGCCTAATGTGGGATTACATATCTAAGAGTGGATTTTACTTATACAATGCGGTGAGCCCCCTAAAAAATCAATAGTGGGCAACATCATCCAACTATTTCTAAATTTCTGCTGGTATATTTAAATAATAAAAAAAAAAAATGCTCACCCTAATTTTTCACCCAATGTATGCAAGATCCACTCCCACCATTAGACGTGTAATACCACGTTAGGCTTAGGGATAAGAAAATCAGGTTAACATATGATATAGGTAGGCCAAATCGAAGAAAACAGTTGGGAGAGACATCCACTCTTGATTTTTATAGGGCCCATTGTGATGATTACATGATGTCAACGATTTGGATGGTGGGCATTGGACAATCATGTGGTCCACCTTAGTCATAGTGGGGCTGATTTTTGGGCCATGGGCTTGGGGTGACGCATCTGGTGGTGGTCGAGATGGACTTCACATAAACATCATGGTGGGGCCCACCCTAGCCTCCCATAATAATTCTTTCACAAGTTTTGTTTACTGTTTTGTGTGTTTATCATCTGTTTGCTTTATTTTCTTTAACAGGGTTTAAAAATCATATCATGACCTTATAATGGTTGAATGTAAACAATGTATACTGTTGATTTTAAATCTAATGCAATCATTTCTCAGGTATCTCTCCTTCCCTCCCTCTTTCTCCCGCTTTCTTCTTGTGTGGATCGTTTCCTTCTGTCGAAGCTATCTCCTTCCCTTTTCTCCTAGCTACTAGGAGTTTCCCCTTTCACGCAAGTGCCGATCTGTTCATATTCAAAAGCCCGAATTGGATTCTACATCTGGATCGGCGCTGCCGAGATGAAAAGGTCCCGAGAGGACGGTGGTGGTTACGCGGGCTCTCAGCCCAAGCGGAACACTGCTTCTTCGCGAGGCGATCCGTAAGAAATAAAATCTCTCCTTCCTTTTCTTTTCAGTTCTCTCAGATTGATGAATTCTTCTGCAAAGGCTTTCTTCTTTAGCTTTCTCTGCTGATTCTTCAGTTTCTAAGGAGAAGAATCTCTGTAATATGATATGTAGATCAGGATTTTCAAAAATTCTGTTTAAGTTTCAATTCTTTGTTTTAGGTTTCTGCACTATTCTTTTAGGGTATGTTTGGATGTCGGGGTTGGTTTGATACCTTGTTTCGCCCCAAATAAGAAATCTTATGTGTTTCTAGTCTGAGGCTCGTCTGATTTTGATCTGGGACAAAAACGTAAAAGTGCGGATTTTGTTCTTTGACCTGTCCTAGACGGGGAGGGGAACGGATAAATATCGTTGGAAATATTACCGCCACTGTTGCTTCGCAAGCATCCGAATGGTCCCTTTTCGTTCTCTTGCTTGCTTTCCTTTTTAAGGATACACGGGTTTGATCTGTTGGGATTGATTGAGTTTTGGTGCCTGTTTGGTGTTTGGGGTGAAGGTCCGGGCAACCCGCCAGTGCACAGAAGCTAACAACGAACGATGACCTGGTCTATCTCAAGGCAGTGAAGGAAATTTTTCAGGATAAAAGGGATAAATATGATGAGTTCCTCGAAGTTATGAAAGATTTCAAGGCCCAAAGGTTTGAAATTTGATTGACTGTTTAACCTTTTTGCCTCCACCCTTTCATTTTCTTCTCACGATCTTTGGCTTATTCAACTGATTTTTTGTTTTCCTGATTTCAGGATCGATACCACTGGCGTTATATCAAGGGTAAAAGAGTTATTCAAAGGGCACCGAGATCTCATCTTAGGTTTCAATACCTTCTTGCCTAAAGGATATGAGATCACCCTCGACGATGATCCTCCACCGAAAAAGCCCGTCGAGTTTGAGGAAGCGATCAATTTCGTTAACAAAATAAAGGTGAGAATCCCATCTCAGCTGTGTTGCTCAGGGTGTGTTTGCGTGTTCCCCAGTTCCCATGGTGGACACGATGAGCCAAAACAGCCACTGCAAAGGATGTTTGAGAGAAAAAAAGGACCTTCTTGTTAATATTGGAAAATAGAAACCTGCCCAATGTGTGTTCCAGTTTCCACACTGCACAAAACATCAAGTGTGAATATCCTTGGGAAGGAAGCCATAACAACAACGATCTGGCTGTTCAACCAAACACATCCTTAATCATGTGAGGTTCATAGTTTCAATGGCGCTAGTTTCTTTCTATTGATCCTTATGATTTGACTCATACTCTATTTTGTAGACTCGGTTCCAAAATGATGAACAAGTTTACAAATCTTTCCTAGAAATTCTAAATATGTACCAAAAGGAGCACAAATCTATTGCTGAGGTCTACGAAGAGGTATATACATGCGACAATATACTTACTTTTTGCATTAGGAAAGGACTTTGCTTGTTTTATTTTCTTGTTGTTGAAGGCTGAGTTTGGGATGCATCGGTCTGTTTCATTTGCAGGTAGCCTTGCTTTTCCAGAACATCATGATTTGCTCGAGGAATTCACTCATTTCCTACCTGATGCCTCTGGGACAGCTTCTATGTAGCATGCTCCTTCCTGAAGAGCCTTACCTGGAAATTTCTTGCATCGGGATGAAAGGAGCTTGGCTATGCCCACGGCCCGGCAAGTGCATGGAGAAAAGGTAGTTGCTCTCTCTCTCTCTCTCTTGTGAATTTCGTTGGATGTCCTGTCGAAACCAGCCTAACCGACTGTTATGTGCCATCTTGTTAGAAGGAGAGAGCTGTGAATTACCACACTGATCGCGATCTCGGTGTTGACCGTCTGATCCGGATGATAAAGCAATGACTAAAGTTGACAAGGAACGGAAAAGACGTGATCGGGATGATAAAGATTTGGAGCATGACAGCAATAGGGAGTTAGATAATATGCAGTGGTTCTCTAACAAACGGAAACCTGGTAGGAGGGGTGATGACTTTCTTGCCGAAGCAGTTACACCCAGGCGGGAAGGAGCCGAAAACTTTGGAGTGCATCCTGTTTCTGGTTCTTCCTATGATGATAAAAATGCCTTGAGAAGTGAGTTCTCAATGATGCCATATGATACTATGCATATATATGTTGGTAGCATGCAGTGCTTCTTGTTTTTAGGGTTTATATCTGCTTTGTAGATGTACATGTGCTGTTATAGTATGCATTATATGTTTGTTATTGAGCTATAATTTCATGGTTGAATATCCATCATTACTCATAACGATATATGCATAAGTATTTACGTTAATCAGATCTGTTTAAATGCAATTCGCAATATTCTTTGCCTACTATATCCAACACCTCTGTATCTATCTACTAATTTATCTACTGTCTCTCTGTATCTATCTACTAATTTATTTTGAACTCGCTTTCCTTTTATAGCAATCTTTGGATTCAATAGCATTCACAAAGTGAAATCTATCTACTATTCAATAGTACCAGTTCTTGTTTACATATTGGATCAACTCATGTGCGGTTGTTTACAATCTAGATTGTCCAAATTTCGAGCAAACTTCCTAAAAGTCAAAATTCGCACTTGTTTGCTAATTATGTTGTGTATGAATCAATGGGAGGATCCTTGTAAATTGTTCATATTCCAGGAAGCTTACAAGGTACGCAATGCATTATCTATACCATTATCCTTGGTAATTTGTTATTATATCCTAGAGGAATTTCAATCTTTCTTGAAATCATCTGCAAATTGTTGTGGTCTTGTATCAAGCTAGAACAGAGAGGTCTTTTACTCGCTATTGCATTTATGCACATTCTGTTAGTTGTCAATCTGTTGTTAATTTGCTTTAAGGCAGAGAAGTTCAAGATATACTTTTGGATGCATCCACAACTTGTTACCAGTTTCCATTGAATAGATGAAGTTGTAATTTCCTTTGAAGGGAGGACGGTGTTTTTTTTTTTTTTTTTTGTTTTGTTATTTAATGTAGGTGCTTGACAAACATGGAGTGACTCTTTCATGCAAATGTTCTGCAACAGAAGATGGTGGAAAACTTGAGCTTCGTAAGGCAAGTATTATGCCTTCCTCTAATCAATTTTGACTTGTCTATTTTCATTCTAGTTGTCTGAAATGTAGGATAATGCCTGAATTGAACTTTGGCATGCATGCGCTGGCCCTCGTATCTTTGCCTGCTGTTGGAAGCCGTGTGGTTTATTTCCCACAAGGTCATAACAAGTATTTCATGTATTGGATTGTGGGTAAGAATTACTGCCGTGCATGTATTTCATGTTCAATTCGTCATTTCTTCACCCTCAACTTCTCTTGAAAGAGTTTGCACTGAATTATAATCATTAATTTGATGTCTGGCTGTGTAGGTTCTCAAAGAAAGTAATTCTTGGCTGGAAGCAACTAATGGATATCTTCGTAGGGAGCTTCATGAATACCACATCAAATGTCCTCCGCTTGAGAAATGGGTGGAACCATCACTTGAGAAATCACAGGCTCAAATGTCCTCCGCTTGAGCATGCAAATCACACACATTCCAGCTCAAGTTGAAAGAAGCGATGTGGGTCCCACATCTATTCAGAGTCAATGTGGCACAAACTGAGTACATGAATGAGAAAAGGTAGAGGATCATAGTCATGAGCCAGGCCCCAGCTGATTTATCTCATGTTAGAAATGATAGTGTATAAATGGTTCATTTATCTTATGGGCCACAATTTTAGAAATGAATGATAGCCCAGAAACTTACCCATTAGATGAGTAGTCTAGCATGGTATGTGCACTATGGAATCTTCAGATGGACATTTGTGTAATATATCTTCTTCAAATGACCAAATGCATGCAGTCTTCTGTTCTTCTTACCTTTGTGGTTAAAAACTATATTTTTGTGGTTTTTAGATGAGGTTTTATGACTTGGTGACCAAGCAGGATGAGATGCTTAAGCAAGTTTCTTTCCCTTCTTCACGCTACTATCTAGGAAACTCTAGGAGTTTTGCCACTTGTAAAGAGTGGGATCAATGATTTATGCTACTTTTCTAGATCTAACTTTTTAGATTTTTGAGAAAAAATGGTTTCTTTCTTTGTTTGTTTCTGTGTAATACTAATAACAATTCAAGGGGATTGCAGATTATGGCAATAATGGATTTCTCTCTCTTCCACAGGACTGGGGGAAAAGGTTGATCTCTTTGATTGCTTTGGCTTTGAACTTGGATGAAAGCTTCTTTGAGCAAGTGGGTGCACCCATGGGATTTGTCCGTCTTCTACACTGTCCAGGTCTGCTAGCATATTCAGACAACAAAAATATAGTAACTGTCTTGTGAATTGCTGAATCTTATGCAATTTCAAAGAATTGGCAGTCTGTGTATAATCATTTTTACAAGAAGATACTAATAGGTTGGTGATAGGGTTGCATCTGATATTTTGGTTTTGGTATTCTGCAGATCTGTAGGGAAAAGGATAAGGTACCTCATGCCAATGGGTAAGTGCATTCATATACAAGTTATCTAAATAAAATTTATAATTTTAAATCTCAACCTCGTGTGTACATATTTTTTTTCTTCTATGCAATGACAAAACGTCCACAGATTGTAAGGAAATTTTCCATTGCCTTTTCTATAGATGCCAATCAGGTCAGATCCACATTGTTTCATGGAGGTTAGATAAGCATGAATGTGGGTATAAGTTAGCCCATCTACACCACCTTCCTAGCTAGTGGGTGTGAGATCCAAGATGTTGATCAGGTGGCATACAGTGTAGAGATATCTGGCATAAAAATCAGGTTTGTACAATTATCATGTGAACCGTCCTTATTTTGAGTCAGGGAACTTAGAAGATCAGACAATTGATGAACTTCTTGGATCTTGCACCCATATGCCATGCTGACAAATGCTCCACAAGGCTGTCTTAATCATACTAATTAACTCCATAAAAATTCTTGCATTTCCATGATGATAGGCTTGGGGATTCAACTACTCTTGTTAATTCTGACCATTTATAAAATCCATGAAATGTAATGCATGATGAGATGTATATACAATAAATAGATAAATCCTATGGCTGGGGTTACCTTTGACCAATGTTATTTATCTTCAATTTCAATTTCTTTTGTGTAACATAGGCACAACAGCACTTTGATGAGTTTGATACTAATTACGAAGATGAAGTGGAGGTTGTTGATGAGTTTGACAACGACTTTGATGAAGATGTGAGTATTTTTACATTTTTTTCCCTTCATTCATCCATGAGTAGTTCACATTTCAAGTACTGAATGGGCCTTCTTGCTGGAACAAAAGAAGAATTCTATATGACCCATCAGGGGCTGTGCCATGCTCCAATATCCACCCTATCAAGTGATAGTGACATCCAATGAATATGGAGAATTATAACCAAAGCAATTTTGATGGTGCTAAATGGGCTCTCATCCGATGGGGAAGATTTTGGGTATATTCCATCCCCATGGGAACTGGCATTTGAATGATTTAGATCACCAAAAGATGCGCCTCACTTGTATAGTTTGTTGGGCTGTGAAAACAACCAATTGAAAATTCTCTATTTCATCTTTATTCTTTCATACTTCACAGTAGTTCTTGTTATGATCAGGAACCCGAGCCAGATGATGAGGAGGAAAATGATGTTGATGAGAGGTTTGATTTCTTCCAACTGAAGTGGATTATTGAGAAATTCAAGTTTATGCAAATAATGAGAGCTCGACTATTCCTGTAGGACATGGACTAAGAAGCAGTGAATGTTTCCTGGACGCAAATCATGGATGGTCAACATTTATGGTAAAGCCTTTTCTAGTATAATCAATATGGACCAACTATTCTCCAAGCCATTCATCTTGTGGTTAAGATAATCTGATAACTATGATTCTTGACAGATATTTCCAAGATGGAACACATACTGGGAAATGGTACTATGAGGTTGACCTCATGGGATCTTCCCGTGAGGTCGAGCTGTGTGGGTTCCACCATGATATGTGTTGAACATCCACACTGTGCATTTAGTGGGCCCCTCTAGGTTAATGGATATCCCAAAAATCATCTGTATCCGGAACCCAAGTGCACCATACCATCTGAAACAGTGTGAAATCGTGCTTAAAACATCTAAAAGCACTTGTTGGGGCCCTCCTAATTTTTGGGTCAGGGAGCAGACAACATGAGGCCCCAGCAAGTGAATGGCTGGGATTTGCACACATGGCATGTCGGCAGGGTGTCCCGTATCTATTACGATACGGGCGTATCAGCCGATACGTATCGGTAACGGCCATGGCCGTTACGCGATACAGGGGGAGAGATATAATACACCTTTACTATGGCCTGGATAAAGGATCCCATACATGGGAAGACATTAGTAGACAGTAAGTAGCTGAAGTTTTTGTCTCATTTTCTTTTTCATTTTTTAATGAAAAATGACAGGTGATGCTTATCTAGCCACGGGCTGCTACAACCTCCTATGCTATGATGTGCAAAATTGTAATAATGGGATTGGCACTTTCACTTGGGTTGAGTTGTTTAGTTATTAATGGATGGGTGGAATTTTGGTGTTGGGTGTTTTGAGCATATGGGCTTAGGTTTTGCTATTAAGTTTTTTACGTGTTTTGATGCTCAGTTCAATTGCATATCAATTTATTAGGATTGTTGTGTAATTTGGAGTTGGAAGTCTTTCAAAGTGAGGGGAAGTTGGGCTAGCCCCAAATTCATTTAGGACTTGTTTGCTTGGATGGGCCTGATGAAAATGGATAGGATAGGCCATCCATTTTGTTTCTAGCTTTGATGAAAGGAAGCAGATTGGAAATGGGTGTGTTTTTAATGTTTACTTGCTTTCAAACAGAACATTTTGATAGACCAAACACTTGATTCTTTTAATGATGAGTTCAATCACCACTTCTTTCAATCTAATGTTTATGTATCCTCATCATAAATGTAGATCTGAAGGCGAGTGGTGACCTCACCAAGGATGTAGAGCTAAGGGCGTGTTCTTAGCCATTGGTTAAGAGTGAGAAGCTACAGGGGCTATTGATGTCTATTGGTTGAAATTTAAGTTTGTTCAGGTAAGCATGATTTTCGAGCATGGATTTTCTCAGACGAGTATATTTCTATGATAAGAGTACTCATCTATACATAAATGTGGCAATGCTTATTAGTTGAAATGGGTTTTATATGTGGCCATGGGCATTTGCATAATATAGTTGATGTGGGTATTTCCTTAGCATGGTTAAAAGGTGAGCTTTAGACAAGGACTACGTTGGATGTGTATTTGGCATGGTCACTTTTTGTGTTTTTTTTTTTCCTTTTCACTTGTATTTACTGTATGGTTTGTGTATTTGGATGTTATCCTCATTGTTGCATGTTTGCTCTGGTAGTTGGAATGGTGAAGTTAAAAGAATTAGCAGAGGCTTCTATTGTGGTTCTCAGGTGTCGAAGAGCATCAAAGCATGCCTGCCCTATCGCCGACTGGTCTCATCTTCTTTTATTCTTTGTGATTTACCTAGGAGATGTTGCAGCTACTTTCAGTCCCAACTGATGTATGGTTTTGCCTATGACATGTGCATTTATAGTCTGAAAACATTAAATAGACCGTTAACTGTTTTATTGGTATTGTGTTGATTGTAGTCTTGATGAATGTTAATTGGGTGAAATGTGCATGCACATGTTTAATCATTAATTGATTATGATTGTTTGAATTATTTTTTGAATGACTATCAGGTGTAAGATTCAAAAAAAAAAAAAAAAATACAAACAAATTTGACTATTTTTTTAAATTCACAGATATTTTTAGCGACGAACTAAATTCGTCGCTAATTTCAAAACAAGTCTGGACGACGGATTGGAGGTCCGTCGCTTTCCTCATATTTGCGACGGATCTTATCCGTCACTAATATTTTAAATGACGAATAATTCGGTTGTTTTTTCCGCATTTCACCGATGGATTTTTTATTTTTTACGACGGATCTTATCCGTCGGTAATATGCGACGGATCTTATCCGTCGTAAATTCAACGACGGATTTTATCCGTCGGAAACAAAAAACGACCCAGTAAACAGCGACGGACCAAGCGACGGACGAAATCCGTCGTTTATTTGGTTTTACGACGGATTTCGTTCGTCGCAAATCCGTGAATTTGGCGTAGTGATATATTCTAAGTTTACATTTTTCTTGAATTTTAACCTATTGGCTAGATCTTTTATCCAACCGATTATTTGAGATAATTTAGTAACCATAAACCTTCTAATCCATTGGTTCATATTATATAGTGGGTCATCCCATCTTGATAAACAAACCCTTAGAGCATTATATCTACATATATACTTGACCATCTAATGAAGTAAACCGATCACTTTATTTCTAGACTTCACGTGAACCTTTTCTATGGTTGAAATCCTGATCCAATAACTACGTCATGAGATATTTCTCACTTTAGTAACCTAAGTGCATTTTAAGACACACACTTTGAACCACAAAACTTCATCTGCACTTAACCACTTGTAATTTCGTCCAACCACATGCTCAATAACCAGTAGATCTAGCTTTCGGACTGTTCACTTCACCATCGGACTTTGGGATCATTCAAAATAACATTTTATTGATTTCGACCACTTATATATCACTTACCCAAAATGTACTCCGTACATTCTGTTGAAATATATTCATTTTTTAATATATATATATATATATATATATAAAATATGTTTTGAAAAAACACTTTTCATGTGTTGTGGGAATAGTCTCACATTGGAAAAAGAGAAGAAGATTTTTATGTATATTTGATAATGGTGGAGTATTGTAATGTTTACCCACCGAGTCCGAGGAGAATCGGGTTTGTGTGCGCACGCGCTCGAGCACGGGCTCGGTGCGAGGGCATGGGCATGTGAGGCAGTGTGGCTGTAGAGGCGCTAGTGGCACACTTTGCACTTTGCACGTCCACATCGCGACCCTACAAATATAGAGGACTGAATGAGGTCCCTTGTATTATATAGATGATGAAAAAGAGATGTTGCAGAGAGGTGCAACTCCTCATGCAATTGATTGCTGACCATGCAGAAACTACTGCATGTGGCTAACCTAACAGCTGCATGCAGTAGCCATTACACCACATGCACAACAGCTAGATACTTCCATAACTCCCAGCCACCATAGCCTATATATACTGGGTCTGGATGGGTTTCCAAATCATCACAACACACTCCAACAAACTCATACGAACCATATCCTCTCCTATAAACTAGAAGTTCCATCAAGACAACAAGGTTCATTTGAACCATTGCCTGAAGAACAGACCAGCAGTGTGGTCTAGAACATTAGCTGAAGAACATACTAGTGCAGTGGTCTAATTCACATTTCTTCTTCTTCTTCTTCTTTTTTCTGGGATTTTTCCTTCTATTTTTTGCCAGAAATTATGTAACAGAGTTCCATTAGTGGGTCTTTGTGTTGCTGAACGCAGATCCACACCGGGCTCATCATATCCTATGAGCAATTTTCCTGTAACCTTTCGGCATACTCAATTTACTTGAATAAGGGCAAATAATGCTTTAAGGAAAACGTTCTAATACGTGCTTCGGTCTGTCCTGATTCAATATTATTTTGGTTTTTAGCATTCTAATACGCTTTAAGGACTTGATTCGTCTTGATTGGTTCGATGGAACCAATTTTACCAGATGACAAGATAAACTCAACTTTCTTCTAATGGCGCTGAAGATCTATTACATTTTAGATCCAACTCTGTAACCGCTACCTGAAGCATCCGATAAAGACACACCTGAACAGATAGCTTCCCGCACTAAATGAGCTGAAGACGAACTCTTGTGTTGTAAACACATCCTGAATGCTCTCTTTGACCATCTGTACGATCTGTATACACAAACATCATCGGTAAAAGAAATCTGGACCGCCCAGGAGTTCAAATATAAGGTTGAAGAAGAAGGTACTAACAAGTTCCTGATTGCCAGGTACTTCGACTATAACATGGTAGATAATAAACCGCTGTTGGCTCAAATTCAAGAATTGCAGCTAATAGTAAACAAAATCAAAGCCATTAAGATTAATATTCTTGAATCATTCCAAATCGGGGCTATTATCGCTAAGTTGCCCCCAATGTGAAAAGACTATATAAAGAAGTTACTGCATAAGACTCATGACTATACACTGGAACAAATCCAGAAGTATCTAAGAATTGAGGAAGAATCCCACAATCGCGATAAAAAGAATGACAACGGGAATTTCTCATCCAAAGTATACACAATAGAGAATACAAATAATAAGAATTCTGAGAAGGACGATTCCCTAAAACCCAATAAAGGAAAATTCAAGAAAAATACCTAGAAGAAGAACAGAAAGTTCAAGGCCCATGCCATGTCTATGGTAAAACCGGACATTATACTCGAGTTTGCCGATATCACAAATCTAAAAAAGAAGCAAGTGCAGTACAAGACAATATTGTGGCAATGATCATTGAGGTAAACACAATCCATGGAAAGGTTCCCGGTTGGTGGTACGATACTGTCACTACCGTACATGTCTGCTACGACAGATCAGCCTTCAAAACCTATGAGGAATTGACTGATGATTAAGAAGTCTAAATGAGTAATGAAGTCCGATCGAAGGTTGTTGGTAAAGGAATCATCGAACTCGTGTTTACTTCTGAGAAGAAAGTGATTCTGACAAACGTACTGCACGTCGCAAACATGAGGCGAAACCTAGTTTCTGGGGATTTTCTGGGTAAACTAGGAATAAGGGTGGTATATGAGTTAGAAAAACTGAGTCTATTAAAGAATGAAAATTTTGTTGGAAATGGATATGCTTGTAATGATATGGTCAAGTTTTCTCTAAATGAAAGTATCACTTCTGCATATATGGTTGAATTCATTGGACTATGGCATGATAAACTAGCCTATATAGGGTATAATATGTTGAGGGTCAAATATTACATATTATCCTCCATTTATATCTTGGTTTTATGAACATGATAATGTTTAATGTTCTATTTTACTCATGTATATGTTGCAAGGTGAATTTAAGAGCTTGGATTGAAAATGATGCTAAAACCATGGATTTGATGCTCAAGAATCACGAAGGCAAGGGATGGATCTTAGGAGACTAAGATTGAAGAATTCACATGCCAAAGATCCAAGAAAACCAAGTGAGGAATGAAGAGAATCAAAGATTTGAAGCGAAGAAAAGGAATCATGAAATTGTCCTGAAAAAACATATTCTGAAACTCTGGGTCATTTTGTGAAATTGCGTAGAATGAAGTCTATTTTGGAAAAATGCGTAGAGTGAAGTCTATTTTAGCAAACTGTGTAAATTTAAGGTGATTTCTAGAGTTTTTCAACTAGGTGCGAAAGTTGGAGTTCCACAACTATAAATAGGACTCCCTAAGATATTCTTAAGCATCTTCTAGGGTTTAAGGAGTGGAGCAAGAGGGTGGAGAAGCTGTCGCAAAGAGTTTTTCTTCTTCTTTCTTAATTGTTTTCATGCTTCTTGTAGGGTTTTAGATTTAATCATGTCTATGGTTAGCCAAACCTCTTAGCTAGGGCCAAGAGGTAAAGCTTGTAGCATGATGGGATGTTACTATTGCTTTGAATCATATTTATGTTGAACTCATGGATTCTAATTTGATATTTAAGGAATACTTTTAGTTTTTAATTGTTTATTGTGACTCAAATTACAGTAAATCTTCAATAGCTTTGAGTATCTTCTTTTCCTGATTTGAGATTGTGAAATTAGTAAGTCTTGTTGTTCACCATCGTCCCTTGGGCATGGTAGGGTAATGAAATCCTTCCTAAACTTCACAATTCTCATGATTTGAGATTAATGGATTGGTAAATCCTGTTGTTCGCCATTGTCTCTTGGGCATGGTTTGGTGATGGAATCCCTGCTAATTATCATAGTTCTCATTTATTGAGAATTAGGTCAATGGAAGTTCAAATTGATTTTATTAATATATTTTTCAATTGGATAGGATAGTACTCTAATTCTAATTGTGTTACTTGAATCAAGCAAAAGGGCTCCCTGATCACTACAAGTGGATCCTTGGCACCTTAGTTCTCACTTTTGAATTTTTTAAGTTTCTAATTAAATCTCTCACAATTACTTCCTTTTATTTCAGATTTAGATTCACATCCTTTTCTAGTTCTAGTTCTAGTTGTTTTTAGAAACGTTTAAAGATTAGTCCTTGTGGATTTGACCTCAGTCTTAACGAGATTATTACTACATCGCAACCCTACACTTGAGGCTGTGAACAAGTTTTTGGCGCCATTGCCGGGGATCAACGGTTACATTTTTTCCATTTGATTAGTTTTGAAATTAGGTTAAGATTATGATTTATTTACTTTTTATTTTTATGTTAGGGTTCTTTCTAATTTGTTTCTAGAAACTAACTTTTCTTTCTATTTTCAGATTTAAAAACTTTCCTAATTTTTTTTAAAAAACTAACTTTTCTTTCTATTTCCAGATTTAGAAATTTTCCTAATTTGTTTTTAGAAACTAACTTTTCATTCTATTTCTATATTTAGAAACTCTCCTAATTTGTTTTTAGAAACTAATTTGTTTTTAGGACTAACTTTTTGTTTTGTTTTTAGGTCAGGGTTTTTTTGTGATTTATTTTTAGAAACTAACATTGTTTTTTATTTTGTAGGATCCTAACATAGAACTCTCCAAACCGGTAAACTCCCTCTAACTTTTCATCTAATTACTTTCCATATTGCTGTAGGATTTTTCTTTTATTCTATTTTAGGATTAGGTTCAGGATTAGGGTTTCACCATGTATATGCAAGAGTGAGAACGTTAGTATGCTAAGCTAGTTTTAGAGAATGCGAGAAATTGTGTAGGGCTGTCAGATGATTATGTCAGGAAACAACCTATGTCTCAAAATTTTTCTGAAACTATCATCGAGAACCAACTAGAATACAATGCTCCACCGGTTAAGAAGTCCTTACACGATCATAGGCAGGAGAATAATTATACCCCACAGATTAAGAAAACAGTACGTGATTGTTGGGGTTATCATAATTATGGGAGTGAGAACTATTATCACCCATTAGACAAGAAGAAAATAATGAGAGATTATATTATAGGTGATAACATATACTAACAACTATTAGACTCTCCCACCTATGAACCGTATGACTATGATCAGTGGAAACATCAACATTGGAGAGATGAACCAACAATTGATTATAGTAACTATTTTTCTGGATCCCCTACCTTTGAAATCCAACTAGAAATGATCCAAGAGGATTCACGTTTGAATTTTACGGACTATTAGAACAGTTCAACCAACTTGTCGCAGGCTCAATGAAATCATTGGAAGCGATTGAATTGCGCCTCGATAAGGTTGAAGAGGCTAGCTTATCACAATCTCAATCCAATCTAGAAACACAATGCGAGGAAAGTGATCTTAACTTGCTTGTGGAGAGTACTGAAATTGAGGATGAAGAGTTGGATTGTGTTAATGAGTATACGACTCAATTTTCCAAAGAGTCGATCTCGATGACTGTCAAAAGGAATGATCAAGAGACATGTGTGTCTTTCGAATATAATGATACTGACATGCTCTAGTCATATGACACACTTGACTTCAATGAGTAGGAAGATGATAGTTTAATCGAGCCTCAACTTAACCTAGGAAAACAGTGAACAGTGTGAGGAAAGTAATCTCATCCCACTTGTGAACTGTATTGAATTGGAAGATGATAAGTATTGGGATGAGAATCATGAGTTTACATCCCAAATTCCCCTGGGATCAATCTCAAGTTTTGCCCAGGTAAATGATCAAGAGGTACAGGAAATTATCGACCATAATGATCTCCTTCACTCATCTGATATGTCTGATTTAAATGTGGAAGATGAGACCCTTCCAACTATTTTGAGGCGTATTTAGACTACTTCCCTGATTTGGATGATGATTTGATTAGAGAGATGAATGACTCACTTGATATGACTCCGATATTTGAAACTACCCAATAGAGGCCACCAATTGAGCAATCATCCCTTGATAATAAAAAGCCTCTATTGATTAGTATCAATGAACAAAGTTTTCACATCAATGTGCCTACTGATCCACAATCTGTTTATACAGGGTAAGGCAAGATACATCTGGTGATGATGTATTCTCACCAAGATGAAGAGCAAGAGAGCACACTTCAATCAATTCTCGAAGATAATGAAGGAGTAACTAGGCATATCATCACAAACCTCAATATGGAAAATGAGCCTCTCTCAATTGACTATCTCAACTCTCTGAAAGATTCTTGACATATTTTGCAGATTCAAATGATCCCATGATAAAAGAAATAATGGATCCCTTGCAAAACAATACCTCGGTAGTTGTTACTGACCGAGAGAACCCTTATTCTGAAGCCCCTCTTTCCACAGATCTTGAATGTTTACTATTAAGGGAGGAGGAGCTGAAAGTTGAACCGAAGTCTGAAACTTCAGAATATGTTGAAACTACATCACCTATTGAGAATTTCTCTAAATTTTATCTACTTGTAGTCTCTGATTCACCATGTCGCGCTAACTCTGAAACTTTCTCTGTCTCAGGTGAATCATATGTAATTTGAACACCTCAGGAGATTAAAAGGAAACTTTATCATAAGGTCCACAAATTTCTCTGGAAAATCATGCTCCAGGGCATCCAAGCTTATTGCAAAAAGAGATTTTGGATGATCTTGTTATGAAACCTACTGAGAAATTTATCAAAATACTGGCTGGAGGAGGAACCTTGCGGCATGATTAAATCATTTTTCCCTGTTTTCCTAGTTAGGTTTATTGCTTTCAAATAATTTAGGATTAGAATAGTTTTCTTTTCACCGTTTAGGATAGTTTGGTTTTTATTGTTTAGGAAAGTTTACTTTCTTATGGTTTAATTCTTGTGCTAACCCATCTTCACATTGAAATATTAAAAAAAAAAATCAAAATTCCTTCTTCAGGTACAACCTTTCCACCGCTTCCCTTTTTTTTTCTCGTTGCCTCATTTGTATTAAATGCTTTTCTCTTTTACATTGAGGACAACGTAGATTTTAGGTTGGGGTGTGGATTAGGCAGGCTAATCAGTTTCTTTCTTAGTTTTTGGGCGAAGTTGTGAAAAATTTCTAAAATTTTCGCAAATTTAAGTGATCTCGAAGTTAATCTATGAATTAGAATTACAAAATACTTAATGTTGATGCCTTATGTCTGTTGGATTTTAGTCACTTGGGAGATCTCAAAATTAAGTTAAGTCATTGATCCTTGATTAGAAGTTTTAAACATTGATTGAGTCATCATTTCACATGTCACATCCAGCTTACACATTAAAGTGTCAGTTTGATATTGAATTGTTAACTTGATGATTATTAAGCATGGAAGGAACCAACCAGGGGAATTTATCCATTATGTTCAATGGGAAGAATTTGCAATAGCGGTGAAGACCGTTTGAGATGAAGTAGGAATATGTCAATATGTCCTAGAGGGGGTGAATAGGACTTTTTAAAGATTTACGAGTTATTCACAATCCTATCACTCTAATCCTATCATGTATGCAATTCTCAGGATTACTCAAATGTAACTCTACTAGCTTCCAAGCCTTGTAGAGGATCCAATCACAACTTACTTGTAAGATAAACAAGTTGTAGACAAGATTGTGAAGGATATGACTGTGTGTGTATAAGGTGTGATCTCAGATATTCAGATATAAAGGCATGTAAGGAAATAACATAAATGAAAGACAATAATCATCTCAAACACAGTCATTTTTATAATAGTTCGACTACTTGTCTACTCCACTCTCGGCTGTCGTACTCAACCCTTGAGTGTACCTGAATTCACTAAGGAGGTTTCTCAGGGTTCACTTCAAACCTAAGGTTTTAAATCAGGTTCACCTTCAACCTTTACAGAGGTTTTACGCAGTTCACCTCTAACCTAGAGTTTTACTGGTTCACTCCTAACCAGATGTTTATGCTCTCCATAGAGAAAGGGTCCACAAAACGTATCCGGATTTTAGACCACACAGGTCAAGGACCTACATAAGGACGTAATAGTTTATGCCCTACATAAGAGTAAGGGTCCACGCTATGCACTCACTACGTATACTCCCGCCGGAGGCCTACTTGAGGACTTCAAAGGGTGAGAACCACTTAGGACCAAGACCTAGGAAGGAATGATCACAAGTGTCCTCTGAATACTTACAGATAAGTTGATGAGTCCCGTTAAGCACAACGCCAAAGATCTTCTCCTCCTTGTTGACGAAGAGTCTTCAGCTCCTTTGATCTGCAACATAAGATGATATACCAATGCTTGGCTTCGGGTTGGGTCAAGGGTGAGATGGAATCCTACTCTCTAAAGATTTTCCTATAAGGAAGATAGAGTGGTTCCTCTCTTATGCATTCAAGGCATCCCAGCATAATGATTTGCCATTAAGGTAGTAGCTGGAGGATCCTTGAATGCGGAAGTTCATTCCCCAATCTACTTTATTAAATATCAATGGTGAGGGTGGATTGGAGGATGAACTCCCTTGAGAGAAAGGGCTTTAGGTATAGGATATAAGTTGAAACACTTAAAAGCTCTCTCTACTTTCTCTCACAGTAACAAAAGACAAGTCCTCTATAAATAGGCAAAAAGTTCCAACGAATATAAAACGGTCACATTTATGATAGAGTTCGATATCATCGAGCAGGTTCGATATCATCGAGCGTATACTCTCGATTGCATCGATGGTCCGCTCGATGACTCAGACTCGATGTCATACGCTTTTGAAACTCTTTACCAATTGGTCGATGAATCGAAGCTATAGTCGATGTCTTCGAATTTCGAACTCCGATTCCATCGAAGACAGATTCGATCCATCGACACATAAAAATTGAGAGAGACTTGACTTTGAGATATTTCAGGTTTTCATGAATGATCGGGAGAACCGTTGAGGTCATCGGAATTTAAATGTCGATGATATCGAGATCTGAGTCGAGGCATCGATAATTCCAGCAGATTTATCTTTGAACTTGCTGGACAGATTATGGCTTAGTTTGATGTAATCGATCAGGTGTTGATATCATCGATATTTGAATATCGATTAAATCGAAGGGCCCTCGATCATAGTTAAAAATATCCTGAAATAACTGCTGTAAGAAATGCGCGCCCACCATCGATATCATCGATGAACCTCCGATCTTATCGATATTTGATTTCAGATCATATCGGACGGTCATCGATATATCGATGAATTTTGATATTTTCATTAAAAAACAGGGGCACCGGAAATCTGCCTGTCGATCTTATCGAGCCACTCCTGATGGTCTCGAGATTTGAATATCGATGGAATCGATATGCGTATCGATACATCGATAATTCGTCCAGATTGTTATGAAGTTACTGGACATTTTTAGTACTTTTATCGATGATATTGATAGGTGTATCGATACATCGATAAATCCGTCCAGATGAATATTTAGTTGCTGGACACTTTTGGTCCTTTTTTCGATAATATCATTAAGGTATTGACGACATCGACAGAACAGGTAGATCATATCAACGGTGCTTCGATAAAATCGACAAGGCGAGAAAAACTTAGAGATTTTCTTCTTTTGAAAAAGTTTTCTCAACATAAAAACTCTAAGATGTCTATCTTATTTTAAGAGTTTAATTCACCTGGTGTATTGGGTTATGGGATGTGAGGCTATGATTTACCTATGGCGAGCTTCCACATATCTGATTGAGGCAGACACTTGGCTTGATCTTCTTTTGATGTCCTGCAGACTGTCTGACCACCCGTTCACAGTAATTGATAAACAAGGGCACTTATAAGGGCACTTTCAGAATTGAAAAGAAAGAAAAAGAAAATACCCAGCTAAAAAAATAGTTGGCATCGAAAAGGGCTACCTATTAAAGACCTTTAAAAAGGGTGACATAGCGTGAAAGCCATCAATGAAAAAATCAATAGCTAGAAGAATAAAAGAGAGAATTAAAAGATGAACTGTAAGGCAAGTTTCAGTTTAGGTTTTGGTTGTCCTGAATGCTCTTTTAATTATCAATGTTATCATGAAAGTGACAAATTGAATCTTTGATTGTGATAAGTCTAGACTTCAGTATACACCCATAGAACTCAATGTTTGGAATTATTCTAATTAGAGGATTAATGCTTTGAACTTGATTATGAAACTTACCGAGTGCTAGAGTTTAGGAGAAGGTAATGCACAATATTGATGTATTTTAGAATTTTATTATCTGGATTATTTTTTTAAAACCACTTGAGCTTATAGAAATTATCTTGTGGTTCTCGAATTATTTTCTCATGCTTTGCCCGGGACTAGTAAAATGTTGATTGGGGAATGTGTTGAGAGTCAAATATTGCATATAATCCCTCATTTATATCTTGGTTTTATGAACATGATAATGCTTAATGTTCTATTTTACTCATGTTTGTGTTGCAAGGTGAATTTAAGAGCTTGGATTGAAAAGGGTGCTAAAAGCATGGATTTGATGCTTAAGAATCATGAAGGCAAGGGATGGATCTTAGGTGACCAAGATTGAAGAATTAGCATGCCAAAGATTCAAGAAAATCAAGTGAGGAATGACGAGAATCAAAGATTTGAAGCGAAGAAAAGGAATCATGAAATTGTCATGAAAAAATATATTTTGAAACTTTGGGTCATTTTATGAAATTGCATAGGGTGAAGTCTATTTTGAAAAATTGCGCAGAGGGAAGTCTATTTTAGTAAACTACATAAATTTGAGGCGATTTCTAGAGTTTTCCAGCTAAGTGCAAAAGTTGGATTTTCATAACTATAAATAGGACTCCCTAGGATGTTTCTAGGCATCTTCTAGGGTTTAAGGAGTGAAGTAAAAGGGTGGAGAAGCTGTCGCCAAGAGTTTTTCTTCTTTTTCTTTAGTTGTTTTCATACTTTCTTCTAGGGTTTTAGATCCAATCATGTCTATGGTTAGCTAAACCTCTTAGCTAGGGCTAAGAGGTGAAGCTGTAGCATGATGAGATATTTCTATTGCTTTGATTCATGTTTATGTTGAACTCCATGTATTTTCATTTGATATTTAAGTAATACTTTCAGTTTTTAATGGTTTATTGTGAGTTAAATTACAGTAAATTTGCAATAGCTTTAAGTGTCTTCTTTTCTTGATTTGAGATTGTGAAATTAGTAAGTCTTATTGTTCACCACCGTCCCTTGGGCATGTAGGGTGATGAAATCCTTCCTAATCTTCACAATTCTATTGCTTTGATATTATGAGATTGGTAAATCTTGTTGTTTACCATTGTCTCTTGGGCATGGTTTGGTGATGGAATCCCTGCCAATTATCATAGTTCTCCTTCATTGAGAATTAGGTCAATAAAAGTTAAGATTTGGTTTTATTGATGTATTTTCCAATTGGATAAGATAGGTGTCAGGCCTGTGTCCTAGTACCATTCTATTCTTTAGGATCCCACAGTCCTTCCCGTCGTATTTCAGCGACCTAAGACCTATAGATAGAATTTACGAGTGACCTTGAGTTGCATCTTGTGAACTTGAGACATATGCCATTACAACCGCGCTATCGCCGCGGTTCCAACTCCATGTCTTGTGCGCCAATGTGATGCTTAGATTGTGAGATGTGGCCCGCGCTCTATTCCGGCCATGGACTGCACGGTGCGAGACCTAGCCATTCCAGATAGCACTTTTTCTTAAAAATCCTATCATTAGGATGATGTCACCCTAGGGGTGACATCACCTTACTCTAATAGCCTCCAAGCATGCTAGCAAGCATGCCTTACAATGATGAGAGCATGCCAACCTCTTCTTAAGAGCAATCATTCCTAGCCTAAACTATCCCTCTCTCTCTCTTATCTCTCTCTCCCTCTCTCTTTCCTTTTCATTCTGGCCTTACTAGAGAGAGCTTAGACATCCCAAGCAACCTCCATGGCTAGCCACTTCAAGCTTTAGTTCCCCCAAATCTAGGCCTTAAGAACCTATCTCAACCATTAAAACCTTTCTCTTGGAGTTGTAGAACCTAAAGGTGGAAGGAGGAAGATATTTGAGGTAGGTGCCATTCTTAGGCGTAGTTCTTATATTTTCTTCTTTAAATCTTTAATTTTCTTGCTTAGGGGCATGTAGGACCCACCAATCAATGGTGGAGATCCTACTTTACCCCTTTTAGTGTGGCCAATGGCCCACCCTTGTTGCATACATGAGCCATGATGGGGCCATTCTCCATGGACCCCATAATGATATTTCATTTAAATCTATGGCTTTGATGGGCCATCTAGACCCTGATTTCTTGGTGGGGATGGTATCCCCACCTCATATTTTTAGATGTAGGGTCCATGCATGCATGGGACCCATGTGTTGATCTTAATGTAAGGTTGGATTTGTTTGGAGGGGCTCATAGTAGCGGAGTCCCCTCCCATGTCCGGTTCTCCTCCCTTCTTCTCTCTTTCTCTCTCATTTACTCTCCTTTTTCCTTGATGGTGTGACCCACCTGGTGCATCCAGGATGCCCAAACCGTCTAGCAAGGTGGGATGTCCTTGCTTCCCATTTTCTGGACGTTGTGCGCCCCACCTTGCTACCCATTTTGGCATGCAATGAAATATGATATTAGAGGCCTGGTTTGGGGTCTGTGGGGCCCACTAAGGTAGGCCATACCATGTATTATTTGATATATTTTCCCCTGTCCAGCCATCTTGTGGATTGGGATGTGCAACAACTCCTTGCTGCCCATTTGCTGGCCATCTAGATTGGGTAGATCTATGTGTTTAAGCTTGTTTATATCTATGTTTGTGGGTGGTTCACTGATGTGTGGACCCCACCTTGATGTATAATGGACCCTCTATGCCCCACCCCTAATGGAACGCCCATGAAGCAGGCCTAAGGGGCGTGGATGGTCCAGATTTCTAGACCGTCCAATAGTCTTGCATGTCAAGAAAACACAAACTCCATCTTAGTTTTGGGGATGGTGGGCCACTCATGTGGACCCCGCCTTGCTGTACATTCATGGGTGTACACTATCCACCCATTTCCCCCTGTTTAGGCAGGCTTGGGCCCACTCTAGTGAGTGAACAAATCAGGGACAACAACAATTTTTCAATAACAATTTATTTCAACATCTTGCTGTCCAGGATTTTTATTTACTATTATATGTGTTTATGGTTCCCCAACTTACCTCCATTGTGGTCCACCTTGCCGGGACCCACCTTAGCCCCTTATAGACCATCAAGGCTGTCCATCTTTGGACACCATAGCTGGGCCAACGTCTAGCAGGGGGCCTTGATGATGTGTTGTATCCAGTCATCCTCCATTTTGTGTGGCCCACCTAGACGTGGCCCACCCCTGGTGGGGACGTCCAGAGTTGGGGCCCACCATGTGTATAATTTGGGCCAGCCGTCCAGGCCTTATGGATGCCCAGATTGGTTGGGGTGCTGTTGGACTTATAGTCTAGTAGCAAGCCCACCCTATTTTTATGAGTTCTATCCATGCTTCCATCTGGTGGGGCCTACTGTGATATATATGGGCCACCATGAAGTAATTGTTTTGCTTAGATAATGCATTTGCTAGACCCCGGCAGGATCAGGAATTTGGGTGGGCTGGATGTCCAACAAGGGCCCAGAATTTGTTGTATATAGTTGATTGTTTGAAGCTATGGGGCCCACTAGATTAGGGGTGTTTTGTATACCCTCTATACCTGTGTTTTTATGAGATTGTGGGCCCCGTTTATGCCTTGTACGGCCCACTAACCATCTGATTGTATGAGGACCTTGCTGTCCAGATTTTTGGATGTCCAGGCAGGCCTAGATGGGCTGGACATCTAGCCTTAGTGTTTTCCCATATGCTAGTGCTGCCCACCCATTGTGTTGGGCCTTGTGGGTTGATTATAAGCCCAATATGATGTATGCGATTGAATCTTTGTTGCCCATCCAACTTGCCCAGTCTTGGGCTGATTTATAAAGCCCACATTGGTGGATGTTCGATTACCTTAGCTTTTTATTTTAGGGCATATGGGTTGCCCATGAGGCCCACCATAATGCATGTATTGGATGTTTGCTTTGGTCATAATGTTTTTTGGGCCATGGGCCGCTCCCTTATATATCCCATTTTGATGTATGTAGGCCTTGGGCCGTTTCTTGAGGCCCACCATGTTGTGTGTAATATTATGAATGTTGCCCATTTACTTTCCAAGTAGTATTCATGCCATGGGCCCCGTTATAAGTTAGATTTCTTGATGGGCCGCTTTGTAGGGGATAATGGTGGTTAAATGTCCACATTGTGAACCTCCCTAGGGCCCTTTATTAGGCCCATTCTCATCTATCGGGCCCCCATAGTATTACCTATCTAACCTTATTGGGCTAACCCAAATCGTTGGCCCCCACTATTGATTGTGCTACTACCATGCCCTGAAGAATTGTCCAAGTTATTAGGCCCACCTTGTGTTTATTGGGCACCTTAGGAAGCTCGGTTTACTTCATGAAGGAATGGGCAAGGAAGCCCACTCCTTGTTCTTAGGTCCATTATTTCTATGAGTAGGCCATATAGGCCCGACCTTGTTATGAGGAGAGTACATCATCAACATATGACATGCTGAGTATAACTTCATAATTTATGCCCATGCGTATCATATGTATGCTTGGTTAAGGAGTGATTGATCATAGCATATGCCATTGGGCAAACTGTTTATGGGACTCCCCGAGTGGCAAAGTTGCCCACATGAGCGCGCAGTACGCGCAGGATTGATGCATGACTGGATAGTGTGATTCATGCGTCTTGCATTATATGATATGATTGTTGTATGCTCTAGCGACATCAGGTCTGTGGCTTCCACAGGCATATCGTGGATGGCAGAATTAGATACCTAAAATTCTTGATTTCAGCACTGGGGCGCCATAGATGTCCCTAGGTGAAAGTCTCTAAACCCTTATGGTACCAAGAGGATGCTCCAACGTCGAGACTAAGTGGATGTATGAGCGCACGAGTGCCAAATACTATTAAGCCTCGTCTCCCACTGTGTTATGGTCAGTTGGAAGGGGGTATGGCTTTAATCTGCTCGAGGGTAGGGGGCAAAGCTAGGTGAGTCTGACCAACTCGCAAATGAGTCTGCTACCAATGTGCCGAGTAGATATTTACAGACTACTAGCCAGGCGGGTAGTGAGATCTCTTCCACTTACATGGTTGTGCATCCAGATGGGGTGGTGATCTGGTGTATAGTGTACTAAACCCCGGTGATATTCCAGAGATGAACTGCATTGATATGTGGATTCGGATGGTAATTGGTATGCTTGAGTTACATCTTGCATATGTCATTCGACCAGTAGGCCTTGCATTGCATAGCCTTGGTACGGTTGATAGCATTCATGGACTTACCAGCATGATTCCGCATTACTCTGATATTGCATTCTTGGTATATACCTTGCGCACATACTTAACCACCCTCTAAGCTTTCTATAAGCTTATGCACGATCGTTGTATATAGGTGACGCTAGGACGCCACAATAACACTGAGCTTGGTGCGTGCAGCTGACTTCTGGAGCTTTTGATATTGACATTGTATTTCCTTTATGCATTGTACTTAAAATTTTTTTATCATAGTGAATTTTGTGATGGTGTTTGATGTTTGTGTGTGGGTTATGCTATGGTTATGCTTCTTATGAGATAAATGTACGTTGAAAATCCTCGTTGCATCCCAGGATCAGAACCTGGTATATGGGTGCCAGGAGCCGAGAATGGGGTACTATGGAGGCTGTCAGCACCGAATTCGGTGGTCGAAAATTTCATAAGCCTGGCCCCCCGAGTTTGGGGCGTGACAATAGGACTCTAATTCTAATTGTGTTACTTGAATTAAGAAAGAGGGCTCCCCAATCACTACAAGTGGATCCTTGGCACCGTAGTTCCCACCTTTGAATTTCTTAAGTTTCTAATTAAATCTCTCACAATTACTTCTTTTTATTTCAAATTTAAATTCACATCTTTTTCTAGTTTTACTTCTAGTTGTTTTCAGAAACGTACAAAGATCAGTCCTTATGGATTCGACCTCGGTCTTACCAAGATTATTACGATATCGTGACCTTACACTTGGGTTATGAACATAGTACCTTAAAGTTCTTGTCTACGAATGGTTTAATCTCATACACAGAAAATGAAAATGACAAATGTGAAGTGTGCATATGATTTAAAATGACAAAGAAACCTTTTTCAAGTGTCAAGAGATCATATCAAGTATTGGATCTTGTGCATAGTGATATCTGTGAGTTAAACGACATTCTTACTCGTGAAAGTAGAAGGTATTTTATAACCTTTATTGATGATTGCTCTAGATATGTGTATGTGTACCTGTTAAAGAGCAAAGATGAAACATTGAACATGTTTAAAGTATATAAAGCGGAAGTAGAAAATCAACTAACTAAGAAGATAAAGATTCTCCGTAGTGATAGAGGTGGAGAATACTTTTTTAATGATTCGATAACTTTTGTGAAGAACATGGACTAATACATCAATGTACTGTGCCATATACACCTAAAAAAAATGAATAGAAAAAAGGAAGACTAGAACGTTAGTAGAGATGGTCAACTCAATGCTAATACGAGTAAGTTGCCACTCAGTCTATGAGTTGAGGCACTGCTTACAGCATGTCATATATTAAACATAATTTCATCTAAGAAATATAAAATATCTCCATATGAAACATGAAAAGTGTTGGGGCACAAAAAATGATCAAGGAAAGAGAAAGGCATGAAAGAGAGAGAGAGAGAGAGAGAGAGAGAGAGAGAGCAAGTTGAGCGGGACCTTAGTTGTGTGGGATCCAAGTTGCATGGGACCTGAGTTGCGTAGGTCCACGCAATTCGCCAGAGTTGCACTGGGACGCGCAAGTTTCATCAGGGAAAAGGGAACTAGTGATGCGAGGTGGGGCCCATGGCATAGGAATTGAGGGCTCACACTTGCGAATGCCTATAAATACCCCCTCACGCCTTCATTTGAGGGATTGTATGTTCAGGAGGTCAGTTCCTCTGACAACTATTGAGGGCAGAGAGAAGGGAAGAATGAAGGCTGCACAATTCAAAGCGAGTTGCACGGGTCCACGCAACTCGGAAGTCGCCCGGATTATCTTTGAGGGTGGTCGTTATGTTGAAATTTCTAACAGATGATCAAATTATTTTTGATATTTCTAATGGATCCCAACAGGGGAAACCCACACAACTCGTCTCCCTTGGAGATTTGATGAAAATGCGCTTGAATGCTGTTAAAATTTATATTTTAATTATATTTGATTTATGTATTTCTCTCTTTATTAAGAGATTCTATCTTGGAATCAAAGGATCAAGAGGATGTTAATGAACTTAGAATAAATGAAATTGATGAATATTCCCTTTGCTCTATATTTATCGATGTTAAATAAGAAATTCTCCCAAATCAAATGCATTTTGTTTCTGGTCGAAACAAAATGGCGACTCTGCTGGGGAATTTTCTCTTATTTAATGTTGACTTTAAGGATAACTTAGGGGATTTTATCATTGTCTGGTGTCTTATAAGACGCCAAAATGGCGACTCTCAGTGGAAATATCCTCCCTTTCATCTCTAAGATAAAACCCATTTATGAATAAACACCAGCTGACATTGCACATGACATTTGGCAGGAATATACATACATTCAAATTCCAGAATTCCAGGAGATATGACACTTTCAGCAAGAAATACAACCTTCCACTTCACGCCAACGAGATTTGTAGTCGAGTATGCATTTGATCAATGTCACACTCAGCAGAAGTAGCCTATACAGGATAAAAGAAATAAACTGGGAGTCACTGTTGGGGTCGTAACAGTCTCCCCAATAGCACAAGAAAATGAGAACGAATGGATAAAGTGACTCATCGGAAATTAAGGGTCGCAGTCAGGATGAACTCATCGATATTGAGAACCAGAGGACCTATTACATGGAACGCAGTAAAGAAAAATCCCAAACTTGCTCCTCTAGCAATATATCCAGAAAAAGTTTCATTTTCATCATCGCCCCAAGAACCTCACGGTAACAGTTTCACTAAGAAATGGAGAAGCCACAGTATGTATGGCTGGGACAAGTAAGATCCTCTGCCCACCGCCGAAGATAGATTAGTTGAAATGGCTCGAGCGTGAAAGGCATTGATGGATGAATGTAAGAATCTACAGGAAGCTCTGCCCAATCTCGCACATAATGTAGCCCAAATAATATCACCTTCGATGATAGCTACTACGCATGAGCGGGAACAACAACCTGAAGGCTCTCAACTACCTCGAGCGGGGTCTCATGGGTCCATTCTTGCGACGAGAGTTATAACACAAGAAGAAGTGCGACAAGTAGTTGCAGAAGCTGTGAGAGAGCATGATAGCACGGGAAGGTTTCGGTATTGAACACTATATCTAAAAGAAGTAGAGGACGTACCCTTTCCTGCTAATTTTAAACACCCCAAGTTTCAGAAATTCAATGGAGAGGGATCACCTGATGAGCACCTGATGCATTTCATCACATCTATGGGAAATTTCTCCATTGTTTCCCAATATTGTCTGCTTATATTCAAATCTTCCTTGATTGGCAAAGCATTTCACTGGTATTCAAGTATAGTCCCGGAGTCAATACAAATGTGGGAACAAATGTAGGATGCGTTTATGTCAAATTTCTTCTCGTCAGATCGTGATGTTAGCATAGCAGAATTAGCATTCGTAAAACAAAGAGAAAATGAATCAGTGGAGAAATTCATCGACAGATGGAAAACTTTAGGGGCAGCATGCTGGCAGTTGCCTGAAGAGAGAGAACATGTAAAAATGTGCTTAAGCTCCATGGATACAGGGATTGCATTTAGACTTACCAGTGCCAATATAAAGACTTTTCGAGATTTGGCCACCAAAGCACATGCGTTGGAGTTGATGACTAAAAAAATACCTGCATTCCAAGCTAGAAATGAAAAGAGAGGGCCGAGTAGGGCGGTGGTAAATGTTGTCGATCAGGAGAAAAGGAAAAGTACATTCCGCGACAAGAAGTAAATAAAAGGAAGAGAAGGGGTGGAACGACGTAGAGATTATAAGAACGATAAACGACCACGATCGTACGATTCACATGAAGAGTATGCATTTGAAAAAGAGGATATATTGCCCATGATGGAACAATTATTGGCCGTTGGAACTATCAGATTGCCCTCACCATGATACCCGGAGGAAGCTGCAATGACAAAGGAAAGGAATTATTGTCGTTATCATCACTATTTGAGACATCAAACAGAAGATTACTTCACATTGAAAAATATACTGTAAAGAATGATAAGGCGAGGGGAAATCGTCCTAAGAAAGGACAATGAAAGGCGACAGAGGGTGACAACAAATCTAACAACTTTGAGATGATCGTCAGTAATGCCGTTTAGGAAGACTAATTTAGAAAATTTGTTTTCTATCAGTGGTCAAAATAACAAATCAGTAAGGCAGCTTATTGATCAGAAGGAAAGCCTGGGGGCATTTATACTCGAAATGCCTGATAATGGAAAGACGGAGTATTGTAGCTTGAATACCCCGATAAAATAGGAGCGAGGAGGAAGGCGTGGAGTATTTTTCATAAAAAATCTATGTCAATAATAAGTTAGCCTGTAGAGTGATAACGATTTTGGTTACAAAAGGTATTGATGACATACCTTTCAAACCCAAAAGGGGATAGAATAGATAGTAAAAAAATAATGAATGAAATTATTATGCCGATGATTACGCCGATGATTACGCTAATGATTAGCCGGTGATTATGCTAATGATTACACCAAGATTACGCCAATGATTGCGGCAATAATTACGCTAATGATTACGCCGATGATTATCATTATTATCATTAATCACTCGTGCAAGCCTATCTTATTAAAATTGTGATCATCACCAGGCTGATATGTATTATTTTAAATATGAAATGAATATTAGCAGAACATTATCGGCAACGGTGCAATATCAATTTTGATTTGCCATTTTGGCAGTGGAATAAGACTATATGGCTAACCGCATATAAAGTCGATGACAACAATGACTTATCATTCAAGGCGGCATAGCCATGCCTCACACGGCCCACTACGCATAAGACTTGTCATTATTGGTGACATATATATATATATATATATATAATTCAGGCAGCAGTGGAGTTTGTGGCCCTAAAAAGCCCATAGAGTACTTCATATGCACCCATGCAGGCAATTGACGAAGCAGTCATGTAAGACCCATGCCGTTTATACAGTCTCAGGCAGCGTCATGAGGATGGCCAGAGAGCGCCCCTTGTGAATGGCTCTGACCTTGCAGGCGAAGGAAAAGCGAGTTTCTGAAGCAGGATGACTCCCTAGATCCCTGGTTTGATTTTAGTAGTAACTCATGAGGGCAAGTCTCTGAAGCAGGAGACCGTCCACTGATGGATTGGCGACCTCGAACCCGGTACCCTGACGGTAGCCTTGCGCACCTCGTGAACTCTAGAGAGTTACTGTGGCCAACCCTGTGCGTAAATCCTATTGAGTCCACGACCCCGGTAGCTTCATTGGGCCCCTTTGATGGATCACGGTTTGTGAACTCCCTGGCCGCGATAAGCTCCGTGAACTTTAGAGAGTTACAATGGCCATTCGCATAAGATCAACTCCAACTACTTATGAGTCTAAACTGTGGTAGCTCCAACTACTTGTGAGCTTAAACTGTGTGTGCTACTAACTGAAAGTAGAACTTAGCATCGCTCACACAAAATAACGCTATATAGACAACACCATATGATTAATGATAAAACACAACATAAGAAAATTTGTTTGATCAAGCATGATGTTTAGCTATTATGTTCATACGTGATATTTGTTTGAAATGGACATGCATGACTTATCAAAGCTTGTCTATAATGTAAAAAAAAGGGGAAATAGCAAATGTGTAAACAAGCTATGATAAATATCAAAAAGGAGGGGGGTTCATATATCATCTGAAATCTCCAGAGCAAGCATTTAACGACGCAAGTCATCCCTCGGTTAAACTTCGGCGGTTCCTCTTTCGACTTCAGCCTCAATGATAAGCCTAGCTTGGTTTGGAGCGTCGGTTAGCTCTTGCTCCAAAGAATTTATCGCCTCTTCCCCTCTTGATACTTCCAGCCGCTCCAGATCGGCTATCCACCTGTTAACTTCAATATTAGCCTCAAGCTAACTTGCCTTTGAATTTATTTCACATTGCTGAGTCTCTAGATCCAGAATTTGTTGCTTGAGGTTTGCAATTTTCTCTGTTATCGTCACTAAGGAATGCTTGGCAGCCTTTACCTGCTCCTCCAAAGAATGAAACTGCTTATCATAAATAGAAATTATTGCTGCTATTTTGGAGCAAGAATTTTAGGTGTGATAGTCATATTGCGGACATCCACTGAGTTGCGGAAGGTCTTGCAAAAATGGAATAAAGACTTGCGCAAAGGAGAAATATTGAACCTAGCAATTCGTGCGACATTTTCCAGGGAAGATAGCACTATCTCTAAGTCAGACCATTGAGATGGATCCTTAAAGATGTAAACGACTACTGATATGGAGCTTCTCAATAAAGATAGCACTGGGGGAGAAATCTTTTCTAAGGATATGGTATTTGATACAGTGGCAATAGAATTTGAGCCTGTAGAGCCACTCGAGACAATATGAACTGCGAAATACAGGTAAAATATATAAGTTAAAGGATATATATGTGTATTGCAAGGAAGTTAATATGAAGCATGGAAATAAAGTGAAGTATACCAGCGATTGCCAAAGTAGATGGAGCTAGAGTTGCCACTTTTATGGATGGCCTTTCCTCCAAGGGAGGTTCGGGTAAGTCCGAAGCCATGTTAGCAAAAGATGGAGCTCTAAGTTCAGTACTGGATGCCATAGTAGTTGGGGTCATAACAGTAGTAGGCTCTGTTTGTAAAGTTATGCCACGAGCTACTCTGCTATTCTTGATCGAAAGTTTAGGAGGTTCTATCTTCTTTTTAGCAGAACGCTTAGCGGAGCCAAAAGTGGGAAGAGTAACTTGAATTGTATCCACGAGAGTCGGAAGAATCTTTGGGGACACCACAATATCAGTTGGAGGATTGGAAGGCATTACACGTGGAAGGGGAGAATAATTGCTGCTAAAAGATATAGTTAAGTCAACTTCGGCTATATCCTCATAATCTCCGTAGTCCAGGGGTTCTTCTCCCTCATCAGCATCTCCAATAATGATCGGAGGAATGTCTACTTGGGGAAGTTCCTTGTTAACCCCAATAGTCATTCCGACTCTGTCGTCCTCGCCAATATCTACTTCCCCACTAGTCATTCCGACTCTATCATCCTCGCCAATATCTACTTCCCCTTCTTCCATTTCTTCTATGACCTCAACTTCTTCTGCATCGGCATCTAATTCACTTTCTTCTCTTGAACCACTGGAAGAGGCTGTCCGACTGGTAGAAGTAGAGCTATAAGAGGATCTCAAGGAAGATTCTTTGGTAATCGCTTATTTCCCCTTCCGTATAGACTCCCTCTTTTCGGTAAAAGTTGTGTTTTTCATAGTAGTAGCCATGGGAGAGACAAAAGATCTTGCTCGCATTTGTGACCGGGTCACAGGCAATGAGGATTCTCTATGAGAAGGTTGTGATGGGACAGACGAAAGTACTTCTTGAGGCTCTGAAGGCCGAGCAGCTTCGGAGGCATGAATAGGAATCGTAGGAGCTGGAATAGGAGTTGCTCTATTGACATACACAGGAGTGCTTTCTTCGTCAACATCTATGGGGGCATTTTCCTTAGCTGTAGGCTTTTTCTGAGATTTGAAATGCATCAGTGGAAACCCATGAGCAATCTAACCTTCAAGAGTATTAGCCGGTTTAACTTCACGACTGTGTTCTCCTACGGAAATCTTCACGCAAATATCGCCAGGAGTAGGGGCCTGATCGTGTTCAACAGTATAGCTTATCCCATCTCTTCAGTCGTGTTTCCTGAGTTAAGGGGTAGGGATCCATATTGGCAAATTTACTGGCAAGCATCGGCGAATGAGGAATGATTGATGTGCCCACCACTGCATTCATGGATAAGTTGTGTGAACGAAACAACCAAAGCCTAGTATAATGAACTTTGAGTTGATGTGGGCCACAAGAAGCTATCTCCAGACTAAACCCCAGTTGAATGACCCTGTACCATAACAACGCATGTTGTGAGTTAGCTAATTCAAACCCTAAATATTGTGCACAAGAAATCTCGTTACCTAATTCATTCAAGAAATACTTTGATTATTTGAATAAGCTTTAGACTGCTCATTAGAAGGCCAGTAAACTCGAGACTATAGAAAGATGCTCGTCTTGCCAGGCTTGATGTCCATCGTGGATATTGAGCTGGGATCATGTTTAAGATTACTCAACTTAAGCTTGCAAGGCAAGTGCATGGGATATACAAATGCCTTAGGTTAAAACCTGAAATTTAAGTGAAACTAGTCCATTTGTTCTTTTGTGAAATTGTAACTTTTAAACCTTCGATTCATGGACAAAGTCGAGGTACCGACTAAACATTTTTTCACACACATATCTATATAGCCACGACTCCAATTGATCATCAGTGATCATCGATTTAAGTTAGGGCCTTCCCAATTGATCGGCATGCCTGATCATCATATGTTTGTTTTCAAACATAGATTGCCTTGTGGGACACCTATCCCATGTCTTAGATTGATCCATATACCTACCTTTGGTTCCCATTAGTGGGAAAAAAACATCCTTTAGGGTTACAATAATGAACGAATGGCCATTGGGGCCATTTGTACACTTTCTAGTACTATATATACCCATTCATTTCACACCCCCTCTCCCCATACGAATTTTGAGTCCTAACTTTGAAGGGAGAAGAGAAAAAGGAGAAATGAGAAAGGAGGAGAGAGAAAGAGAGAGAGAAAGAGCTTGGAAGTGTGAGGATTTGTACACCCTCTCATCCCTTCTATATCAACCTTTCCCTTCATCAATGTCGATTCGACGACGATTGGAGGTAAGTATTGAGTCATGTTCGTAGGTTTAGGTCATGTAGCTAATTCTTTTCAAATCTTATAAGCTTGCATGCTTGCTTAAGTTCTCGATGACATTTTCCTAATACCCTAACCCTACGAGCACCATGAGTCGGACGGATCGTCATAAGCTGCGGACCATTACCCCTATGTTACTTTTTATCAATGATCCCTTGCACTGAATAATTTATCGATTGTTAGCATGTACACATTTCGAGTTTGATTGCAACACGTGTCATTAGTTGTTTATTGATGCTCACATGTTTGATAAAATACCCAAGTGATTGAATGTGTTGTTCTATTTATGCTCGCTTTCCTGATGGAATGTGTAACGTCTCGAAAAAATCCGTGCAAGGACCCAAGTATCACCTCAGGCAGAATCACCTAAGGACAGTATCCTATCGTAATTTAGGCAGAATTTAGTTAAGTACTAAACTAAATAATCAGTAGATTAAGCTTGGGCCACCATTTCTACAAATGAGAAGACTTAAAATCATTAATACTGCTGACTCAATACCACTTAAAGACCTATGAGAAATCCCAAGAGCCTGTCACTCTTGGGAGTACATTGAAACCCCGTATTGGACCTAGACCGCACGTCGAAAGTCTGATGACCGTGAAACTATAGGGTTATATCCGTCCTACTGGGCTTGATAGTCAGTGTGGGAATTGAGCCCAGATGTTGTCTAGAAACGTACAACTTGAGCCCTGAGCGAAGTGTGTGAGAAACGCGAATACCTTTAGAAAATGTATTGAAACTTAAGTGACTTGGGCCACTCGCTCACATGCGAAATTGAGGATTTTGGACCATTAGTTTCTGACCAAACTTCACCTATGGGAGAAAGAAATTTCCCTGCACATATTCATACACTTGTGGCCCCGATCAAGCAAGGTCGATCGTTGATTTGACACAGGTCCTCCACAGTCGATCAACTTATCTGATCGTGCCAAAATCACATCCTGGCATATATCCATTATTAGAGAACTTACCCTACGACGTATGTGAGTTGTGGACCTCCCTATGTGCCCTGTTTGTCAAAAATAATCGCCCTTTGGATATAACCTAAGTATACCATGGCCCTGAGGCCATTTACATCACTTCTGGGCCTATATATAGCCCATATACCAGCCCACCTCTCTCTCATACGAATTTCTCCAAACCCTAGGAGAGAGAAGAGAGAAAAGAAGAGAAAATAGTAAGGAGAGGAGAATCTTGGGAGATTGCTGCAGTGTTTCTCTCCCACTACTCCACGCCTCGAAACACCTTCCCATTTCGCTACACCATCGGTTTCAGATACAATTTGGGTGAGAAACCCTAATTCTAATCTTGATTTAGAGATCCAGATAGAGTAATTGACAAACTAGCTAACCTATTTCGTTGTTTAGGTGCCCGACGTTCCATTTTTGGGAACGTAGAATTCGAACCGAGTCTGCATCGAGTATTCCGATGGAAGGTGTGGACTATAAATGTTTAGGTTATGGTTTTCAATGCTTTCAATGTCAGCTAATGATTTATGTCTGACTTGATTGCTGCCATATTGTCTTAGATACGACATTTTCGATAGAACATACATGTATAAAGTATGTTAAATAAAAGATGCATCCCATGTGTTTATTGAAATGTTTGAATGAACATGTAAACATGATTTGCATTTTCCATGACTATTAATCTAGGATTCATTGTTACTATATGCATGATGACCTCTTTATATAAGGATTTGCTAAAATATATGTTGTAACTAACCTAGTCTATATATTTGGTGAATCGTAGCTTAAGTGTTTGATAAATTGTCTGAATGAGAAAAATGTTGATGATTTGTATGTATTAAGAGTATTAAGATAGGATTCTCAAATACCTTAACCATATGTATAGTTTCTTTCATGTAATCATATTTGCCGCTACGAAATTTATGGATAAAATGCAAGGGTTATGTAATATGATCAATGTGTTTGATGAAATGCTTAAATGAGGAATTGATTTTGATTGTTTATTAAATGCTGATATGATTATTACATGTGTCTACCTATTGCATCTGAGTAAGATTGGTGTTACAACGTAGCTCAGGCAATCGGTAACAGTCCATGTACAGGTGGCCAAATTAGTCTCGCCACATTGGGTAACTCGATGAATCCGGGTCACCCGACGATTGTCGACAGTGGTTAGGCCACAAGGGGTGCTTATACACTACATGTTGATTAAGTCAACGTGTGCTTGTACCAATCGAACTTGCCAAACAAACCGATTGGCCTATTGTGTGTTTACCATGTATGGACATCACTACTTGAATCTAAGGTACCACTTACCAATGTAAAAGTCCGTTTCAACCATGGTACCACGATCCGTTAAGACTCATGAGCCGGACATGGTGGTATGTGACACCGTGGTCGAGCTATCGACATATGCTGGGGTGACGAGCCTCCCCGTAGTGACCAGTGAGCAACCCAGACTCGTAAGCCGGGCATGGTGGTATGGGATACCGTGTTTGAGCTGTCGGCCAATGCTGAGGTGACGAGCCTTCCCTTAGTGACAGCAAGTATAAACTTTTGAATTTGCCTATCGACTGCTTTTTGTTAGGAATGATGCCCTATAACTTGTCTATCGTTTGTGGTTAACTAGGATTGATGACCCTAGATGGATCCTTCATTTGGCTTAATGATATAAAGGGAGGTACCTTAGCTTCCTAAACCTATTATATGAATAAGCTTAATTAAGTACTCGGCTAACACGGCCATGCATTGCATTGCATTAGCTAGGATGTGTTTTTGGCGAGGAAGGTGCACTTTAGGGAGTGTTGTCATACACGAAATTGGTTGTCAGAGTCTCTTGTGAAGGAGCTTTGTGCGAGGGTATACATCATTACTTGCACTCCATTCATGCATTAACAAGAGTAGTTAGGAAATGATTGTTGTATTGCTTTATCATTACTGCTTGGTCGACTTGATAACATGTTAACCTTTGCCTTATAATACCACTGAGTTGATCACTCACTCCCACCCTGGGATGGTATTTTAAAACACCAACCAGACTCTAGTTTTGATGTAGGTGATGGGGAAGCCTATGCAGCGAAGTTGGACTTCATAGATGAGAATAATGAATTCTCTTACGTTCAGCTCTCAGGCGAGTCTATGTAGACCTCATGCTGATTCGATAGGATTACAAGGAATATGGATTAGTTGGATACTTTACATTTTAATATTTTGTCAATTTTGGAATAATACATGTATATATTCAGCCCGATAACATACTCATATTCTATAGGTTGTGAAACACTTACATACTTAAATATATATGTTTTAGTCTTCCGCTTGCTTAATTTAATTATATTTGGAGTATGATATGTTGTTTTGGTATAATCCCACTCATGTTTAACTATTAATATGGATGAAATCTGAACATCCTAATCCATGTTGCATAAGTGATGTGCTGGATCTCGGGAGTAGAGCTTTGTTCGACCCTCGAAATCCAGGGCATTACAAGTTGGTATTAGAGCATGATTTGGATTAAACTGGACTTAGGTTATAGGTAACACGATGCGCTTTGATGCACTCTAACTTAAGAAGGGAGCAATGAAATTTAGAGACCATGTTAGGATCCCAAAGTTTCCCCGACAGGCGAGACCAAACGTTGTACTTTAGTCCACAACGTATTTTAGACCACGTAAATTGGTCACAGTCATCTTTATGCCATCAATCACAGGTTTGAACGGTTTGTCGATAAATATAAAACCTGAAACAGGCTAAGAAGCGTGAATACGTGCACGTGCAGCTAGGAAAACAGACCGTGCGAGCTTAGAGACCCAAAACACGAAATATGATGGGGCCCAGGGGGTACCACGCACACATATGGCACCCCAGGAGGGGGTGGCCACCGCGAGAGACCACAAAGGGGCGCATCGGCATCGCCCTGGCAGTGGCACTCCGCCCGCCTCCATAGCGGGGCACGGCGACACCGCTGTAGTGGCGGCGTGCCACCGATCGGCTGCCCATGTGGGGCCACTCCCACGTGTGGGACCTCCCACTTAACCCCTCTTACCCCCCTTGCTCGTTTCACCCTACTCCTACCCCAAAAGCACCCCCAAACCCTCCAAAACTCTCCTTCCCTCTCAAATCTCCTTCTTCATACATTTAAACCTCTCTTTTCTTTTACATCCTACACCTATCCACCACCATTCCTCAAAAATTACCCTTTTCATCTCTCCATCTCCATTATTCTCACCTATTTGAGCGTAAACACTCTCTTTTTATGTCTCATAACTCCCAATCTTCAAACCCACTTCATTCTCAAAGCTTTTCCAAGTCAATGACCCTCTTTGAGCTAGTCACCGCCATTTTCTCCATCTCAACGCCTCTCTCCCTTATGGGAAAGAAGAGAACGACCCCGGATGAAGCTGGGCCTAGCCATCCAAGCCGTTCTAGGAAGAAGGCAAGCGCCGAGACTAGTGCAAGTGTCGAACGAAGGTCGAAATGGGATCTCGACCCTTGAGTCCCGATAGAAAGGTCGCTACTGATGAGCACCGAACTCAGTAAGTTCTGTGGTCGCAAAGTTGTGTTTGAAGCTCATGTTGACGAGAAATTATTTAGATTATATCCTGTGATCGATCTCCTTCTGGAGAATGGGTGGGGTCCCATATTTGAAGGAATGATTCACATAAGTGAAGGCACCGTACGAGCCTTCTATGCTCACATACAGGACCCTACTCTGGTGCCTCTTCAATTTATCATACCATTGGAAAGATCTCACATCAAGGTCGATGTGGATGTCATGACATGTATCATGGGAATAGAACGTGGAGTTGTACATGCAAGTGAGACAAATCTCGCTAGTGAGCAGGAGGGAAATTGCCGCACTCGTTTCCTTTGCGGCTAACTTGAGCGTTGGAGGTGAGGAAATAGCCTCGCATCGACTCGCATGATGGCATATTTTCGCCTACTCCATCATATATGCGCGTAGAACGTGTATCCTAGGTGGAGTAACCGCACACAATGCACTCGATTCATTGTAGATTTTCTATACAGAGCTGGACAGGGAGATAAGTTGTGCCTGCCTACTCTCGCCCTGACTCAGATAATCAACACTACATGATATACTAGGAGAGATGCCTCACTCCCTTTCAGCCGACTCATCTGCAAGATCACCCGAAATTTCGGCTTCAGACCCAATATGGATAACCTCGTCCTAATCCATTTCATCAGTGAAATTACACTCAACAATATGGGCATAGGCCCCATGCAATGCCAAGCAAGGCTTGATGAGTATCGGCATGAGATAGAAGAAGAGACTGAAGAAGAGGAAGGAAATGAAGAAGAGGAGGAGGTCCAATACTCAGATGGGGGACCTCCTACTGCTACACATGAGGATAGCCATGACCAGGCCACCTTAGAAGCTCGCATGGCTAAGATTGTAGAGAACTAGGGCCACTTAAAGCAAAAGATCGAGGAGAATCAGGCCTACCTGAAGCAAAAGTTTAAGAAGATGTCTCGCACTCTAAAGGCCCTCCTGTGCTATATGCAAGATAAGGGAGCGCCTCCGCCTTCGCCATAATCGGAGGACTTGTCATATGTTTGTAGTTGTTGTTCTCATTTTTTTTTGTAATAGCCTTAGTTACGCTTAGTTGGATGTTAGGTTAGTCAGTGTTAAAGCCTTTTGTTAAATTAGCTCACATGCATTCTCTGTCATAATTCATGTAATACTACATCATATGTATTGTGACCATTTTAGCTAAATGAAATGCATGCAGTTTCTTTTGTTTAGAAATGTGTAGAAGGTTTGGAAAAATGGTTAATGTTATGCTAATCCTGTAAACGTTGCACCCTATGTTGTATATAGGGAATGCCTGCTAAAACCACTCGAAATATGACATGTCTCCCACTTGGTGGATCGATTGATGGGGCACTTGCCCCGATCGATAGCACACGGACCCTAGTTTGGGCCCGGGTATTGAGACAATGCTGGATCCATAGTCGGCCACTGGCCCCACGAATGGGCCAACACCTAGTGCACCACCAGTTCTGGATCAGAACCGTGAGTCTACGTTGATGCCACACGTGCCTCAGGCAGCCTCTCCCCCTGATAGGTTGGAGCAGATGATGCCCTAATGCAGCAACAACAATAAGTTTTGGCTACTATTGCGAGGGCCATTGCCCAAAACATAAATGTGGTCCCGCCTATGCCACCAGTGCAGCTTGCTGGAACTATGAATACAAGTGGCCTATTTGAGCACTTTCAGCGCCTTCGTCCTCCCACTTTTGTGGGTACTGATAGACCCAAGGAGGCTGAGCACTGGTTGGATCGCATATCCAAGATGTTGAGGACGTTGCACTGTACTGAAGCAAAGCAAGTTGAGCTTGTTACTTATATGTTTAAAAAGGAGGCCAGTCTTTGGTGGGATAGCATCCAACGAATCATTCCCGTAGGATTTGCATGGACATGGGATGAGTTTGAAACCCATTTTCACGGAAAGTACTTCCCCCTCACTTACTGTAATGAAAAGGAGGGTGAATTTCTCTGCCTTCGATAAGGGGAGATGACAGTGGCAGAATATGAAAATTGGTTCACGAAGCTAGCCAGATATGCTCCTTTGATCTTGGCAAATGAGCTGACGAGAATGCGGGGATTTCAGAGGGACTACGGGCTGATATCCGCACCAAGATGTGTTGCGCTAGTATTCCTAACTATACTGAGCTAGTGAACATGTCCCTGCGACCTGAGCAGGATAGTGAGAGAGTCTCTCAGACATGCACGCCGATGGGCCCGAGGCCTCGACTTGGATTACCAAACCGACCATTTCTCGGCAAGAGGCCGGAAATTCACCTCTCAGACAACTGGCTCCGCCAGTCCAACAGAGGTAATCTGATCTTTGGTGCGTCTATTGTAACAAGACAGGCCATATAGAGCCCTTTTGTTTTACCAAGATGAGGGACAATGGCTTTACGCCGCCTTAGAAGATTGACCGCAAGCCACCGCATGTTATTTCAGCTCCACCTCTACAATCTGCACCACCGGCACAACCATTTTATCGACCTCCCGTGCCTTGAAATAGGCCGCCTCAACGACCTATGACAGCGCAACCTAATCATTCAGCTCGAGTGCATGCGCTCACCCCAGAAGTGTCTGAATCTGCAGTTGTAGTACCACTAGCATTCGAAGTCACTGCCTACATCCAAGGTACATCGGTATTTCTGTTGGTGGGCACCAGGTCCACTATTTCGATGATAGCATACTCCACAATCAAGCGATTAGGCCTGAGCACTACCCCTATGGTTGGGTTGAGAGTCATCACAGTAGCGGGAACTTTTACTGATGCCACTAAGCTTTGTCAGAATTGCCCGATAGACTTAGGAAGCAAGGTGGTGTACATTGACTTGATTGTTACAATGGTATATCATTATGACGTTATCCTTGGCATGGACCGAAATGAAGGCCGAGATCGACTGTGAAACCAAATTGGTGACAACACATGGGCCCTAAAATACGAACTTCACTTTCCTAGTTCAAGTCAGTTGGCCTTGCCGTATTAGTTGTTACGCTTCCTTGTTAGAGAATTATGATGGTCCGTCACATGGGGACACGCCAGTAGTCCAAGATTTCACAGACGTGTTCAGAACGATTCATGGACTACCTCCTCGACGCGAGATCGACTTTACTATCGACCTTGTGCCAGGCGCGATGCCGATCTCCTTACCGACATACCGCATGCCCCCATGTGAGATGGAGGAATTAAGAAAGTAGATTGACGATTTGTTAAGCTCGGGTTTTAGACGACCGAGCATATCTCTTTGGGGAGCACCTGTGTTATTTGTAAAGAAGAAGGATGGATTGCTGCGGTTGTGTATTTATTATCGTAGACTAAATCATGTCACGGTTAAGAATAAGTATCCTTTGCCCAGAATAGATGACTTGTTTGACCAGTCGAAGGGGGTGCAATATTTCTCTAAGATAGACTTATAGTTTGGGTATCATCAGTTGCGCGTCAGGAATAAAGACGTGTAGAAAATAGCTTTCAGAACTAGCTTTGGGCACTGCGAGTTTCTCATGATGCCGTTTAGACTTACAAATGCACCAGCCGTATTCATGGATCTCATGAATCGGGTGTTTCGACCGTATCTGTACCGATTCATCATCGTATTTATAGATGACATTTTGATATACTCTAACAGTCAGAAAGATCATGAAGAACACTTGCGAGCAATCTTTGATACTCTAAGGAAGAATCAGTTATTTACATAGTACCAGAAATGCGACTTCTAGAAGGAAGAAGTTAAGTTCCTGGGATATGTAGTTTTCAAGGAAGGAATCACCGTGGACCTTGCCAAGGTGACTGCGATACAGGACTGGGAATAGCCCGGCTCAGTTACAGAAGTAAGGAGTTTCCTCGGACTTGCCGGCTATTATTGCCAATTCATTAAGGACTTTTTCAAAATAGCCCGACCGTTGTCTCAACTCACTCGGAAAGATCTTAAGTTTGCTTGGAATAAGAAAGTAGAAGCAGCCTTTCAGGAATTAAAGGACAAGCTGATGTCCGGACCCGTGCTTGTACTACCGGAGCAAGGGGTCAAATATACTATATACACCGATGCCTTTCGAGTCGGTTTGGGTTGTGTACTTATGCAGAAAGATAGGGTGATCACTTATGCCTCACGACAGTTGAGGAAACATGAAAAAACTACCCCACTCATGACCTGGAGTTGGTGGCAGTCATTTTTACATTAAAGCTTTGGAGACATTACCTCTATGGAAAGGAGTTCGAGCTCTTTTACGATCACAAAAGCCTCAAGTACATCTTTACACAAAGGGACCTAAATATTAGGCAACGACGTTGGATGGAGACCTTGAAAGAATTCTAGTTTGAGGTCTCCTACCATCCTAGTAAGTCCAACCTTGTGTCCGTGTGTTGAGCTGCAAGAAAACTACAGAATTTGTTGCCCCACTGATGATAGAAGAGTGGAATATGGTGGAATTCATTTGAGATTTCGAACAGAAGCTGATAGTGGAGGAGCCATTAGAGAGCGTCGCACACTTCCACGTGCAACCACTTATCGATGACTGAATCATTACAGCTCAGAAAGACGATAAACTATTGGTAAAGATGAGAGACCATGCAAGCGACAGCGAAGAGTCTGAATGGAGGTTTGCGATATCATGGTCACCTATGCGTCCCTAACCTCCATGACTTGAGGAGAGAAGTTCTACAAGCCGCCCACAATTCAAAGCTGGTGATGCATCCAGGTAGTACAAAGATGTATCGAGACATGAGCATTCATACTGGTGGGACAACATGAAGGCCCACATGTAGATTTTGTATTCCGATGTATCACGTGCCAGCAAGTCAAGGTCGAGCATTGCCGGCCCCCTGGTTTACTTTAGGACATGCCCATAGCTGAGTGATAGTGGGATTTCATATCTATGGATTTTATTTTTGGGTTACCAAAGACGAGAAAGGGGCATAACTCCATTTGGGTGATTGTGGACCGGTTGACGAAATCAGCTCATTTCCTCCTGATCAGAGTTTCTAATTCAGCGGATGACCTGGCCAAGCTATACATTAAGGAGATAGTACAACTGCATGGGGTTCTTATAGAGATTGTATTGGACTGAGACACATGATTCACGTCTATTATTTGGACTCGAATCCAAGAAGTAATGGGAGTGAAACTGAAGTTCAGTACTGCGTTCCACCCACAGACCGATGAGCAGATGGAACAGGTAAATCAGTACTTGAGGACATGCTATGAGCGTGCGTACTTGATTTCAAGGACAGCTAGGATGACTGTCTCCCCTATGCCGAGTTTGTGTATAACAACAGCTTCCAACCAAGCATTAGCATGGCTCCTTACGAAGCCTTGTATGGACGCTCATATCGAGCTCCAAATTGTTGGGCAGAAGTTAGTGAGAAGAGTTTGGTTGGCCCAGACCTGGTTCAGGCAACCTTAGAGAAGATCAATATTATCAAGTGTCGACTCCTTGTAGCCTAGAGTAGACAAAAGAGTTACGCTGATACGAGACGGCGATAGCTGGAATTTGAAGTTAGGGACCATGTATTCCTTAAAGTTTTCCCAATGAAGGGAGTACTTCATTTTGGCAAGAAAGGGAAACTTGTGACGAGATTCATTTTCCCATTCTAAATTCTAGACTGGGTGGGTGTGGTGGCATACCGTCTCGCCTTTTCCATACCACTCGTAGGTATACACAACGTATTTCACGTATCGATGTTGAAGAAATATGTTCCTGACCTTACCCATATTATCAAATGGGAGCAAGTACAGCTAAGTGAAGATGCTACCTATGTATTGCGACCAACACGTGTTCTACATAGGAAGGAACAAGTGCTACGCAGCAAAGTGACCCCGCTCGTGAAAGTGTTATGGACACACCATACTGAGGAAGAGGCTACTTGGGAAACAGAAGCCGAAGTCCGTAAGAACTACCCTCAGATCCTCGAGGAGTACGAAAAGGTACTAATTTCGGGGACGAAATTTTTCTTTAAGGGGGGTAGATTGTAACTACTCAAAAAAATTCGTACAAGGACCTGAGTATCACCTCAGGCAGAATCACCTAAAGGCAGTATCCTGTCGTAATTTATACAGAATTTAGTTTAGTACTAAACTAAATAATCGATGGATTAAGCTTGGGCCACCATTTCTACAAATGAGAAGACCTAAAGCCATTAATAGCGTTGATTCAACACCACTTAAAGGCCTCGGAGAAATCCCAAAAGCCTGTCGCTCTCGGGAGTACATTGAAACCCCATATCGGACCTGGACTGCACGTCGAAAGTCCGATGACCATAAAACTATAGGATTATGTCCGTCCTACTAGGCTTGACAGTCATCACGGGAATCGAGCCCAGATGTTGTCCAAAAACGTATAATTTGAGCCCTAAGTGAAGTGTGTGAGAAACGCGAATACCTTTAGAAAATGTATTGAAACTTAAGTGACTTGGGCCATTCGCTCACATGCGAAATTGAGGATTTCGAGCTGTCAATTTTTTACCAAACTTCACCCATGGGAAAAAAATTTCCCTGCACATATTCGTACACTTGTGGCCCCAATCGAGTAAGTTCGACCATTGATCTGACATAGGTCCTTCATAGTCGATCGGCTTGTCTGATCACGCCGAAATCACATCTTGGCATAGATCCATTGTTAGAGAACTTACCCTACGACGTATGTGAGTTGTGGACCTCCCTATGTGCCCTGTTTGTCAAAAATAATCGCCCTTTAGATATAACCTAAGTATACCATGGCCCTGGGGCTATTTACATCACTTCTGGGCCTATATATAGCCCATAAACCACCTCACCTCTCTCTCATACGAATTTATCCAAACCTTAAGAGAGAGAAGAGAGAAAAGAAGAGAAAAGAGTAAGGAGAGAAGAGAAATCATGGGAGATTGCTACAGTGTTTCTCTCCCACTACTCCACGCCTCGAATCACCTTCCCATTTATCTACACCATCGATTTCAGCTACGATTTAGGTAAAAAACCCTAACCCTAATCTTGATTTAGAGATCCAGATAGAGTAATTGACAAACTAGCTAACCTATTTCGTTGTTTAGATGCTCGACGTTCCGTTTTCAGGAACGTAGAATTCGAATCGAGTCTGAATCGAGTATTCCGATGAAAGGCGCAGACTATAAATGTTTAGATTATGGTTTTTAATGCTTTCAATGTCAACTAATGATTTATGTTTGACCTAATTGCTGCCATATTGTCTTAGATACGACGTTTTTTTATAGAACATACATGTATGAAGTATGTTGAATAAAAGATGCATCCCATGTGTATGTTGAAATGTTTGATTGAACATGTAAACATGATTTGCGTTTGCCATGACTATTAATCTAGGATTCATTGTTACTATATGCATGATGATCTCTTTATATAAGGATTTGCTAAAATATATGTTGTAACTAACCTAGTCTATATATTTGGTGAGCTTAAGTGTTTGATAAATTGTCTGAATGAGAAAAATGTTGATGATTTGTATGTATTAAGAGTATTAAGATAGGATCCTCAAATACCATAATCATATGTATAGGTTTTTTCATGTAATCATATTTGCCGCTACGAAATTTATGGATAAAATGCAAGGGTTATGTTAAATGATCAATGTGTTTGATGAAATACTTAAATGGGGAATTGATTTTGATTGTTTGTTAAATGCTAATATGACTATCACATGTATCTACCTATTGCATCTGAGTAAGATTGGTGTTACAACGTAGCTCAAGCAATCGGTAATAGTCCATATACAGGTGGCTGAATTAGTCTCGCCACATTGGGTAACTCGATGAATCTGGGTCACCCGACGATTGTCGACAGTGGTTAGGCCACAAGGGGTGCTTATGCACGCCATGTCGATTAAGTCAACGTGTGCTCATACCAATCGAACTTGTCAAACAAACCGATTAGCCTATTGTGTGTTTACCATGTATGGACATCACTGCTTGAATTTAAGGTACCACTTACCAATGTAAAAGACCGTTTCAACCATGATACCACGATCCGTTAAGACTCATGAGCCGGACATGGTCGTATAGGACACCGTGGTCGAGCTATCGGCTGATGTTGGGGTGACAAGCCTCCCTGTAGTAACCAGTGAGCAACCCAGACTCCTGACCTGGGCATGGTGGTATGGGACGCCATGCTCGAGCTGTCGGCCTACACTGAGGTGACGAGCCTTCCTGTAGTGACTGTGAGTATAAACTTTTGAATTTGCCTATCGACTGCTTTTCATTAGGGGTAATGCCCTAAAACTTGTCTATCATATGTGGTTAACTCGGATTGACGGCCCTAGATGGATCCTTCATTTGGGTTAATGATATAAAGGGAGGTACCTTAGCTTCCCAAACTTGTTGTATGAATAAGCTTAATTAAGTACTCGGCTAACACGGCCATGCATCACATTGCATTAGCTTGGATGTGCTTTTGGCAAGGAAGGTGCACTTTAGGGAGTGTTGACATACGCGAAATTGGTTGTCGGAGTCGCTTGTGAGGGAGCTTTATGCGAGGGCATACATCATTACTTGCACTCTATTCCTGCATTAAAGAGAGTAGTTAGGAAGTGATTGTTGAATTTCTTTATCATTATTGCTTGATTGACTTGATAACATGTTAACCTTTGCCTTATAGTACCACTGAGTTGATCACTCACTCTCACCCTAGGCGGTGTTTTAAAATACTAACCAAAATCTAGTTTAGATGCAGGTGATGGGGAAGCCTATGCAATGCAGTTGGACTTCATAGATGAAGAGGAAGAATTATCTTACGTTCAGCTCTCAGATAGGTCTATGTAGACCTCATGCTGATTCGACGGGATTACAGGGACATATGGATTAGTTGGACACTTTACATTTTGATATTTTGTCAATTATGGAACAATACATGTATATATTCAGCCCGATAACATAGTCATACTCTGGAGGTTGTGAAACACTTACATACTTAAATATATATGTTTCAGTCTTCCGCTTGCTTAATTTAGTTATATCTGGAGCATGATATGTTGTTTTGGTATAATCCCGCTCATGTTTAACTCATTAATATAGACGAAATCTGAACATCATTATCCATATTGTATAAGTGATGTACTGGATCTCAGGAGTAGAGCTTTGCTCGACCCTCGAAATCCAGGTTGTTACAGAATGCCTATGTAGATGTGTAGTTCTATTAATGCTAACATGTTTGATAGAATGCTTAAGTAGATGTGTGGTTCTATCGATGCTCACATGTTTGATAAAATGCTTATGTAGGTATGTTGTTCTATTGATGCTCACATATTTGATGAAGTGCCTAAGTAGTTGTATTGTTAAATCTATACTATGACGACATGAAAAATTGCTTGGTAGTAGTGATGCTTAGGTTGGTTACAATATTGGGAAAGTCAGCTAATCGGCCGAACTAAGGGGTGGCCAGAGTTAGGTCGGCTACCATAGGCTTGTTCGATCGATCCCGAGTCAAACACGGATGACCGACAATAGCTAGACTACACGAGATGCTTGCACCCAATGCCAGTTGCACCAGAGTTCTCCAAGTAAATCGAATTAGCCTAATAATCGCCTGATCATGTGTATTCATAATGTATGATGAATACATATAAAATATAGGATACCACTCACCAACTAGTGGCCTCCTGGCCATGAATTCTTTATGAGGATGCCTTTGGATGGTTGAGATCTGACCTTTGATTATAAGATTTGTTAGGGGCGGATTCTAGACTATTCGATCCTTTAAGGCGATTTTATCTGTTAGAGATCAGATCGGTCTAAAACTTGACAAATAACCCAAGCTAGATGTGTTGATCACATATAAGGGTTCATATTAAGTAGTAGGAGGCTTATCATATACTTTTCTTAGATCACCCCCCATGTCATGCATGAATAATAGTTCATGGATAATGTCAAAACCCTAATGTGATAATCCCATGGATGTTGATGTGAGTTATGTCTTGAGGCCTCATAAACATCAAAGGCGCCTTGGTCATATACATGGATGTACGACATAATGCGCGAGGGAGGACAAGACAATCTAAATAGTCACCTTGTAGTTTGTACATAATTATGTTACATGCCTTCTTGTTTTGTGAAACAAATTCTGATCTAATTCCATAAAGGGTGTTGTATTAGCAAACACATACCTTAGTTTACGCTCTACACAGGATGTTAGCCTATTGAACGCTCATGGTCGGCTCTGCTGCATGGGTGTTGATTTATTTTGCTTTGTGGATTGAACCCTCATGGTCAGCTCTGCCGCCTAGGTTGTTAATTTATTTTGCTTTGTGGATTGAACCCTCATGGTCGGCTCTGTCGCGTGGGTCGTTGATTTATTTTGCTTTGTGGATTGAACCCTTATGGTCAGCTCTGCTGCCTAGGTTGTTGGATAAATTTTAGTTTTTACTTTAAGTATTATACTCGCTATTTGAAGTAGTGTTTTTTTTCTGTTGTGTGATGTGGATGGTTTATGTCCCGTTGGAGTAGAGATCAAAACAATTGACTCTCTTCCAAAGGTGGACTAGTCTTATGCCTTGATCATTCATTTAGGAGAGGTAGTCTACACTACTTGGATTCCATGGCAGACCCAGTTGATAATGTAAATCCAAATCTGCAAGATCCAACTATAAACAGAGAAAATCAACGTAATCCTCCTCTTGAGGATGAGAATGAAGTTCTTAGAAATGTGTTACACCAACCACGGGCTTTATGTGAACATATACACCCTGAGAGATCAACTTTACCATCTTGCATTGTATTCCCTGCTCACATAGTGAACATTGATTTTAAACCAGGTGTAATTCAATTGATTCCTAAATTTCATGGCTTGGATTCTGAAAGCCCCTACTTGTACCTTAAGGACTTTGAGGAAGTGATTACAACATTATAAGTAAACAATGGTAATAAGGATGTACTCAAACTTAGGTTATTCTCATTTTCTCTAAAGGATTGGGTCAAAGCATGACTCAATTCTCTAAGACCTCATACCATCACTACATGGCAAGCCTTAAGTAGAGAGTTTTTGAAAAAATTATTTTTCGAGCATAAAACAAATGCACTGAAACAGGAAATCATGTTGTTCTCCCAAAAGGGGAATGAACTATTTTGACAAGCTTAGGAGCACTTCAAAGACCTTCTACTCACTTGCCCACATCATGGTTATGAATCATGACACTTGATTGGTGCGTTCCGAAAGGGGTTCACCATGGATACCCGTCAGTTCATAGAGATGATGTGTGGTGAAACCTTTCTCGACAAAGATCATAATGAAGCTTGGAATTTTCTAGATATATTAGCAGAGAATACTAAAACATGGGATGTCTCTGCTAAACCAGATCAAGCTAGACCCATTCCTAGAGAGAAAACGGGGATGTATATCTTAAGAGAGGAAGATAACCTTAATGCAAAATTCACTGCATAAGATAGAAAGGTCGAAGCCTTGGAAATTAGGAAGGTTGATATGGTTAAAGAAAACACTTCCTTAGGTAATTTTTGTAGCATTTGTGGTGATGCAGACCATGACATAAAGGATTGTCCAATAATCCCAATGTACAAAATATCATGCATGAGCATGAGCAAGAAATGCTATAAATAACTACAAAGGTCAGTTATGCAACCAATGGGAAACACGTACAATTCAAATTGGCGTAACCATCCTAATCTTAGTTGGAGGAATGAACCACAAATTAATGCACCCAATGCACCTCAAGGCCCTTCACAAAATTACTTCTTTGGGGCACCTAACAATACACCATATATGCCCCCACCAAAGCGATCATCTGTGGAGGATGCATTGACCGCATTCATGAACTCTCAAGCTCAAATGAATCAGTCTCTAATCCAATCAAATCAGGAATTAAAAACAGTTGTGGTTAGGATTGAGACTCAACTAAATGCTAGGAAAAAAGGCAACATTCCTTCTTAACTTGTGCCAAACCCTAGAAATACACATTTCATTGGAGACTTAAATCCAAGCGAGCTACATTATGAATAAGCCAAGGCCATCGTTACCTTGAGAAGTCGAAAAGAAGTCGATAACAAGATAATGTAACCGGTAGAAATACCGGAGGATGAGCCACCGTCTCAAGAGAATGATGAACCGACTATGGTTCAAGAGCCGCAACAACAAAAAGGATAAAGAGACTAAGTCACATGAGCCTCTAGTTCCGTTCCCATCTAGACTTCGGAACCCGACTGTCCCCATGAAATATCATTAGGTGTTTGATGTGCTCCAAAAGGTTACTGTCAATATTCCTCTGCTTAATGCCATTAGACAAATTCCATCATATGCTAAATATCTCAAGGACTTGTGCACTATAAAGAGGAAACTAAATATGCACAAGAAGGCCTTCCTCACTGAGAAGGTGAGCGCTATCATTTAGAAAAAGGCCGTACTCAAATATAAAGACTCGGGAAGTCCCACTATTCCTTATATTATTGGAAATTTTCAAATTGAGCATGCTTTGCTAGATTGGGTGTAAGTGTTAACCTAGTACCTTATTCGGTTTACCAACAAATGGGGTTAGGCGAGCTTAAACCAACCACGATTACACTCCAACTTGCTAACCGCTCCATTAAGGTACTAAAGGGAATCTTAGAGAACGTGTTAATCTAAGTGGAGCAATTCTACTTCTCTGTGGATTTTATTATACTAGACGCTGAACCATGTGTAAATGGTAGCGCTCACGTTTCCATTATTTTAGGTCACCTATTCATAACAACTTCAAATGCAATCATCAATTACAGGAATGGAATGATGAACTTGTCTTTTGGTAACATGACTCTAGAACTCAATATTTTCAATTTATGTAAGTAGCCCATGGAAAATAATGAGATCTATGAGCTAAATTTTATGAATTGCTTGATAGAAGATGAGGAATTAGAACCTAGCCTATCTAAGGAATTGATTAAAAGTCTTTGGGGACTTAAAAAATCCTGATTTAGAAAAAGTCCTTTCTGAAATTTATGATGATAATGAGAGTACTACCACCCAGGACATTGGTAGATACCAATGGAGACCGCGCACTCAAATTCTATCTATCGAGGACTCACGACCTCTGCTATCACCAACCAATGTTCCAAAGTTCGATTTAAAACCACTACCAAATGAGCTTAAATATGTATACTTCGATGAAAATAAAACTTATCCCATGGTGATCTCTTCATTTTTAGATAATGATCAAGAGATTAAATTGTTGAATGTTTTAAGGGACCATAAAGGAGCCTTAGGCTTGACCATTTCTGACATCAAGGGTATAAGCCCTTCCATATAGACCCATCGAATTCACCTCGATGAGGACGCCAAACTAACCAGACAACCACAAAGGCGTCTCAATCCAAATATGATGGAAGTTGTAAAAAATGAGGTGATCAAATTGTTATATGTGGGAATCATCTACCCAATATCCGATAGTGTTTGGGTGAGTCCAACTCAAGTAGTTCCAAAGAAATTCAGAATAACTATCGTGTAGAATTCTAATAATGAACTCATACCAACACGTGTCACCATAGGTTGGCGTGTTTGCATTGACTATAGAAAATTGAACCAGGTCATAAAGAAGGAGCATTTCCCTCTACCATTCATTGATCAAGTTTTAGAGAGGGTAGTAGGTCACTCCTATAGTTTTCTTGATGGATATTTTGGATATAACCAAATAGAGATAACCCTGGAAGACCAAGAGAAAACCACGTTCACTTGTCCATTTGGCACGTTTGCTTTCAAACGGATGCCATTTGGATTGTGTAACACCCAAGCAACTTTCCAATGATGTATGTTAAGTATTTTTTCAAATATGGTTGGGAAGTTTCTTGAGGTTTTCATGGATGACTTCTTTGTATTTGGGAGTAGTTTTGAGAAATGCTTCTACAATTTATCTCTTATCTTATCTAGGTGTGAAGAAAAGCACCTTGCCTTACATTGGGAGAAACGTTATTTCATGATTCAAAAGGGAATTGTTTTGGGCCATGTTATCTCCAAAAATAGAATTGAGGTAGATCGCTTAAAACTCGACATTATTGCTAATCTACCTATCCCCCTAACTGTTAGAGATATTAGATCACTTCTAGGGTATGCCGGTTTCTATAGAAGATTTATCAAAGACTTTAGTGCCATTACTAGACCATTGACTAATCTTCTCCAAAAGGATGTCCCATTTAAGTGACAGATGAGTGTGCAAGTGCCTTTAATAAAATTAAATCATCCCTTACCACTACACCTATCATGTGACCACCAGATTGGATACTTCCTTTTGAACTAATATGCAATGTAAGTGATTATGCCATAGGAGCTGTTTTGGGTCAAAGGAAAGATAAACGACCTACATTATTTACTATGCGAGTAGAACTCTAAACTCAGCCTAAGTGAACTACTCAACAACTGAAAAAGGAGTTACTTGTAGTAGTTTTTGCTTTGGATAAGTTTAGGTTATACTTGTTGGGATCCAAAGTGGTCATTTTCACGGATTACTCAGCTCTGAAATATTTGTTATCTTAGAAGGATGAAAAGATGAGACTTTTGAGATGGATCCTCCTACTCCAAGAATTTGACTAAGAGATAAAAGATAAGAAATGAGTAGAAAATGTAATGGATGATCACCTTTCCAAATTGGTGTTAGATGATTTCACTAAGGAGATCCATATCCAGGACACTTTCCCTGATGAACAATTATTTGTGATCTCCAAATTGCCTTGGTATGCAGATATAGTGAACTATCTTGTAACGGGAAAAATGTCATATTATTGGAAGTCACAAGATAGGAAGTGTTTTGAAACCGATGTTAGGAACTTCTTCTAGAATGACCCGTGTTTATATAAATATGAGACTGATCAAATTTTTAGACATTGTGTCCCAGAGGATGAAGTTTAGAGTGTTATTTCCTTTTACCATATGGAAGCATGTGGTGGCAATTTTTCTATTAAAAAAGCCACTGCAAAAATCCTTCAGTGTGGTTTTTACTAGCCCACCATGTTTAAAGACACACATGCTTTCTGTGTTGATTGTGATAGATGTCAAAGGTTGGGAAGAGTGTCCTGACGTAACATGATGCCTTTATCCCTAATTTTACAATTAGAGATTTTGTTATTATTGGAGTATTAATTTTATGGGCCCATTTTCATCTTCATTTGAATTTCTTTATATATTGGTAGGTGTGGACTATGTTTCAAAGTGGATTGAGGTAGTTTCAAGTAGGACTAATGACAATAAAGTGGTTATACAATTCCTCAAGGAAAATATTTTTTCTAGATTTAGAACTCTAAAAGCCATCATTAGTGATGGCAAGTCTCACTTTTACAATAGGACATTTGAGGCTTTGATGAAGAAATATGACATCAAGCATAAAGTGAGCACCCCATACCCTCACAAATGAGTGGGTAAGCTAAGATTTCTAATCGAAAACTCAAACACATTTTACGGAAAACTATAAGGCCAGATAGGAAGGATTGGTCCCTTAGACTATCCAACGCTTTATGGGCTTATATGACTTCTTATAAGACCCCGATTAGAATGTCCCCATACAGATTGGTGTATAGGAAGGCTTGCCACTTGCCTATGGAATTAGAACATAGAGCCTATTGGGCAATAAAGAATTTAAACTTTGATATGGACCAAGCAAGTGGACAAAGGAAATTAGAATTGAATGAATTAAAAGAGCTGAGGAGAGACTTCTATGAAAATTCTAAAATCTACAAAGAGAGAACCAAAACTTTTCATGATAAAAACATCATGAGGAAGAATTTTGAACATTAGCCAAAGTTCCTATTGTATAATTCTCGTCTCCAGTTCTTTCCAGAAAAGTTAAGATCAAGATGGATAGGCCTCTTCATTGTGAAGAATGTTTATACTCGTGGGGTTGTTGAAATTAAGAATCCACATAATGATAATGTGTACAAGGCTAATGGTCAGGGATTGAAGCCTTATGTGGAAAACTCTCATTTGGGAGAGGAGTTCGTCCCTTTTCATGAGCTAGAATATTCGAATTAATGCTCCTAGTTTGACGGAGCATTTGTGTAGGATTTGTGTAATATTTAATTTTTTTTTTAGTGTCACCTAGTAGGTGAGTTCTTCATAACAGGTACTATTCACCCTTTCTTTTATTTTTATTATTCTCTGCATTACATATATCATTACATTGGGGACAATGTAAATTTTAGGTTGGGGTGTGGATAGCCATCCATGTGAGTCGATTTTTTTTTATTATTTTTTTATTTTTAAGGTTTTGAGTTTTTCTAATAGATTTATGGGAAAATTTTTCAATTTTTTTATACAAGAATGTGAACATGACATTACGCGAATTCCAAAGGCAAAGTTAATATTTATTATAGGTTGATAGTAGTCAGAAATCTGATAATTAAAAATTATAGACTTGAGTTTGATTATCTAATCACTAGTTTAAAGTGAGTTGTAATTTGATGTGCTGAATTCACAGTACACCCTAGCTAACTAAGTTAGGAATATGATATGTGAACTAGAATAACAAATTTTGATTCAAACAAGGTTGAATGAACTAACACAATTGATATATGCTTAGAAGAGAGAATATTGAAGAAAAAAAGTGATGGAAAAAGAAAATTTTATTATAGAGCATGAATGCAATGACCATAACAATCGTGTCAGTAATCTGAGTAAGAATACCTAAGTATCCATTACTGTTACCATTACAAGTGTGATATCTTAGGTTATGAAGCAAACCCGGTGGGAATCTTCATTTAAGGGAGGTCTATAATAATGAGGATATAATGATAAAAGAAGAAATGGCATGAAGGAAATGAGATAACTAGAGATTTCATATTCTTAGGATGGTTGAAAAGAGTAGGATAGAAAACATACATATTTCTCAAAGTTAGAATAGTGTCACCGAGCACCTAAGTATATTGGTCATAACTATTCTAAATTTTGATTAGGTTGTTAAACTCAATGATGTAATGGATTAGGAAATTGAGATTCTAACTAACTTCAGACTTAGGCTCAATATTATTTTGTTTCAGAATTCATATGATGAATGGAGGCATAATTGTATAAATTTCTGAGTATTGAACTATTTTTCATGTTTTCAATGTTTGTGGGTAACATTTCTGGAAACTCTCACGGGACTATAACTCGTCCACTAGGGAAAACGTAGGGGTTTAAAGGCTTGTTACATGTGCTAAATGTAAATGCAATCGAGATTACCTGCGAAAGTGGTGTAGTTAGAATATTTGTTTTCATTTTAATTTAGTTTCTAGAATTAGTTTTTATTCATATTTTTATTTTTTTCGCTTATTTTACTCGGGACGAACAAGATGCTGGTTGGGGGGTGTGTTGATACTCAAATATTGCATAATTTCTCCCATTTATATCTTGGTTTTATGAACACGAATCAACTTAATGTTCTATTTTACTCATGTTTGTGTTGCAAGGTGAATTTAAGAGCTTGGATTAAAAGGGTGCTAAAAGCAAGGATTTGATGCTCAAGAATCACCAAGGCTAGGGATGGATCTTAGGAGACAAAGATTGAAGAATTCACATGCCAAAGATTCAAGAAAAATAAGTAAGGAATGAAGAGAATCAAAGATTTAAAGTGAAGAAAAGGAATCCTGAAATCGTCCTAAAAAAGTATATTCTGAAACTCTGGGTCATTTTGTGAAATTACGCAGAGTGAAGTCTATTTTGAGAAACTACGTAGAGTGAGGTCTATTTTATCAAACCGTGTAAATTTGAGGTGGTTTCTAGAGTTTTCCAACTTGGTGCGAAAGTTGGAATTCCCCACTTATAAATAGGGCTTCCCAGGGGATTCCTAAGTGTTGAGGGTCAAATATTGCGTATCAGACCCTAATTATTGCCTGGATTTACGAACTTATACTGTTTAATGACCCACTTTAATCGTATTTGTGATGCAGAGTGTATTTGCAAGCATGGACTGAAAAAGGGAGCTTAAAGCATAGATCTAACGTTCTGAAGTCACCAGAGCAAGGGATGGACTCCAAGGGACCGAGATCGAAGGATTTACATGCCAGAGATCTGAGAAAATTGAGAAACTGAAGCTCAAATGACCTGAATGACGTCCAGAATGCAAGATCATAGCGTTCCCACCATCCGTTCCGCTCAAAACTCCATACATGACCTGAGGACTATAAATGAACCGTACATATCGAATTTCATTCTGCGGATCCCTGTATAAGTGTCCCAACGGACAAATCAGCTTGTAAATCTCTAAGTCGGGGCCCACCTAAGATCTGGATATGCTTCAAAATTGTTCTCGACAGCGTAATTGAGACGAGAACATGAATAGACGGAGCAGATTTCTAAGAACCATCTCAGTTGGCCCCATATTGAGAGGTGCGTGCACACCGTGCACGTACTCTGGAGGTGCACTGAACCAAGGGAGTCGTCAGCTTACGCTGACCCGACTCACATTCAAAACCGGAAACTCCGTTTTCGCGCTGACGTGAAACCGAACGCTGATTTGAATAGTGGGCCCCACTTTTCATTTGGTTCGATGATCCAAGACGTCCATTTGCCTCAGGAGGTGGCCAAGACCCTGTCCAAGCTTTCCCTTTTGGCCCAAGAACGCGATCACGCGATTTTCACCGTCAAACGCAGAATGAACGGCCGCTCGAGTTGATTAAGTGGGCCACACCGAAATCAATTGAATCTAGTCACTCCTAACGATTTTTCGTCATAAAAATAATGGACGGATCAGATCTTCCATACATAATCTTTTTGGGACCCGCCAATCATCAAAGCGTAACTCTGTTTCGCAGGGACTGCGAAAGAGGGACCTGCGGTCCTTTTTTGTGGGCCACCACCACACTTCAAAGGTCAGATCAGGATTGTCCATCCGACTTCTGCGGCCCACATCACTAAGGCTTAGCTGACAGAATTTGAAAAGGATAAAGGAAATGGGATCTCAGCCGTGTAAATGTCGGACGGACGGCTGAGTAGGAAACCCGTGGGCCACACTTAACCCGATCCAAAACCAGCCCTCTCTGAACGAATTTTCATTGTGATTCTATTGGACGGTGTGGATTTCCCAACCGACCTTAGTCATGGGCCCCACTAACGCCGAAAATATGGAACTTCCGCACTTCTTACGCACTACGCACGACCGGACGCTATCCAGTTTTGCTGATCGTTTTGTGAACGAGATCACGGTCGGATCTCTGATCCAGACCGTCCACACGTTGAAACAGGTGGCCATAACCATGACCTTGCAGCCAGAACCGAAGATGGGACGCCCACTGTCCAGAAATTCAAGTTCAGCACAAGTTGAGTTGTGTTGTATTCTACGTGCGGACGGCGATGCGTAAAGGATTAGAAACCGACTTCAGCAGCGCAAACCTCTCTGTGGCTGGCTATAAAATAGAGGAAGGAACGAGAGAAAGGGGCATCCACGACTGGAGAGAGAGAGAGAGGGAGAGACAAGGATCGTGGCTTGGGAGGAGATACAGGGAAGCAGACATGGGAAGAGACAGAGACAGAGAGAGGGAGTAATTTCATTTAGTTTTTTTTTATTATTTCTTTTTAAAAGTATTTCTTTCAAGATGATTAGCTCCATCATGTTGAGCTAAACCTCTTCGCTAGGGCTAAGAGGTGAAGCTTGTAGCGTGATGGATGCCTCTTTGCTTGTGCCTTTGTTTAGACTGAACTGATGTTGATTTGGGTTTTATTAAGAGAATATTTTTTTAGTCGTTAATGGTCTGTTGTGACTGAAATTACAATGGGTCTGTGATGGCTTCGGGCATGTTCTTTTCCTCTTTATGTTCATGACGTCAGGAAGCTTTGTTGTTCACCATCGTCTCCTGGGCATGGTCGGATGACGGTACCTTTCCTAGCCTTCATACATTGTTGATTGGTTGGTAATTAGTTTAATTCTGTTGTTTACTTTGTCTCTGGGCATGGTTGGTGATGGAATCCATTCTAATTCATACACCTTTCATCTTTTGAACACTATATCAAATAAGTTCAGTCTAATTTCCATGATTCTTGAAGCAGGCATAAGATCTCCCTGATCTCTGTAAGTAGATCCTCTGAATCCCTAGTGTCTTTTCTCTGAATTTCTGCTAAGTTTTAGATAATAATTTCACAATCATTCCTCGAATTACAAATCAATTTAGATTTTATCTCATTCTAGTTCTACATCTAGTTAGTTTTTAGATTACGTACAAGTTTCAGTCCCTTGGGATTCGACCTCGGTCTTACCGAGTTTATTACTACATCACAACCCTGCACTTGGGGAGTGAACAAGTTTTTGGCGCCATTGCCGGGGACTGACGGCTACGATTTTTTGAAATTAATTGGTTTTAGAGTTAGTTTAAGATTAGGATTTTACTAATTTTAATTTTTTTATTTTATTTTCTATTTGATTCATAGAACTAACCTATTTCCTATTTTGTAGGTTGTTAAGATAGAACTTCTAATTTGGTAAACTCTTTCTGATTTTCTAGATTTTCTAACTCTTTAGATTTGGTTTGCTTTAGAAACTTCTTCTATTTAGAAACTAACTTATTTTGTTTTATTTTGCAGGTCTTTAGCTTAGGGACTCCAATTTGGTAACTTCCTTCCAACCCTCTCTTTCTTTCTAGATTTTCATTTTCTTTCTTAGGATTAGGTTTAGAATTTGATTGAGGGCTGCGAGTGTTTCATGCCCAAGTGGGCCCGTGACGACACTCGACGTCTCTTGACTGAAGGAGGATTAGTTGAGGGGTTGACTGTCCATCGCAGGACTAGACACCGCTCGAATTCCCCTGAGTTAATTGAGGTTATGGCTGCAAATCAACCTCAAGCACTACCTCAACATATGGATGAGGAAGTACATGATGAGAATGAGGTGCATCAAGCACCCCCGCCTCGTACTTTACGAGATTATTTACAACCGGCGGGGGTGAGTACGCCCTCATGTATGATTTTTCCTGAAAACACAGGACAAATGGACATCAAGCCAGGAGTTATCCAACTCCTTCCTAAATTCCATGGGCTTGAATCAGAAAGTCCATACTTACATTTGAAAGAGTTTGATGAGATTTTAGCCACCTTATACTTTCCCAATGTATCCGAGGATACAATCAGGCTGAAACTCTTTCCTTTTTCCTTGAAAGAGAAGGCTAAGACGTGGTTACATTCACTGCGTCCTAGATCCATTGGCACATGGAATGATATGCAGAGGAAATTCATAAAGAAATTTTTTCCACACCATAAAACGATTACCCTCAGAAAAGCAATCATGAACTTCGCCCAAAAGGAAGATGAAACATTCTACTAATGTTGGGAAAGGTTCAAGGATCTTGTCAGTTCATGCCCACAACATGGTTTTGAAATGTGGCGCATTACAAATTTTTTCTATGATGGACTGACATCTTCCATGTGCCAACTGGTCGAGACAATGTGTAATGGAGAATTCATGAATAAAGAGGTCGATGAGGTATGGGATTATCTCGAGAGACTTGCCGAAAATGCACAATCTTGGGACCATTACCCAAAATCAAACACCACATCTAGGCCAACTCAATCTAAGGAGAAAGGTGGAGTGTATCTCCTGAAAGAAGAGGATGATGTAAATTTTAAAGTGACTAATTTCATGCGAAGAGTCGAGGCCATGGAAGGAAAGAAGGATAAGGTTAATGAAATTGTTTGCGGCATCTGTGATTGCAACATTCACACAACTAAAAATTGTCCTACCATATCTGCTTTTCGAGGAGTGTTGAATGAGCAAGCTAATGCCGTAAATAACTATCAAAGACCTTTCAATGGATCTGCCTCCAATACATACAATCCTGGTTGGAGAAATCATCCAAATTTTAGTTGGAAGAATGGACAAACTGCTACCCCTCAAAGTTTCTTCAATCAAAATCCAAATCAGGGGAAACCTCAAGAAAAATCGGTTCAAAATTCCATACAAGAGCTGGCTCAGGCAGTGCGTGGACTTATAGACTTTATGCAAAAAATAGATTCACATATGACGGTTATAGAAAAGGGGATGCTTCCTGCACAACCGCTCCCTAATCCTAAACCGCAATATGAGATAAATGATCCCAGCTCTTCAAATCAAATGGGGCACGCTAAATCCATCACCACTCTTAGGAGTGGGAAGATCATTGATAAAACCCTTCCGGTTAGGCCCGAAAAGCCTCAAGAACCAGAAGAGGACAATAATGATGGATCTAGTGATGTCCCACAAAAATTAGAATCAGAACTTCTAGAGAAGCCAGTTGCTCCATTCCCCCAACAGTTGGTTGCACCAAAACGTCTTTCTAACTCTCAGGATATTCTGGAGGTGTTGAAACAAGTGAAAGTCAACATTCCTCTACTTGATGTCGTAAAACAGGTTCCTTCATATGCAAAATTTCTGAAAGACCTATGCACGACCAAAAGACGGCAGAGTATTCAAAAGAAGATTTTCTTAACTGAGAAAGTGAGTGCCATCATGAAGCAAGACGTGCCGCAAAAATTTAAGGATCCCGGTAGCCCAACCATATCATGTGTAATCGGGAACCATCGAATTGATCACGCACTTCTTGACTTAGGAGCGAGCGTTAATCTGATTCCCTACTCGATATACAAACAGTTAGGGTTGGGTAAGTTAAAACCCACCCTAACCACACTATAACTTGCCGATCGAACTGTTCGTGTATCAAGAGGGATTATTGAGGATGTGTTAGTCCAAGTCGATAGATTTTACTACCCTGTAGATTTTATCATCCTGGACACCGAACCCATCAATAACATGAGCACTCAGATTCCCGTCATTCTTGGTCGCCCATTCCTTGCCACGTCAAATGCAATCATCAATTGCAGGAATGGTGTCATGACTATGTCTTTTGGAAATTTGACATTGGAGTCAAACATTTTTTTTAATAACGGCAGCAACTCAGAGGATGATGACGATGTCCACGACATTAACATGATCGATACTTTCGTGGAAGATAGGACACCCTTTACCTTATCCTCTAATCCTCTAGAGACGTGCCTGGCCCACTCCCATGAGTTTGATGATGATATGATTAGGGAGACATGTGCCTTATCTTGGATCTTGCACCGCATTGCCAAGTTAACCAAGGAGGCCACAATTTGAAAAATTGCCACAAACTGATGTAGTGCCTCTTCCGTCTAACCTCAAGGCACCGAAGCTTGACCTAAAACCTTTACCTTCTGATTTGAAATATGCCTATTTAGGTCAAGATGAGACATACCCGGTGGTGATCTCTGCCCACCTGGAGAAAGAACAGGAGAGTATGCTCATATCTACTCTCATTGAGCATAAAGGAACCCTTGGATGGACGATCGCGGACCTCAAGGGAATCGACCCCTCGATTTGTAGTCACCACATATATCTTGAGGATAATGCGAAGACCGCTCGACAACCATAACGTAGACTAAATCCAAACATGAAGGAAGTGGTTAAGGCCGAGGTTCTTAAACTATTGGAAGTGGGTATCATATACCCTATATCTGATAGTCAATGGGTGAGTCCAACTCAGGTGGTTCCTAAGAAGTCCGGAATCACCATCGTAGCCAATGCTAATAATGAACTCGTGCCAACTAGAGTCACTACTGGTTGGAGAATGTGCATTGACTACAGAAAGTTGAATACCGTCACAAGGAAGGATCACTTTCCTTTGCCCTTCATCGATCAAATCTTAGAAAGGCTAGCTGGTCATTCCTATTACTGTTTCCTTGACGGGTATTTAGGCTACAATCAGATTGAAATCGCCCTTAAGGATCAGGAAAAGACCACATTTACATGTCCCTACGGCACCTTTGCTTACCGAAGGATGCCATTTAGATTATGTAATGCCCCTGCCACCTTTCAGCGATGTATGCTGAGTATCTTTTCTGATATGGTGGGGCAATATCTAGAGGTCTTCATGGACGATTTCTCTGTCTATGGTTCATCTTTCAGTGAGTGCTTGGAAAGTCTTAAATGTGTGCTGAAAAGATGTGAAGAAAAGAATCTGGTACTTAATTGGGAGAAGTGTCATTTCATGGTTCACAAGGGAATTGTCCTTGGACATATCATCTCGTCCAAGGGAATTGAGGTTGATAAGGTAAAAATCGATCTTATCTCTAACCTGCCTCCACCCAAGAACATCAGGGACATGCGATCCTTCTTAGGACACGCAGGATTTTACAGGCGATTCATAAAGGACTTTAATCTCCTCTCTCGTCCTTTATGTAATCTTCTTCAAAAGGATGCTCCATACGAGTAGACTGAGCAATGCCAGGAAGCTTTCACCAAGCTTAAAGGTATGTTAACCACTGCACCTATATGCAGCCACCCGACTGGAGCATTCTTTTTGAGCTTATGTGCGAACGCTTCTGATTATGCTCTTGGAGCGGTTCTAGGCCAAAGAAAAGATAAGAGGCCCTACGTCATCCATTACGCGAGTAGGACTTTAAATCCTGCCCAAGTGAACTACTCGATTACGGAAAAGGAACTCTTAGCCGTAGTGTTCGCCTTGGATAAATTTAGGTCCTACTTGATCGGATCTAAGATCATTATCTATACAGATCATGTGGCATTGAAGTATCTTCTTTCTAAGAATGATTCTAAGCCCCGCCTGATACGATGGATCCTTCTACTCCAAGAATTTGATTTGGAAATTAAAGATAAAAAGGGAGTAGAGAACGTAGTGGCCGATCACCTTTCTCGCCTTAATACCTCTGATTCCCTTGAGGCGACCCATATCAATGACATGTTCCCTGATGAACAACTGTTTAGAGTCTCCCATTCACCTTGGTTCGCTGATATTGCTAATTATCTTGCTACAGGTTCCATACCGACACATTGATCACAAGAAGATAAGAAGAAATTTTTCACCGAGGTGTGCAAATTCTTCTGGGATGATCCATACTTGTTTAAATATTGCCCAGACCAAATCTTGAGGAGATTTGTGTCTGACGATGAGCATCAGAGTGTCATCTCCTTTTGTCACTCACAGGCCCGTGGTGGTCACTTTTCTGCTAAAAAGACCACGGCCAAAATTCTGCAGTGTGGCTTCTATTGGCCCACTATGTTTAAGGACACTTATGAGTTTGCAAAGCTTGTGAGCGTTGTTAGAAATTGGGAGCATTATCCCGTCGAAATATGATACCCTTGAATCTTATTCTTATCATAGAGGCATTTGATTGTTGGGGCATCGATTTTATGGGGCCATTCCCCCAATCTTTTGGGAATTTATATATTTTGATTGCCGTAGACTATGTCACTAAATGGGTCAAAGCGATTCCGTGTCGAACTAATGACCATCGCACGGTCATTAAATTCCTGAAAGAAAACATCCTTTCCCGATTCGGAACGCCTCGAGCCATCATTAGTGATGAGGGCTCACACTTTTGTAATAGGCCATTCGAGAGTTTAATGAAGAAATACGGTATCTCTCATAAGGTGAGCACCCCATAACACCCACAGACAAGTGGACAAGCTGAGATTTCTAATAGGGAGATCAAACACATTTTGGAGAAAATGGTTAACCCTGACCGTAAGGATTGGTCAATTCGATTGACCGATGCCTTATGGGCTTATCGTACTGCTTTTAAAACCCCTATTGGAATGTCTCCCTTTAGACTCGTCAATGGGAAGGCTTGCCACTTGCCTGTGGAGTTGGAACATAGAGCCTACTGGGCGATCAAAAATCTGAATTTCAATCTAAACAACGCTGACTCGCTACGCAAACTTCAATTGAATGAACTAGAGGAAATCCGGAATGATGCGTACGATAATTCAAAAATTTACAAGGACAGGATGAAAGCGTTTCATGACCAACATATTCTACGAAAATTATTCACACCAGGTCAGAAAGTCCTTTTGTATAATTCTCGATTACATCTCTTTCCGGGTAAGCTTCGATCTCGTTGGACCGGCCCTTAAATTGTTGTTACTGCTTATCCTCATGGGGCCGTTGAGACAAGAGATCCCGACAATGGTAAGGAATTTAAAGTAAATGGACATCGATTAAAACCATTTGTTGAGAAATTTGATTTAGAGGACATGTCCACGCCTCTGAATGATCCTGTTTACCAGGACTGATCTCCTAGTCTGATGGAGGTATAGGTAGGTTTATCACTTTCTTAGGACTAGGGTAGTTGCTTTATTTGTCTGGCTGAAGACGATAAACTTAGCGCTCCTGGGAGGCAACTCATCTTTTCATTCCATTTCTTTTTCCTATTTAGTTAGTTCAATGTTTGTGGGTAACATTACTGCAAACCCTCACGAGACTACAACTCGTCCACTAGGGGCAACCTAGGGGTTTAAAGGCTTGTTGCATACGCTAAATGCAATCGAGAGTACCTGCGAAAGTGGTATAGGTAGGATTTTATTTTTTGTTAGTTTTGTGTTGCTTTCTCTCTCGTGCTGACCCGCTCTCATGTTGAGATCTCTTGGAAAGTCTCTCACGATTCATCATCCAGGTACTATCTTCCCATCACTTCACATTTACTTTTATTGTCCCATGTGCATTCCATGCTCATATCTTTTACATTGAAGACAATGTAGCTTTTAGGTTGGGGGTGGGAGATTAGGTTTCCTAATTAGTATTTTCTTTGTCTTGAGCAAAAATTTGTGAAAATTTTTAAAATTTTTTGGACTTTCTGGTGAATTTGAAGTGATTTGACGACCATCTTTGATTTAGAATTATAAGATATGGAATGTTGGTGATTTACTACTCTTGGATTTAGTTGTCTGTTAGATTTCACAGTTAAGGTTGAATTATTAATCCATAATTAGAAGTTGTAAACATTAATTGAGTCATGATTTCACATGTCACATCTCGCTTACACATTAAGGTTTCAGTTAATATTGAAGGATTAACTTGGTAATCACTAAGCATGAAAGGAACCAGCCTGAAAAACAAAAATTTTAGCATTAGTTATAAAAAAAGAATTGAAAAGGTAAGTCGCATAATCATCATCATAGGTTTGCTCCCTATAGATGAAGATTCGATTCCCCATGGTTGACATGAGAAAAGAGTTAGGCGACAAGTTTTCACCATAGGTTTGCTCCCTGTAAGTGAGGATTTGATTCCCCTCCTTGGCGCTACTGTTTATAAAGGAAAGCAAAGGCTGATAGAACGAAAAGATGATAAAAAAGGCAAGTGTTGGTTTCAGTTTTGGTTGTCATGAATTTTGTTACCAATGAATCATGAAATTGATAACTGGATCTCTTAATGATTGTAAGCTGAGATGACACTATACACTCATGAAACTCAATGTTTAGAATTTTTTTAATTAATGGATTAATATTTTGAACTTGATTATGAAGTTTACTGTGAGCTTGATTTCAGGAGAAAATTCTTCTCACCATTCATGAATTTTCGAATTCTCACATCTCAACTATCTTTTCACAAATTACTCAAGTTTACAGGAATTGTCCTTTATTTCTGAAATTATCTTTCGCATGTTTTGCTTGGGACTAGCAAAATGCTGGTTGGGGATTGTGTTGATAGTCAAATATTGCATATTAGACCCTAATTATTGCCTGAATTTACGAACTTATACTGTTTAATGGCCCACTTTAATCGTGTTTGTGATGCAGAGTGTATTTGCAAGCATGGACTGAAAAAGGGAGCTTAAAGCATGGATTTAACGTTCTGAAGTCACCAGAGCAAGGGATGGACTCCAAGGGACCGAGATCGAAGGATTTACACACCAGAGATCCGAGAAAATTGAAAAACTGAAGCTCAAATGACCTGAATGACGTCCAGAATGCAAGATCATAGCGTTCCCGCCATCCGCTCCGCTCAAAACTCCATACATGACCTGAGGACTATAAATGAACCGTACATATCGAATTTCATTCTGCGGATCCCTGTATAAGTGTCCCAACGGACAAATCAGCCCATAAATCTCTAAGTCGGGGCCCACCCAAGATCTGGATATGCTTCAAAATTGTTCTCGACAGCGTAATTGAGACGAGAACATGAATAGATGGAGCAGATTTCTAAGAACCATCTCAGTTGGCCCCATATTGAGAGGTGCGTGCACACCGTGCACGTACTCTGGAGATGCACTGAACCAAGGGAGTCGGTCAGCTGACGCTGACCCGACTCACATTCAAAAACGGAAACTCCGTTTCCGCGCTGACGTGAAACCGGACGCTGATTTGAATAGTGGGCCCCACTTTTCATCTGGTTCGATGATCCAAGCCGTCCATTTGCCTCAGGAGGTGGCCAAGACCCTGTCCAAGCTTTCCCTTTTGGCCCAAGAACGCGATCATGCGATGTTCACCGTCAAACGCAGAATGAACGGCTGCTTGAGTTGATTAAGTGGGCCACACCGAAATCAATTGAATCTAATCACTCCTTAACGGTTTTTTGTCATAAAAATAATGGACGGATCAGATCTTCCATACATAATCTTTTTGGGACCCACCAATCATCTGAGCGTAACTCTGTTTCGCAGGGACTGCGAAACAGGGACCTGCGGTCCTTTTTTGTGGGCCACCACCACACTTCAAAGGTCAGATCAGGACCATCCATCCGACTTCTGCGGCCCACATCACTAAGGCTTAGCTGACGGAATTTGAAAAGGATAAAGGAAATGGGATCTCAGTCGTGTAAATGTCGGACGGACGGCTGAGTAGGAAACCCGTGGGCCACACTTAACCCAATCCAAAACCAGCCCTCTCTAAACGGATTTTCATTGTGATTCTATTGGACGGTGTGGATTTCCCAACCGACCTCAGTCATGGGCCCCACTAACGCCGAAAATCCGGAACTTCCGCACTTCTTACGCACTACACGCGACCGGACGCTGTCCAGTTTTGCTGATCGTTTTGTGAACGAGATCACGGTCGAATCTCTGATCCAGACCGTCCACACGTTGAAACAGGTGACCATAACCATGACCTTGCAGCCAGAACCGAAGATGGGACGCCCACTGTCCAGAAATTCAAGTTCAGCGCAAGTTGAGTTGCGTTGTATTCTACGTGTGGACGGCGATGCGTAAAGGATTGGAAACCGACTTCAGTAGCGCAAACCTCTCTGTGGCTGGCTATAAAATAGAGGAAGGAACGAGAGAAAGGGGCATCCACGACTGGAGAGAGAGAGAGGGAGAGACAAGGATCGTGGCTTGAGAGGAGATACAGGGAAACAGACGTGGGAAGAGACAGAGACAGAGAGAGGGAGTAATTTTATTTAGTTTTTTTTTATTACTTCTTTTTAAAAGCATTTCTTTCAAGATGATTAGCTCCATCATGTTGAGCTAAACCTCTTAGCTAGGGCTAAGAGGTGAAGCTTGTAGCGTGATGGGATGCCTCTTTGCTTGTGCCTTTGTTTAGACTGAACTGATGTTGATTTGGGTTTTATTAAGAGAATGTTTTTTTAGTCGTTAATGGTCTGTTGTGACTGAAATTACAATGGGTCTACGATGGCTTCGGGCATATTCTTTTTCTCTTTATGTTCATGACGTCAGGAAGCTCTGTTGTTCACCATCGTCTCCTGGGCATGGTCGGATGACGGTACCTTTCCTAGCTTTCATACATTGTTGATTGGTTGGTAATTAGTTTAATTCTGTTGTTTACTTTGTTTCTTGGGCATGGTTTGTGATGGAATCCATTCTAATTCATACACCTTTCATCTTTTGAACACTATATCAAATAAGTTCAGTCTAATTTCCATGATTCTTGAAGCAGGCATAAGATCTCCCTGATCTCTATAAGTGGATCCTCTGAATCCCTAGTGTCTTTCCTCTGAATTTCTCCTAAGTTTTAGATAAGAATTTCACAATCATTCCTCGAATTACAAATCAATTTAGATTTCATCTCATTCTAGTTCTACATCTAGTTAGTTTTCAAATTACGTACAAGTTTCAGTCTCTTGGGATTCGACCTCGGTCTTACCGAGTTTATTACTACATCACAACCCTGCACTTGGGGAGTGAACACTAAGCATCATTCAAGGCATCCCAAAGCAAGATCTAGGGTTTTTAGAGAGTTATATATATAATTTTTGAAAAGTTTCATAGTTTTAATTTATTTTTCTTTACAAGCTTTTAAATATTTATTCTTTCTTGTTGCTTTCTTTTTCCATTCTAGTTATATTTTTCTAGTTTCCTCTAGCCCAAGTTAAAAGGGAAGCACATGGGTTTAATAATTTTTTAATTTTTAATGATTAATTGTTTTTAATGATGAGATGAATGGTGTATGCATGTTATCAATTATCTAGGCTTAAGCTTTTGATCCTCATGTGAATCCATATGTTTCTATCATATGAGATCCATATTGATGGATAGGCTTAACCTGGATTAGTTAGATTTCTTAGATGGAAGATGTTCTCAACCTACTACATTTCTTTGATTAATTATCTTATGGATATTGAATGATTAAAATCATTGGCGCTTGGGAATATATATCAATAATGCTAATCCATGATCCTCTAAACTTTTATATCATTTATTAAAATATTTGAACTGTTTTATTTTCCGATTAGGCTGACCATAGTGGTTAGATCCTAGTTTTGGTATTAAAGTCATCATGAGTTATGGAACATTAACCTATGTGTGGAACTTTGAAGCTTGGGTGTTATTTTCAAATTAATTGAATTTCATACATTCAAAATCATTTCATTTGTTTAGTCTCCATTACTTAGTTAATTTTGCACTTGATTTTCTCATTCTCATAAATCATCTCCTTGTGGGATCGACCCTGTATTCACAGGATATTACTTACGAACTTCTACACTTAGAGGCAAGCAATAAAAAAAAACGGTGAAATTCTCCTTCTATTTTTTTATTTCTCCTTCTTTAGGAATCTTTACTGTGATTCCCTTTAGTTTTGAAAGGTCGGGATTGATCCAATTATTTTGTTTTGGGTTCTCATATGTAGTGGATGGAATCTTGTCATTTCTCTCCTTTCCATTACTCGCGGACAAAAATCGGGGGAGGATTGTTTTGCTTCGTGTTTAAAGTTGGACATAAAAGGGATAGGGTTTGGTCGGTTTTGCCCCCTATTTATGATGAATAGTGCTGATCATCCTATTTGATCATAGAAGTGGGCCATCGCGCCTCCAAACGGACGCTATCCATTTAACCTCCGGACACGGGACATTTTCGGTCTTCCTAAAGTAATGTTTGGGTTTTGATTGACGGTGGAACTTACGTGATCTTAGTCAGATTCACCATGCGGAGACTTTGAACGGTTTAGATCACCCATGTAGCTGATGATTTTGGGCCATAGGCATTGCAAATGAACATCCGTCCATTTCTTCTACGAATGTGGGAGAAATCCTCCTTATTCGAATTTCGTTGGGTCAAACTAGGTTTGACCTGAGTCTTGGTTCAGTGTACCGCCGGTGCATGTGAGTGGTGCATATGTGCTGTAAGTGGGGGTCCACTGTGATGTTTACGAGTGAATCTACTCTGTCCATCTGAAGGGGAATTTTCAACTACGACTACCTACGAGGTTGCTTCACTTGATGGACCTCAAAAGCAATAGTTGTAGTCTTATTTGTCAATTAGGCCACTTTTACAGTGATCTAAGGGCTAAAATTCGATGTGTGTATGGCTAATTTATGATGCCTAGTCATGATGTAAGGTTTCACTGTAACGCCCTGAAAATCGGGGGTCGAGCATAAACTTAACTCCCGAGTTCCAATGCATCACTTATGCAACAAAATGAATGATGATTGAATGTTGTCTGTATTAGTGCATTGAACATGAGTGAGATTAAGCCAAAACATACTCCAGAGACAGTTAAATTGCAAGCGGAAGACTGTGATAGATAAATAACCTATATAAACTATGGTGAGTCTCCAGAGTGTGATGATGTTACCAGGTTAATTAATTACAAGTACAATTCTAAAATATACCTAATGTGAGGAAGTGTAATGTCTTCTATCCCAAGTACCATAGCCCCGTCAATACAATACCAGGTCTTCCTAGACCTGCTAGAGAGGTACAGATAAGAGAACTCCTCCTCATCATCATAAAAGTAGTCCGGCTCTGCTTCATAAGTGTCGCCATTACCTGAAACTCAACAAATCTGGTTTGTGTGTACAACACCGTCCTGTAACGTGGGAGTGAGTGATCAACTCAGTGGAATAGTAAAGCATAGGTTAACATGTTATCAACTCAGTCAAGCAGTAATGATAAAGCAACAAAATCAAACACTCCTAACTACTCTTATTAATGCAAGTATGAATGCAGTCATGATGTATGCCCTCACTGACATACTCCCTCATGCGACACCATCTCACGTTCGCGGCATACTTGCTTTCCTCAATGCTCCACATCTTCCACGCACATGCAATGCATGATGAGCATGATTATCGAGTTATTATTAGTCCATTTCAAACAGCAGGATTGGAAAACTAAGGTACCTCCCTTGTATCATTCCCAAACATGATCCATTCTAGGGTCATCAGTCCTAAACAATCTTATACGATGGTGTGTTTCTAGGTCACTGTAAGGGCTGTCAGGGCTGTTACACGGAATCGTTGCACCCCTCCCCCATCACCTTATCAATACAGGCCTAGTTTATACTCTGTTACTACGGGAAGACTCATCGCCTCACCACAACTTTAGAGTATGCTCGAGGTCACTCCACTAATGTCCTACTAACTGGCAGTCTATTTTCGAAGCCCGACCAGTTCACTTATTGAGAATGGGACCCAGATGCAACTCGATTAGGGACCACAGCCAGGCTACTCCAGTGTAGGCGAACAGCTCGAATATAGTGTCCCATACCACCATAATCGGCTCACGAGTCTGGTTGCTCAATAGTCACTACGGGGAGGCACGTGGCCCCAGCGTAGGCCGACAGCTCGACCACGGTGTCCCATACCACCATGCCCGGCTCATGAATCTTAGAAGATCGAGGTACCATGGTTAACGGGATTCCACTAGTAAGTTTGGTACCCTAGGTTCAAGCAGCAGTGACCAAACATGGTGAACATACATTAGACAAATCGGGTTACTTGACGAGCTCGACTAGCACGAGAGCCCGTTGAGTTGTACGACATGAAGTGCATAAGCACTTCGTGTGGCTTAACCACTGCCGATAAGCAACGCATGACTCGGGTTCGTCAAACACGTCCTACGTGGCAAAATGAATCTCAACCACGATCTCACGTTTGGTACCGATTGTCTGGACTATAATCATAGTCCCAATCGCAATTAATCCATATTCAAAGCATGTGGAGTAAAGCATAATAAATAAAGTAATTCAAGCATGCTAACAAACATGTCATAAGCATGTATAAAGCATGTTATAAAGCATGTTATAAAGTACCATATAAACCAGAATACAAACACATATATTTCACAAGTAAGCAGTTTAAGTAAACTACCTCATGGAGGAAATCATACATGTCTCTAAGGTAGTTGAGAATCCCATCTCAACACCTACCTAAGGCATCATCATCTAAACACTTTCTCTCACAAGCATTTTCACAAACACTTAGCATACACTATTTCAACATACATAGTGTATGTTAGCAAAACATGTATTAGGGCGAGTCCTTTTGCCAAGCAAGTATTTTACGCATATATAATATATTTATACAGCAACTAATCATGGCAAACACATTTTCAAAATATATACGTATACGGTACTTTCTACAATACACTATTTCTACATATATAGTGTATATTAGCAAAACATGTATTAGGGCGAATCCTTTCGCCAAATAAGTATTTTATCCATATATCGTATATTCATACAATAAATAATCATGACAAACACATTTCTAAAATATATACGTATACGGTATTTTCTACGAATACCTGGAATATGTAAAATTCCATATTCTACGTCTTTAATCGAAACAGAAAATAGAAAGCACTTTGTACATGTGCAATTGTATGCAGATCATGAATCTATCATTATTTGATATTGAAAGCGTTGAAAACCATAACCTATACACCTAAAGTCCGCACCTTTTATCGTAGAATCGTAATGGAGTCGATAGGTTTCCTAAGCTTCCGTATTCGGCAGTTTGGCAACCTATAGAATAAAATAGGTTAGCTATATCATAACCTACAACTATCAACACCCCAAATCAGATTAGGATTAGGGTTTCTTACCTAGAAATGACACTGGAATCACCGGGAAAGCGATTAGAGTGGAGCGGTTAGGCATGAATAACGGCAGGGAAGCACGGTAGAAAGACTCTCCCACATCTCCCACACTTTCTCTCTCTTTTCTCTCTTCTCAATCTCAAATTCGTATGGCTGTGAGAGAGAGGGTTCTAAGGTCCTTATATAGCCTAAAAAGTCACTGAAATAGACTTCAAGTCAGGGTATACTTGGGTTATAGCCAAAGTGGCCCAGTTTCAGCTCAACGGAGGACTTCTGGCGGCCCCTTTTCTGTGTGTGGTCGGATTTAAGCTCACAGACATTGGATCTACGTGGAGTTAAGTTTTTGGTTCAGTCGAATTCTTAGATCACGCGTGACGGACTAGTTTCAGTTCAACGGTCAGTGGATCTCGATCGGAGATTTCGAGTACATGGATATGTTTATAAAATTTTTCCTGATCTGAGGGTGTAATTTGGCCTGATTCTGACGGTCAGGTTGCTTAATACTGACCCGCAAGCGACAAGTCTTAGATTACTATTCAAGATATTTATTTTGGAAAGAAAACAAGTATTCTCACACTCTCTCGCTCCGGACTCAAGCAAACAGCCGTGGGACACTATCTGGATTTGATTTACGAGATGGTTTTCAAGCCCAATGAGGCGGTCCTAAGTCCTTAACCTCATATTATTCGGACTCCCGATGTGCGGTCCAGAATTGATACGGAGTTTCAACGTGCTCCCAAGAGTAGTTGGGTAATGAGTTTGATCCGAGATTTTAGGGTAACCTAGCGTCAATGATTCTACAAGTTTTGGGTCTTGCTGATCATATTTAAAGCGATTCTAGTGGATTTCGTAGCTAATCTAGTTTTGCACTTAGTTACTTTGTCTCATTTCTAAAGGATTTAGTCCTATAAGATTTCTGTCTGAGGTGGTACTTAGTCCTTTATAGTTTGTATATAAGGTGATCCAAGTTATACTACTTAGCTAGTTTAAGATAGTGTCTAGGGTGAAAGTACTTAGAATAATTGGAAGAACAAGGTGGTGAAGGGTGGGATTTGTAAGGAAAATGGGTTCAAATACGGTTGTAGACTTTGGGATTGAGTTCTGACAGGTTCATAAGGTATTAGGATCGACCTATTGCCTAAGGACGTCTAATCCCAGGTTGGCAAAAAATCCGGGATGTTACATTCACATTAAGCGGATAGTGGGAACCATGTGATCTAGAATTCAGGGGTCTAGATTAGTGGCATTTTTGTAATATTGTTGATCTAAGAGTTGTGAAATCTAATGGTTCTACATGGTTACATACACCTTTCCAAATGATTCTTACAAAATAACTTACATCTAAATCATTATAGATAAGGAGTTATTTGCCAATATGTTTAAGGGAAGGTTCCTATGTTAACCCATATGAGGGATGATCTTTTCTTAAAATCAACTATCAGATGACATGGTCTATTGTATAGAGGTCATTCCCAACAGTCAGGTTCGTGTTGGGAGATAGATGTACGGGTAGGATAGATAGATTGGTTTTGCTCGCATGTACACTTGAGAACTTTCAATACTCAGGTGTTGAAAAGTTCGGGGTGTTATAGGGTAAGCCACGTAAGTGATCTCTTTTGCTCAATTTATATATATTTTTATAGTTCACATGTCCAAGATGTTTATGCCATAGCAGTCTCGTCTGTTTGGACCATGTAACATGAATGGTTTGATGAGCAAGAATTATTAATTATATAGCAATTTTCAGATGTCCTGCGACCATTTAATATTACACTACCTTTCTTATTCATTATCTCACATCCGTGATCAGAAAATTTCACACTGTGCTTATTATCACAGATTTGAGATATGCTTAAAAGATTATGTTTTAATCCTTCAACATAAAACACATTTTCAAAGAGATGTAAGTTAGGAAGTTGTACATTACATTGGCCTATTATTTTGCAATTACTTCCATCTCTGAAAGTGACTGACCTGCCATTTATTTCTTTGATATTCATGAATATCTCCTTGTCATCTGTCATGTGTCTAGAACAACCACTATCCAGGTACCATCTTGAGTGGCTTATGGCTTTGAAAGCTGTGTTGGCAATAAGACACTTAACCTTCGGAACCCATTTCATTACAGTTCTAGATTTAGGAGTATCTCTTGATTTTCGTTGTTTTTGGGAATTAGGATTTCTCCTTTTTTCTATTAACTCCAATGTCTTCTGAGTTGGATTTCAGAAGCTCTTTAAGCAAGTCCATAATTTTTTCAGCAAGGGTGATTTATTATTCCTTTGATATTTATAGCTGATGGCATTATTATTTATTTTAGGCACTTGAAAGGGTTTTGCATATTTGAAATCATTATAATTTGAATCTCTCAAAGTCTTTCCTTTAGACTTCAAGGATTCTCCTCTTACAAAGATAGGAGCAGAATCCTTAATTTTCAAAGAATTATTTTTAGTATAACCCAGACCAGACTTGTCACCACATTGCCTCGATGAGGTTAACAAATTTTCAAACTTTTGGTCACCAAGGGCATATTTCCATGTGTCCTTTGAACTTTGAAGGGAAGAAACTTTAAGTTTTAGTTTCTCATTTTCTATTTTGAGTTTTTGCAATTCAGAAGATTTAAAACTTAAATCTAATATTATTTTTTTAAAACAATTAGCAAAATGATATTTTTCTAAAACTGCTTTTTCAAGTTCTTCTTTTAGTTTAGCATATTTTTCTTTTTGAATTTTCAACCTGATGGCAATTTTACAACTCTCTCTGTATAGAGCATTATAAGCATCTTGAAGATTGTCTTCATTTGAAGATTGTCTTCATTTTCATTTTTAGGGTCACTTCTGAGATTTTCATAGTTAGACATATTACAACTATCTGAAGAAGTGACTATGGCTGTTGTCATAAAGGCTTTTAGCTCATTTGCATTGTCTTGGTCTGATTCATCAGACTCAGGAGTTCTTTCAGAATCAAATGATTCATCCTAAGTAGCTATCATGCCCTTTCTTTTAGACCTATTCTTTTTAGGACATTTATTAGCCAAGTGCCCATATTCATGACAGTTGAAACATTGACTGTCCTTCGTTTTAGATTTTCAAGAATTAGATTTTCCTTTTCTTTTATTAGATGGTTTTTGAAAATCTGTTCTTTTCTTGTTTTTGAAAATTCTATAAAATTTCTTAGCTATCATTGTCATGTCATCTTCATTTTCTTCAAAATCAGAATTAGGCCCCGTTTGTTAAATCTGAAGTCTAAAGCCTGAATCTGAAATCTAAAATCTGAAGCCTGAATCTAAAATCTGAAGTCAAAAAACTTGTTTGATAATTATGGCTGAAGTCTGAAAATTAAGTACTGAATTTGAAACAATCTGTTTGCTAACAAACATCTAAAATGTCTGAAATATGTTAATTTGATACATTTGCCCCTATCTCCTGTTTGGAAATGTTTTACACCTAATGCAGATTTCCCGCCAACTTTGATCTCCTTTAAACCGTTCGTACAACTCAGAGCTCAATGATTGTCAGCGTTATATAGCTATTGTTTCCTCTCGTGTGGCCCACTCGAGACTTGGATCCACCTCTTTTTTGTCGCTTATACTAAAATTAGCTTGCAAAACAAATGAACGGAATATATTTCCTAAAAACATGGTGGTGGGCCCCACCCACCATCCTTTTGCCGGAACTTCCTGCGAACGGCTTTCGCAGGAAATCCACGTCCATCCAATCCGCTCCCGGTGTACCACACAGAAAATCGATTGATTCCTTCGTGTGGACTTGAGTCCTAAGCTCATGGGCTCTTAAGCTCATGGGTTGGACTTGAACTATGCCCTGACCCAATGCAACAAGTACTCGACCGGTGCACTCCGCTATAGACCTAAATCACCAAATCAAGACAAAACCTCTCTAGTGAGCCATAGATGAAGAACTACACCAATTTCAAGGTTTTATAGCTGTGAATTAGAAGCCTAACATGCATTGGTCTACTCCTATTTCTATCATTTCATTCAAATTGGGCCCGTTGTTGGCATCAAAGCCAATAAAAGCCCATGTTTGAAAATCCTAACACTTCAGTTAGAGGGCATCAACCAGTCAGTTACAAAACAACTTAATCAACGAAAATTGATGGAGATCCAATGAACATGATACCCAACAGGGAAATTAATCAGTTATATGCCATCCATACCGTTCATAACGTCATTCCTACTGGAATGAACTGAAAACACAAATATTAGCATGATTCAAAACTTCAGTGGGCCCACGAATATTTTAACTGTGGACGTTTAGTTATCATGTTTTCGGCCCACCTGAGCATTGACGGTTCATCTTTGGCCTCATGTCCTAAAATGAACTCACAAAACGGATGAACGGTGAGGATTTCTCACAAACATCCCAGTGGCCCCACTTGCGTTTCCAGCATAGGAACTCCCCGCAGAAGGCTTTCGCAGGGGATTTACGTCCTGGACTGGACGGAAACAGATTGGCTACTGCCCTAGCCATGGTGGTCGGTGCTCTGTTAGCCCCTCCATGATGAATGCATTTCATTCATTCCGTTCATCCATTTTTAAAGATCATTCTAGTGATTCACCCCAAAAATTAGAGGGATATAAATCTCAGGTGGACCATACCATAGGAAAACAATAATGATTGGATATGCATCATTAAAATCCTCCTAAGGCCCACTGTACTGTTTATTTGAAATCCAATCTTTTTATTAGGTCATACAGGCTCACATGAAGGGAAAAAATAAAGATTAGCTTGATCCAAAAATTTTATGGCCCCCAAAAGGTTTTTAATGGTCGACGCTCATTCAATACTCTTTCCTGTAATGTGGCCCACTTGAGATTTTGATATACCTAATTTTTTGTCCCATACCATGAAATGATCTGAAAAAAATAGATGGATGGCATGGATGAAACACATACATCATGGTAGGGCCCACAGAGCACCGACCACAGCCATTCCAGTGGCAGTGGAGCCAATCCAGTGGCGGTGGGAGTAGCCACTGGCGCAGATTTCCTGTGAAGGACTATCACACCAAGTTCCTGCGCTCGGAACCTAGGTGGGGCCCACTATGATGTTTGCGAGAAATCCTACCCATCCATCCATTTTTTGAGTTTATTTTAAGACATGATGCCAAAAATGAACCGTTTCTGAAGCTCAACTGGGCCAAAAACTTGATAATTAAATTTCTACAGTTGAAATATCCGTGGGCCACAGAAGTTTTGAATAATGCTAATATTTGTGATTTCAGTTCATCCCAGTAGGAATGAAGTTATTAACGGTATAGATGACATGTAAACATCACTATCGAACCCAGGTAGGTTTTAACGGTATGAATTTTCCTAACCACATTTTCCTTTAGCATGGTCCACTTGAGATTTAGATACGGTTCATTTTTAGCATCATGTATTTAAATGAACTCACAAAACTAATGGACGGGTAGGATTTCTCACAAACATCGTAGTGGGCCCTATCTGAGTTCCCATTGTAGGAACTTCCAGCAAAAGACTTTTGCAGGGAATCCGCGTCCGTGCCGTGTTTAATGAGGACGCGGACTGTGTACTACCCTTGCCCGTCCCTGACTCTGAACGGGCAGTTCTATGGGCGGCCCACCGTGATGTATCTGTACATCCAAACCATAAATCCCTTTTCTCAGATTATTTTAAGGCATAAACACAAAAATGAGGCAGATCCAACACTCAAGTGGACCACACCAAATAATAATCTTGGTTGCATTAAAATGCACCAGTTGCATTAAATATAAGAGTCATCTGTGATGTGGTCCATTTGATCATTGGATCTGCCTCATTTTTGTTTTGATGCCTTAAAATAATATGAGAAAAAGGATAGAGGGTTTAGATGTATAGATACATCAAGGTGGGCCCACCCACAGAACTGCCCATTCGAGGGCATTACGCAATTCAAAGTTACATGGGCCACTGTGATGTTTTTTTACCATCCAACCTATTCATTAGGTCACGTAGACGTGGATGAAGTGAAAACATAAATATCAACTTGATCTGAAACTTCTCCAGCTCTCAAGAAGTTTTTAATGGTGGACATTCAATCCCCACCTTATGGTCCAATTAATCATTGGACCTGCTTCTTTTATTGGATCACATCTTAAATAATCTGAAAAAGTTTATGGATGGTATGGATCAAGCACATAATCATGGTGGGGCATAAAGAACTTTCACAGGTTGAAGGTTGATTTTGTATTGCGTAAACAAATGGAAAGAAAAAATTTCCACAATAACTTGAAAAGGGGTACTTTTGGAAGTAATAGAATTTTGTTTTATGAAAAATCACGGAGCGCATTCTACGTTCACCATTAAGTCAGACTCCTATCATAGAAAGAATTCAGTGAAAAACCACTTAGCGCTTTCCATCTTCCGCGTTAATAACGCATTAACAAACACCACTAAACACAGAAAATTTTCCCCATTCCACGTTAAGTGCAAAAATTTGGGAGCCTGAAAATTCAACTCATAAGTTTGAAGAGAACCAATTAACTCCTCAACCTTCATAATATTAGTATCCCTTTATTCATGTATAGAAGTAACCTTAGAATTGAACCTATCAGGAAGTGATCGTAGTATTTTTGTGCAAACCTTGCTTTCAGGGATTTCATTTCCTATACCCCACATGAAATTTACTATGTCATTCAATTTCGTATAGAAATCCATGAAAGATTCATTTTCTTCCATACATATCTCCTCCAATCTGGTTTTGAGGATTTGTATTTTTGATTTCTTGATAGTAGTTGTTCCTTCATGTGTCATTTCGAGAATGTCCCATGCTTGCTTAGCTGTATTGTATGAAATAATTCTTTTGAATTCATCAGGCGATAGAGCCCAAGTTATTGCATTTAAGGCTTTAGCATTAGCGCTGCTTTCACTTTTCTGACCAATCGTCCATAAATAAAATGTAGTTTCTCTCACAAATTTGATTACATCTTCGGCTACTACTTCAATCATAGGAGGTTTCCATTTAGTCATAGTGGCTTGCCACATACTTTCATCTAAGGACTTTAAAAAATCCTCATTCTGTCTTTCTAGTATGAATAATTAGGAGGTGGCCTAATAATAGATAAACTGTCGAAATTTGACATAATAAAGCTCTAGATCTTAACTTAAAGAGGTTAATTCTTAAAAAAAAGTGGAGCAACCCACTCTGATATCACTTGAAAAGGAGAGCTTAGGAAGTCCTCGAGGGGGGGGGGGGGGGTGTGAATAGCACTATACCAAATAATCGAATAAAGTGCTGAATAATAAATAAATCAAAGATCTCAATTGTCTAAGTATTGAAACATTAATTTCAAATGATTCATAGGACAACCTTCACCTAAAAGTTTAGGCAAGACAACCTTATTTCACGAATACTTTTAAAATCAAAATCCCAAACTTTACAACAGTAAATAAAAATAAATATTACAATCATTCACCACTTCAACTGAAATGTAAATACAACCATTCACCACATAAAATATAAAAACATTCACCACATAACATAGAGAATTATATTGGTTCGGTGTGTCAATAATTGTTCTAAAATAATTACACCTACTCCACTCCCAAAATTACTCTCCATGTAATCTTGACTTTTACTATGAAAAATGTTTTATTAGGATCACCTTAAAACCTGATACACTTGTGATTTTACCGGGGTATCACAATCAAACCTCTCACTAAGATTTTCAGGCTATCTTAGACAAAACCTACACTGAGATTTTCTAGCTATCTCAGAAAAACTAAATAAAGAATTGAAGGTATACTTATCTTCACCGTAGAAGACGTTTCAGAAGTTGTAGCCGAAGAACCACTTTTCTTGAATGTCGATTGTTCAATGTTCAGTTAGATAAAAAATGTCCAGGGTTCTATTGATTTTAATAAAGTTCAAAGCAATGGCCACTTGAGTTAATTCTCTTAAATTTCAAAACAAGAGTAATATTTACTCTCTTTAAAATCAGAATAAAAGAATTTGAGATTAAGAGAATTAAACAAAAGCTATAAATAAAATATAGAAATACCGTTCAATAGCTTGCTAATAACTGGAGCTTCTCTCTCTCTCTTGCAGAAGAATTTTGATAATAATAATTGATATTTTAGACTGAGAGAGAACTTCAATTTATAAGTAAAGAAGTTGAATCTTCAACTGACCTGAGGCAGTCTTCAACTAGCTTGAGCAGCGGATTCTGTTCAACAGATTTCAGATTTACGTGGGATAAGATTTATCCAATCTTCGACTAGTCCAAGGACCAGTTCAACTAGTCAAAGAGCTCTGTTTGTCTAGTTGAATTTGGTCTTCGACTGGTTGAAGATCCCAAAATCTGAACTGATTTAGTTGCTAGACTTCGAGCCAAATTTTTCTTGGGCTGGTCGAAGATCAGTCTTCGACCAGTCGAACAAAAAATTCAACTGGTTGAATTTGCAACCAAAATTTTGTTTTGCTTCAACTTGAACTTGGACCAGCCGAAAAAACTCAGACTAGTCAAACCAAACCTTAGGCTGGTCGAATTCCAAGCAAACACAAGTGTAAAAACCCAATTTAAATAATTTTTTAAAGTACCTAAACCTAAGGTCTTTTTAGGGTTTTATACTACCTGAGATATGTGAAATATCTGAACTTCTTTTTCTTGAACTTGATCGCTGACTTCATCTTGACCTTTGAGCTTGATCTTACACTTGAATATCAGTTGATCATTATCTTGATTTTCTCTTAAGAATGTACTAGACTTGAGCTTGATCTTCTCTTGATTAAGAATCGGTCTTGAAGATCTCTCAACAAGTTGTTTTGATCATACGAAATTTGACAACTAAAGAGTTCTTTAATCATTTTAGCACTTACAAATTCCATCAAGAATCTAAGAGATATACCATATAGGTGTCACTAGAATTCCATTAAAGGTGTCATGGTACCTTCAATACCATAGTCTCTTGAAAGCCTCATTAGTTGGAATTAAAGATGAGCACTGTGTGTTATCAATCAAGCACATAATATTATCCTAGATTTCCACCACCCATCTACTAATTAGTAGTCATGAGAGCATAACTCTGGGCGCGTAATTGGATGACGCATAATAATTCACCGTTTAAGATGACTTCCACATTAGCTTTACATTTATGCATGTGATATTGCATATTATTTATATCTTGGTTTTATAAACATAATAATGCTTAATGTTATATTTTACTCAAGTTTGTGTTGCAATGTGAATTTAAGAGCTTAGATTGAAAAGGGTACTGAAAGCATGGATTTGATGCTCAAGAATCACCAAGGTAAGGGATGGATCTTAAGAGACTAAGATTTAAGAATTCATATGTCAAAGATCCAAAAAGTGAAGAATGAAGAGAATCAAAGATTTGAAGTGAAAAAAATGAATCCTGAAATCGTCCTGAAAAAGCATATTCTGAAACTCTAGGTCATTTTGTGAAATTGCGCAGAGTGAAGTCTATTTTGAGAAACTACGCAGAGTTAAGTCTATTTTAGTAAACTACATAAATTTGGGGCAGTTTCTAGAGTTTTTCAACTAGGTGCGAAAGTTGGAGTTCCACAACTATAAATAGGACTCCGTAGGATGTTCCTAGGAATCTTCTAGGGTTTAAGGAGTGGAGTAAAAGGGTGGAGAAGTCATCACCAAGAGTTTTTCTTCTTCTTCCTTAGTTATTTTCATGCTATCTTTTAGGATTTTAGATCCAATCATGTATATGGTTGGCTAAACCTCTTAGCTAAGGCTAAGAGGTGAAGCTTGTAGCATGATGTCATGTTTCTATTGCTTTGATTCATGTTTATGTTGAACTCCATGGATTCTAATTTGATATTTAAAGAATACTTTCAGTTTTTAATGGTTTATTGTGACTCGAATTATAGTAGATCTGCAATAGCTTTGAGTATTTTCTTTTCCTGATTTAAGATTGTGAAATTAGTAAGTCATGTTGTTCACCATCGTCCCTTGGACATGGTAGAATGATGGAATCCTTCCTAATATTCACAATTCTCCTGCTTTGAGATTATGGGATTCATAAATCCTATTGTTTGTCATTGTCTCCTGGGCATGGTTTGGTGATGGAATCCCTGCCAATTATCATAGTTCTCCTTCATTGAGAATTAAGTCAACGAAAGTTCAGATTTGGTTTTATTGATATATTTTCCAATTGGATAAGATGAGACTCCAATTCTAATTGTGTTACTTGAATCAAGCAAGAGGGCTCCCTGATCACTACAAGTGGATCCTTAGCACCCTAGTTCCCACCTTTGAATTTCTTAAGTTTCTTATTAATTCTCTCACAATTACTTCCTTTAATTTCAGATTTAGATTCACATCTTTTTCTAGTTCTACTTCTAGTTGCTTTTAGAATACTCACGAGATTAGTCCTTGTGGATTCGACCTCAATCTCACCGAGATTATTACTACGTCGCGACTCTACACTTGGGGTTGTGAACATCTGGATGTCAGCATTGTGTGATGAGATGCATGTTACTATCACTAGAGTGTAAATTACTCGTATTTTCCTATAAAATTGATTAGATCTGAGGTGTTACTTAGATGATCACAATCAAGGGTATAACTAATTAAGGGATGTGGAATGTTGGGTCAGACTTATCTGCCACAGGGATTCTCTTGGTTAGCTGATGCATGCATAGTGTGACTTTAGACATGGATGTCTTTGTCAGTGGGAGGAATTGGGCATAGTAATAACTCTTGAATGGTAATTGGTTTTCACCTTTGTGTGTGGATGTGCTTCTTATGATTGTATTTTGGACGACATGGATTTCGTAATGATCTTATAGTAGCACTGTTGGTTTAGCATATGCTATGCCATTGGGTTTCGTAATGATCTTATCATTCAATGTCCATTAAATTTATTATTAGTGATGGATCAATTAAAGTTCTTAAGTGAAATGAGGTTATCGGGTGATTAAATTATCAATCACAAGATAAATGGCATAAAGAGTGAAATGACAACTGTGGGAACCTGATGCACTTGGGTGAGTGTGCTAGATAGTAAAAGTTATCCCTAGAGAGATTGTGTTGACTTTGTAAAGGATTAGATGCATCCTTAATCCTTTGGATAAGAAGTCCTACTCGTCATGTGTGTTTGATTGGATTCAAGTATATATTGCTTTTAGGGCAAGTTTAAGATAGTTGGAGTTAGTGCCTTAAAAAATCAAGGTGCACCCTAATCCACTAGCTATGTGGATGTGATTGGGTTGATCTCATATGTTAATCTTGATGATCATGGGTCTTAGTTGAACATACGTTATATCCCTTAAATATATTTAGTGTGATGTTTATCTTATATTCATTAGGCTGTGTGAGGAGTACATGATACATCCTCTGGTCCTAAGGAACTTCAGATTGAACATAATAGTCATAGACTGGGGAGAGTTGTGTTCTATGGATCTCAATATCCAGATGAACCATGATCATCACAAATGCATAGGATACATCTGTGACATTATCTTTTAGATGTATGATCATCCTGTGAGAGGGGACTAAGATGGATTAAAATGGAAAGTCTCCAGCATCAAGAACCAACTGAGAATTAGTTATGCCTTTTTACACTTATCTTATATGGGAGTGTGAGTGTGTCATGAATATGGGATCCTAGTGTGGACCCTTTAATACTCACACTACTGGATTGAAGTTCAAGTCAGCGATTTTTTTTTTTTTTTTGGGGGGGGGGGGGGGTGACTATGATCAACGACTTAAGTGCACACATTAATTGATTGATCCTTAAACTTAAGGACATGTGGGTTTGGCTCACTTTACGAGGTTTCTTAGAAGCCACTGAAAATGGGTGATGCTAGGTAATTCATTAGGGTTCATTGATTCTTACATGGGCTAACAAGGGATCCATTGGTTTTATCACAAGGTTTATTTAGAGCTATGTCTGGTTAGATCACAAAGTCATGAAGTGTTTTTATTTATTTATTTATTTTTTTTTTCACTTGGCCTAGCACTTGAAATGTTTTAATAAGCTTTTAAAATGTTTTTAACCGTTAAAGTTTTATTTCAACCATAAAAATTGCTTTGATCATACTTAATGATGATCTGATGGCTCAATATGGTGGTTTACTCTATGATTTGCTTGAGATCTAAATCATAGGTAGATAGCCTTGATAGTAGAGGGATTAGATTATAGCTATGTGCATGACATAGGTGGACTGACAATCTTCTTTTGCATTGGGTTACACATAAGTCCTTAAGGTAGAGGAGCACCATATTGAGTGCACCTCCTAAAGCCCTAATTCCTTATTTCTTTGAACAATTTATGGTAGCAGACCTCATAAACATAGATTGAAATAAAGATAGGCATAAATGAGTACTAATTATTCTTTCTTCAGGCATTTTATGTAATAGAGATGTAGAATAAAAAAAACTTCTTTGAAAATCACATCATTTTTCTTTTTTCTGTTTCTTTTTTGTATCCCTAGTGTACTCTATGTGAGAAGCTATTTATATTTTTGTATGTTATTGAGGAAGTATAATTTCTAGAAAAAAATATGGATGATGAATAGCAAGAATGATCCATTTTGAACAACTATCATTGAGAAGAGAACAACCTTAGAGAGAGCCCTGGATGTCCCCCTTTGGGCTTGACTAGGAGGGAGAGAACGAAGAGAGAGAGAGAGAGAGAGAGAGAGAGAGAGAGAGAGAGAGAGAGTGGTGTGCCCCATCTACCCCTTCCTCTTCTCTATTCTCTGCACATGTGATTGTGTGGGGTCCAATTTATGGACGGCATGCGTTTTCCTTAGCCCCTACTAGAGGTGTAGATAGTGGCTCTCTCATCTCCTCTACCTATTATAGATCAAGAGACAAAGTCAATGTTGGAAAAACCACTTTGTGATCTAATTGCACAGGTAAGATCTCAACCTTTCATTAATAATTTTTTATTGTAAAAATATGAGATTACTACAATGGGTTTATGGGATTAATATATGAGAAATGAATTTTTGAAATATGTAAAGTTTCCACCATGTTTGGACCAAAACCCAACAACTTAGAGAGGAAACCAAGAAAAACCAATGATCATTTAAAATTATCTACCTCCTTCTAAAAAAATGTTTACTTTCAATTTATGTTAACAATTTTTATGTTTTATAAACTAAAAACTACACTTATTAGTTTATTTAACTATCAAATTGGTTGGCATTTAAAATGAAAAAAAAATATAAAAAATAAAAAATCCATTGGTCTTATTTCAACAAACATGTGTGAAAGAATCAAAGGTAAGGATGTTTCAACACATCTAATTTTTAGAAATATAAATGTGTAACAATAGATTTGGCAATTTAGTTAATTGAATATGAGTTGATATATGACACATATACAATCTTTAAGTAACCATGTATTAAGGATTATATACCGTTAGAGTATCAAGTAACCATGATGTATGAGTAAAATCAAAACCATTAATATGGTGAGCCTCCTAATGTCAATTATACATCCTAATCCAACACTCATATGTAGCCAAGATGGTTCAATGTTGGGTATTCAATCCTAACTTTTTTATCGTGTGGCCAACTTTAGTTTTGGCTTTACTTCGTTTTAGGCTCATATCCTGATATGAGCTAGTGAAATTGATAGGCAAAGAGGATTTTTTTTTTTTTTTTTGTATCACATGTACTCATACACCCCATACATGCCCACATATAGTGTCGGGCATCGAGTCGAGTCGAACCGAGTTAGGGCTGACTCGACTTGATCTAGTTTCGAAATAGGCCTGACCCGAACTCGATCCGACTCGATACCGAGTCCGCATATATGATTCCTACTCACTAGACTGCTCAAGATAAAAGGAAATTCTTCACCGAGATACGCAAGTTCTTCTGCGATGATCCTTATCTCTTTAAATATTGCCTAGATTAAATCATAAGGAGATGTGTTCCCGATCACGAATAGTACAGTGTCATCTGCTTTTGTCACTCATATGTGTGTTGGCCACTTTTTGGTTAAAAGACCATTGTGAAAATTCTATAGTGGAGCTTTTATTGGCCCACTCTGTTCAAGGACACTAATGCATTTCGAAATATAATGTCGTTGAATCTCATCTTAATCATTGAAGCATTTGATTGTTGGGGCATCGATTTCATGGGACCATTCCCCCTATCATTTGGAAATCTATATATTATCATTGATGTCAACTATGTCTCCAAATGGGTGAAGGTAATTTCATGCTGAAATAATGACCATCGCATGGTCATTAAGTTTCTAAGAGAAAATATTTTATTTAGGTTCAAAATGCCTCGAGTCATCATTAGTAACGGAGGATCTCACTTTTGCAATAGACTATTTGAAACATTAATGAAGAAATATAGTATTACGCATAAAGTGAATACTCTTAATCACCCACAGACAAGCAACAAAGATGAAATATCGAATAAGGAGATCAAACAAATTTTGGAGAAAGTAGTGAATATGAATCTCAAGGATTGGCCACTCAGCTAACTGATGCACTATGGGCTTACCGTACAACATATAAAATCCTTATTGATATGTTACCCTATAGACTTGGCTATGGGAAAACTTGTCACTTTCCTGTGGAGTTGGAGCATAAAGCGTATTGGGCTATAAAGACTCTTAATTTCAGTCTCGACAAACCTGAGTCACTGCACAAATTTCAATTAAATGAATTTGAAGAAATCTGGAATAAGGTTTACGAGAACTCTCGGATATACAAGGACACGATGAAGGTATTCCATGATAAGAACATCCTTTGAAAAAATTTCAACCACATCAGAAAGTCCTTTGTATAATTCGAGACTTTATCTTTTTTCCTGAAAAACTAATATCTTGTTGGACTGGACCCTTCACAGTCAAAACAATTTATCATCATGGGGCTATTGAGATAGAGAATCCAATGAATGACAACATTTTTAAAGTGAACAGTCACCGCCTTATAGCATTTGCTGAGAACTTTGATTCAAAGAATATGTCCATCCCTCTGAAAGATCCTGTCTACCAGGATTAACATTCTAGTGTTGTGGAGGTCCCTCTATCTATTTACTCTTACTTAGGTTAGGTTAGAGTAATCTAGGTCTTCTTTTGTTAGTTTATTTTTGTCTAACGACATGTAAACCCCTTTAATTGATGAAGAATTCATGTAAGTCCTTTGATCTTTCTCAGGTACTCTCTCTCCTCTCTCCTCTTTTATTTTCGTTATCTCAAGTTATGATGCATTGCAAATCTGTTGACATTGAGGACAATGTAGATTTTGGGTTGGGGCATGAAATTTGGTGAATTACCAGTATTTGCTTGGTTTTTTAGTAATATTTTTATAAAAAATTCTCATATTTTGAAACTCTTTTGAAAGACTTTTTTTTTTTTTGTGTACATGAGTGCGTGTAAGTTTGGGAAAATGAGATAAAAAGTAATTTTTGAAAGTCTAGAGTCTAATTAATTTGTAGATTTTTGAACAAGTTCTTTTAATGAATTGAATAATATGAGATTTAAATATCAATTAAGTTTATATCATAATTCACATATGACTCATTGTCCCTAAGGTTAACCTAAACTCCTAGTGTTTAGCTTGATGATTACTCAATAGTGTTAGGAACCAAACTTGGAGATCCTTGTCTACCTTTATATAAAAAGAAGAAAAAGAACAACTAAAAAAAGTAGAATAAAAAAGGACTACATATTACATGTGTTTAATGGAAAAAAAAAATAGAAGAAGAAATATGATTATGTGAAAGCCATCGATGAAAAATTAAAAGCTGAAAAATAAGTGAAAAGTGAGATAGGTTCAGAATCAGTGACTTGTGTTGATCTGATCGCTTCTGAGTAATTGTTATAGTTAACATTTTCGATGGAAGGCTAACTTTTGTGGATTATAAGTTAGAATTCATGAAGCAAACTAGGAGCTTGATGTTTAAATGCATTCTATTAATTGATTGATCAATAGGAACTTAGTTTTATTATTTACTAATCATATTAGGTTTTAGACTAATGATATTTTGTCCATGTATCTCTGAATTCTATTTACATATATATTGTAGTACAGAGAATGTTGTTTTTCCTAAAGAAGTTTGAAGTTTGGGTTTTGAAGTTAGTTTTTTGCATGCTTTGCTCGGGATTAGCAAAATGTTGGTTGGGGTTGTGTTAAGTATGAAATATTGCATATTTGTTCCTTATTGTGCATTGGTTTTAAACATATAAGTGTGCTAAATTGATTTAATTACGTGTGTTTTTCTATGCAAGGTGATTTGGAAAAATAAGATGAAAATGACTATTAAACCAAGGATTTAATATTTAAAGAATGACCAAGTGAATGATTGGATCTATGGAGGCTAATATTAAATAATTCAAGTATCAAATATCTAAGAAAATCAAATGCAAATGAGAGAGAAAAGACTGAAAAATCACACGGTTCAATAACATAAATAACAGATGGTTCGGTCCCACCTGAGGTTGCTTTGGTCCGACATAAAGTGCACAGAACAGTCCAGTAAGAAACTATGATTGCTAGACTTAATTCAGCTGTAATCGAACTTAATTCGGTTCAACAGTTCGATGTGACCAAATGAGAGTTCTGTGCAACCTAAGGGAGATAAAAAGTTCAGAGAAATTTTGAAAATTTTCAGTTGCAACAGAGAGAAAAATTCGATGCGACCGAAGGTTACAATCAGTGCGACTGAAGCGTAACAAAATTGCGAAATCTAAAGTCGGCGCAAAGTCGGTGCAAGTTTTCTTATTTAAAGAGATGATTTAGGCCAGTCTATATACAAATTGGGGTTTAAGAAAGAGAGAGGAAGGAGTTACAGAGCTTTTACAGAACCATGCTTCTTCATCAATCTTTTGGCTTTAAGTTCTTTTTCATGTTTTTATTTGAGTTTAGTTCAACTATAACAATGGTTGACCAAATCTCTTAGTTATGGCTAAGAGGTGAAGCTTGTTGTGATTTTTAATGTTCTAGTTTATTTTGATTCAAGTTATATGGGTTGAATGTTGAATAATTTACTAGATTTTGTTTGAATAAAGTTTTAGTTTTAATTTACTTTAATCCATTGTCAACTTGAGGTTAAGATTGATGGCTAATCTATTTTGTAAGAGATTGGTCTGTAAATTTTATTGATATATTGTAAACTAAGGGCACAATAGATACTTTTAATTCTATATAATCAATAACTTAGTGCTTCATGTGGTAACTGAATCAATTAAAGCTCAAATCTATTTTTGTTTGTGAATGATGAATTAATCGCTATATTATTTGCCTGGATATTATAGGACTTTGATTCCAAATGAGTTATCTAATTGAATCAAGTGAATTATGCACTGAGAATTACTAGAAGTGGATCCTTGACGCTATAGTGTTTTCTTTTATTGGTTTTCTCTTTACATAATTTAGCTTTCAATCATTACTTCTTCTAATTCAATTTCATAGTTAGTTTTAGTTTTAATTCTATTTCTAAAGTGTTTTAGAGAATGCACATATATAAGTTCTAGAGAATTCGATCTCGGTCTCACCGATTTAAAACTACATCACAGTCCTACACTTGGGGTTGTCATCATTTTGGATCAATTAGTAGTGTTTGTGGAGTCCAATTTCAATCACCATTGATCACATGATTATGCAATAATACATTCCACATAGGCTTTTTGTAAAATAATAATAATAATAATAATAATACTACTACGAGAAGCATTTAAATAGCAATAAATCAAAGAGATATATAACCGGTTACTGTGATCAATTTGATTTCTTGATAGAACGAGGCACACACAGTTTTAAAAGATAGTTTGCTCTCATTAGCAGATTCTACCCGTATAGTAGGCTCCCAATGTATTATCACTAGGATACATTTGTTGAGCATTCTTGAGGAGAACAGTCTTAGAAACTGGTCCACATCCAACCGTTATAAAAAGCTGGTTAAAAATTATGAATTAAAATAAAATACTTTTATGATAAAACCAAGCCTATCAAGGTTACAATATGGGCGCTTTACCTGTGATAATTCATTGCAAAAAAAAATCTGAAAAAAAAAAAAAACAAAAACAAAAACCAAAAAAAACCTGTGGATTAGAAGTTAAGAGAAATTTGAATGCCATGGCTACAATGAAAGTTATATGCAGATCGATGGCTCGCAATCAACCACCAAAATATCACAAATTTGGATAGTTGGAATCATCCTATCACTGCAATTTTTGGCAAATGACCCATCCACATGGTGCCTCACCAGATGACCGGTCCTGATCGACATAAAGTATTTTCCATGTGTGATCTGAGGATGGATTGGCATAGAACTTCTATCCAGCAAATTGCATATTGCCTTCCTCTTCCCTAATGGGAAATCTAGGGGGCTTTTGGTAACTGTTGCAACCACCGAGGGATTTTTTGTAAATTTGGATATCACGAGGACGGCTAGCACATGGAGGGCACGGCTGTTGAGGTCAATGCATGGTCGGCCGTGTGACCCACACACTGAAAGCTCCTGCCTCGAATCCGTACCAAACGTATACTGTCAGCTTTTAATGTGCTTTGCCCAGAAAAAAGGGTAGTTATTTGATACTCGGGCAGAGCATGATGCTTAATACTCATGCACTCAGATCCTGTATGCGTGGCTTGCATTAACTCAAATTAAACTGACTAAACTGTAGACACTACTGTTGCTAAGTCACAGTACAAAAACCGAATGATCCGTTGACACATGTTTGAATCATTTTCTTTCTTAGCTGTCCAATAAATGTCCACAAATCCAAGGGTGGGAGAGTCAAATGACAGAATTTTTTCTAGTCGATGATACATATAAAAAGGACCCATGATTTTAAAAGTCTAATCTGAATTACTTATATTTCAACTATACAAGTTCCAAGTGCCCGTGTATCATCCATTACGGTGCCCAGAGTATCAAAGTTTTTCCAAACCATGGGGAAGGATGACATATGTGAATACTTACGTACATCCATTTGTTTGCCAACGACATGTCACATGTGTAGAATATCATATCTGTCCGACAGGTGGGCCACACAATGATAATAGGATCTTATAGGAATCGGTTTGTGTACTGAATAACTCAGTTGGGAGTAAACTCTACTAGATTCACCATCATTTATGTATTTAATCCCTTCGGTCCAACCATTTTACCAAATAATTTTAGTGCTTTAGTCCAAAAATGAAGCATACCAAGAGTTTAAATAGACCGCACCACATGAAACAGTGTAAATTGAACGTCTACCGTTAAAAAATTCTTGAGGGCCATATAAGTTTTGAATCAAGCAATTATCTGTGTTTTCCATTCATCCATATCTGCATGATCTTATAAACAGGTTAGATTACAAGTAAATATTACTATGGGGCCATAAAGGTTTCAATGGTGAAAATCATTATTCCCACTGTTTCCTTTTATATGATCCACTTAAGTTTTGGATATGCTTAAAGTTTGGGCTCAACCCATTAAATGAGATGAAAAAATAGATGAACGGTGTAGATAAACCATATACATTCATGGTAGGCCCAGTTGAGTTTACTTACTACGATGAGAGCATATTGAATAACTAAGTACGCAGGCCCATTTAGATAGAAAAATTGTGGTGGTCCTTTGGTAATAATCGAGCATGACATAACATCAATATCAACGGACAGTGGATGGCATGACTAAATGGACTAGCATGGCCCACCCAATGAATGGATAGGCTTGATTTTCTACGTGGGTGATCAGGATTCAACCAACCCATTCTGCGGATATACCCTAATCATGAGATACTTTGACAGGAAAAAAATGGTTGTATATGAAGGTTCACGTGTAGAAGATTGTACAGAAGTATTTCCTAATTGAAGAATCTCTTTGAATTTTCTTACAGTGATCTCTGCTCAAGGGATGCCTGATTTTCTAAATGCCTGTTTGGATACACGGAGGGATGGATGGTGATTCAGTGGATCCAGTGTGCATTCCATGTACGAATCTATGATTGTGAGACCCACCGTAACATGTGTTTTATATCCACGCCATCTATCTGTTTTGATCGCTCATTTTAGAGAATGAACCCAAAATTAAGGAAATCCAAATCTTAGGTGGACCAACCTCACAAAATAGTAGTGATTGAATGCCCACCATTTAAAACTTCTTAGGACCCATCATCGATTTTAATATCAATCCAATCTTTTTATAAGATCACATAGGTATGGATGAAGGGAGATACAAATATCAACATGATTCAAAACTTGTAGGCCCTGTGAATTTTTTAATGATGGGCATTTAATCACCACTCTTTTTTATGCATTTTGGTCTACTTGAGATCTAATTCATTTTTGGGCTCCCGTATAAAATGAGATGGCAAAACATATGACCGGCGTTGATATAAAACACATACATTAGTCATGTTTCACATACATGAGTGGTTGTGAACCAACCCAATCCTTCCGTTTTCAAGAAACTGTGAGAAAGTTAAAATGGGAAATCATGTCCTTGTGACGCGGATTTACAGAGAAAGCCTTCCACGGAAAGTTCCTGTGCTGGGAACCTAGGTGGGGCCCGCTATGATGTTTGTAAGAAATTCATCCTGTCCATCCATTTTGTGAGTTTATTTTAGGACTTCATATATATAAAAGCCGGATTCAATATCAAATGGGCAAAAAATGTGAGAATTGAACATCCACGGTTGAAATATCCGTGGGGCCATGAAAGTGTTGAATCATACTAATATTTGTGTTTTCAGTCCATCTCAATAAGAATAACCATATGGTCAGTATGGATGTCATTTAAATATCACTTTCGACCAGGCCAACGGTAGGAATTTCCCTAACCACTATTTCCTTTACTATGGCCTACTTGAGTCTTGTATTCTTCTCAATTCTAATCCGAGTACTAAAAGAAAATAGAAAATGGATAGAAAGGGTGGATTTCTCACAAACATTATGGGGCCTCACCTAGGTTTAGGGTGCAGGAACTTCTGGCAAAAGGCTTTCCCACTACGGGAAAGTCGTTCCCACTAAGTTCCTATAAGATTCAAGTTGGGTCTAGTGTGATGTTTATGAGAAATCTAATGTGCACATCTATTTTTCGAACTTATTTCAAGACATTTTATTTAAAAAATGTCAAGTATCCCAAACTCAACTCGGTCATATTGAGCTGGGCATTGGTCCGGATCGGCCCGATTTGGGTCCAACTCGACCAAATCCGAAAACTCAATGGCCTGACTCGAACTTGATCCGGTCTGGAACCGAGTTCGGGTTATCTGACTCGGGCTGATTCGATACATGGTTAGCCTGACCCGAACCTAGTCCGACTCGGTCAGGGGAGTCGAGTCGGATCGGGTTCAATAGGATTCGGATCGTAGGAATTTAATCCTACTGTTTCATGTAGTGTGGTCCACTTCAGCCTTTAATATATCTCCTTTTTATGCTCAAGGCCTAAAATGATATTTCAAAATGGATGAACGGCTTAGATAAAACATATACATCAAGGTGGGCCCCACATGGCTCTGAAAAAAACTATCCATTACCGTATTCATGTTTTTACCGAACATATATATTAACGTGCACTGCACGAAAGCACAATGAGTGGTGACTTTTTTTTTAATTTTTTATTTATACAGTGAGTGGGGACTTGCTGTAACAACCTTAGCAAGTTATGTGGGTGGGGTATGTGTTATATCTAAACCGTCCATCCATTTGGCGAGCTCGTCATAAGGCTCGAGATGAAAAATAAGACAGATCTGACTATCAAGTGGACCACACAAAATATTTAATGGTGAAAATCATTCGCTACTGCTACTTGTGGTGTGGTCCAGATGATCTTTGGATATTATTCATTTTTTAGATAATACTCTACGATGATCTCTAAAAATATATGAATGGTGTAGATATAATAAATACATCACTGTGGGGCCCATATAACTTTAATCTCCTTTGAACCATTCGTACAACTCGGAGCTCAAGAAGCGTCAGTCTCGTCCTTGCACGGAAACGGATCGTCTACTCCCCCGGCCACGATGCCACAAGCCATTGGCTGTTGGTTGGTGCTCCGTGGGCCCCACCATGATGTATGTGTTTCATCCATGCCTTCCATATATTTTTATAGATCATTTTATGATATGAAAAAAAAAATGAGATATATCTCAATCTCAAGTGGATCACGTTACAGAAGCAGTGTTGAATAAACATTGACCATTAAAAACGTTTTGGGGCCATAAAAGTTTTGGATCTAGCTGATATTTATTTTTTCCCTTCATCTCAGTCTTTATGACCTAATCAATAGATTGGATGTCAAATAAACAGTACAGTGGACCTTAGGAGGATTTTAATGGTGGATATCCAATTATTATTGTTTTCCTGTGGTGTGGTCCACCTAAGATTCACATACCTATCATTTTTTATTTTTATTTTATGAATCCATAAAATAATCTGTAAAAATGTATGAACGGAATGGATGAAACACATACATCATGGTGGGGCCCATAGAGCACCGACCAGGGGAGCAGCCAATCCGTCCCCTCGCATGGAACTAGCCAACTGGCTTGAGGCTAGTGCAGTAGCTGGCGTGTGGTACCGATGGACCACGTGGTCCACGTCCGACTTCCGAGAGGATGAGTTTCAGCAGGAAAAAGGGAAATGCTACTCGACTCTCGTACATGCCAATCGGGCACATATATGCAACGAAAGCAGATGGACCCCATGATCAGATGATCTGAGTAAAAGTCAAGGTTATAGTCTAACATCTTCAGGATTCGGGTCGAGTCTGGTCGGTTTGGGCCGGATCCTTTCGATTCGGGTATCCGGGTCGGATCGGTCTGGATCAACCTCTATCTGGACCCGCTCCAAAAAACAATCGGATTTGGACTGACAGACTCGATCAGGTTGATTTAAACCATCGGTTCTGTTCAAAACGGTATCGAGTCGCATCGGACGGGTCCAAAATGCCCACCTCTATGGCCACACAAGATGAAGGAAAGGAATTTCCACTAATGGAACCTTCCTAGGCTCCACATTAATGTTTATATGCCATCCAAACCGTTTATAAGGTTATTTTCACCGGGATTAAGTGAAAAAACCAAAAACTTAGACTTACACAAAACTTTTGTGGCCATATAAATATTTCAATGGTGCTCATTAAATCCCCACTGTTTCCTCTCGTGTGGCCCATTTGAGTTTTGGATCTACCTTATTTTTGATCGCATGCCCAAAAATGAGTTCGAAAAACGGATGGACGGTTAGATTTCTCGTAAATGTCACAGTGGCCCCACCCATAATCCTTGCGCAGGCACTTCCTGCCAAAGGCTTCCGCACGAAATCGGCGTCCGTGTTTTTCTATAGAAATGATCAAGTAAAATAAGTGAATAAAAACCTTTCCATACACCTAGTTGCATTTGAATTCTTTTGCAGCCTAAATAACCTAATCCAACCGTCCATCAGGTCTATTCTATCTCTGCAACCTGTTTTAGAAAATTCGTACTGATCTGATGGTCTGAATCGTAATGTGAGTGGCACCAAAAATACATGGACATGATGGCTCTTGGGATGGTCACAAGATGTGAGTGATCAAAATGCCTTTTGATTTTGCATTATCGTGGAAGAGGAGTGAATCAGACCTGATGGACGACCCGGATAGGTTATATGGTGGCCACAAATGCAATTAGGTTGATGGGAAGGTTTACATACACTGGGCCCACTAGATCATTCTCTTTTCTAAAAATTGAAACCTAATGCACCATGGATCTACGATCCAGACCGTTGATCTTATGGCAGCAACACAGAGGCGGGAGATTGCCGAAAGTTCTCTTGGATCCAACCATCAAATCTTTGGCCCTTTTTTTCTGGACCGTTGCTTTATTTTACACTTCTAAATCAGAAATTGAAGTATCAGGAACATTTGATCTGGTAGATCCAAGATCCACTGTCGCCCACCTCAGGAGTAGAACAGCCGGAATTTCCAGCCAGAAGATTTAAACAACGTGGCCCACCTAATGAAAAGCTCAGATCTTACACACGTGTGCCATTGTATGAGCAGGCTACCGCACGCGTGTAAGATTAGCAAACTGCTTCAAAATATTGCCTTGGAGCTCGCATCTTGGATGGTCCAAACGGATACACGTGGCAACCGTTTCCTATGTTTCGAAGGCCCACTCAATTTAGCAGTTAGAAGATAAATAATCTTGCACCATAGGTTTATCAGACAGATTATATTTCCTGTGTGTGGAAAATCCCATCCGTGCAAAAAGATGGGCCCAACATAAAGATCACTTGTCATGAAGATTGTGTCAATCCATTAATCAAGTGGGCCACACCATACAAATAAGGGCTTGTTTGGCCGGGCAGGGGATGGGATTAGGTTGTATTAGGATAGATTGGAAGGAGCAATCCCTGGATTTGGCCGGGCGTGCCAAACAGACAGAAGCTGGATATAGCCCAGCAATCCACTGACATCACCATCATTACCTTGAAATCCACCCAATCCTTCTTAATCCATCTATTTTGCTTGGGACACGTTTGGTTAGACGGAACAATCCCAGGATTGGCTGACGTAATCCCGGGATTGGCCAGGCGAGCCAAACATACTCAGGTGGTGAATTCCCCGGATATAACAATCACATAGGATTGCTAGCAATTCACTGATACAACTATCATTACTTGCCATCCACCTTAATACAATCTAATCTCATGGAATGGGCCCGTCCAAACACGCCCTAAATGGACCGTGGCGTATCTAAACCAAATGACAGCTTTGCCCATATGTAATTAGAATGATGTCCCAAGCATGACATTATCCACGGCCCCTCCCCTGCCACCACCCACCAGCGGCTGATGGTCGGTGCTATGTGGGCCCCACTATGATGTATATGTTTCATCCATGCTGTCCATCTATTTTTCCAGATCATTTTATGTATAAGGCCGAAAATTAGGTATATCCCAATCTCAAGTGGACCACATTACAGGAAACAGTGTTGAATGATCATTGACCATTAAAAACCTTTTGGGGCCATAAAATTTTTGGATCAAGATGGTTTTTGTTTTTTCCCTTCATCTGGGCCTTTATGATCTAATAAATAGATTGGATGTCAAATAAATAGTACAATAAGCCTTAAAAGGATTTTCATAGTGGATATCCAATCACTATTGTTTTCCTGTGGTGTGCTCTACCTGAGAGTTATATCCCTCTTAGTTTTAGTATCAAGTCCTAAAATGAACTTTAAAAATAGATGAACGAATGAAAGAAACACATACATCATGGTGGGGTCCACAAAGCACCGACCATCAGCCACCGGGTTAGTGGCAGGGGAAAGTAGCCAATCCGTTTCCGGCCCCCGCTGCCCTAAGCATGTGATTCCAGGACAGGAAAAAAGGCACTGTACGGAGAGTCTCTCGTGCGGAGGACAGTACAATATCATTACTCGAAAGATCGTAAGAATACGGTAGGAGATTTGATGTACCCCAACGGGAAGCCTTTCCGACCCACTTGCCCATCTCTTGTCTTCATAATGATCAGGTGCACTGATGTAAGTTAACTTTCAAATACAGCCATTTCTTTCCCATATCGCTATCTAGTATATCTAATCCGTGAAAAAAGGTGAGCCACAGCATGATGATGACCTGGTGTTAAAATAAGGCCGGTCCATGCATTGGATGGTCCACAATGTCAAAATCCCGTTCACAGCCAGGGGAATTACTTGGTATACTGGTTCAGTGTGCTGGTGTGGCCCATCCAGTGATCGTATCATCCTGATTTTCATAATTGGTGATCATCATGGTGTGGCCCACATTTTGTACGAGTCAGATATTTTACAAATCTCACTGTTTGGTGGTAAAGAAATGGATGTATCAGATACAGCGGCTGGGTATAGTTTGTATCTCTTCATTTCTCGTCACATGTACAGGAGGGATATTTTGTCCAAACAGTCTGCTGTGACTTAACCATGACAGCAGTCCATCCTTTCCGGTCTTAAGTTTTTCTAGCTTTTAAATCACTTTTCCATTTCCTAGACCAAGAAAAAACCCCTGTCACAACATTGTTTCCTGTAAGGTGGACTCTCATCCCAAAAGGAGAAATGTTTTTTTTTTATTCTTACCGCGTGAGCCCAAAATGGTTATAAGCACAGAATAATTTATTTTTATTTTTATTTTTTTCAATTTTTTGTTTAAAGTTTTTATGGCCTACAACTACACTAATGTTGTGTATTAATTTTAAATTGTTTTCTCATGCGTTGTACATTTATAATAAGTTTTGTCTTTAAACTTAGACCAACAACATAAAATTAAAATTCTTTATATATAGACGAAATATATTTCCTTTACAACAACACAATGGACCCTACATAAGATATAAATGAGTTTAAAACATAGGGCTATTACCACACAAGGGTCATTTAGTTATTTACTTTTTTCCTGAAATTGCATAGTGGGATAGTTTACCATGGTGCGTGTGGAAGCTAGTGGAGCTATAAAATTATGATTAAGTACTAGAGAGGGAGTGATTATGACCAATTAAAATTCTTTACCTAATTAATAAAATTTACCAATTAAAATTATTAAGATAAATTAACACTAAGGCTTCAAAGATAAAGTGGGTCCAATCACATATATTACTTATAATCATTAAGCAACTAATCTATATGGATGCTAAGCTTGTCTGTGCTTATAAATTAAGTGTCTAGCATACAATCTAATTCAAGCATTCATATAGTTTAACTATTCAAATACATAAGTAAGAATAAAATTATGCTCAAATGACAATCACGAAAACATGTATATATAGTGATTCAGTTTTTCTACTCTACTTCCAGCAGACACACTCTCTTCGAGTGTATCGGTATTCACTGTTAGAGGTTTTAAATCAGGTTCACATCTAACCTTAACAGCCCTGCCCAAGGACCTAAACACACATACTCTCTCATGTCGGAGGCACACATTTCCACCATATTGGTGGCTCTTGCAAGAGACTTTATTTGATATTCTATCTGCTAACTAACAATCATAAGCGGTCATAATCTGAGGCCCTATGTACACTCCCGCCAAAGGTACCTATGGAGGCTAACACATACGCACCTATACCCGGTGGACCATGTATACACATGTGTCAGTGAATTTGGCCTTACATAAGAGCCTATATAAGAACCTATTAAGTTTGGGTTATAAACTCTTATACTCAATCATACACAATGAATGAGTATACACAGACTCTTACAAATGATAACTTACTTGTCGGATTGAGCTCATTTTGATACGTCACCTTGAGATGCTTCTTCATTGCTCTCATGTGTATGAATTGGCTTTTTAAATGCTCCTCCAATCATTGATGCTGGTGCTTTAGATCCTACGAATGTTTGCCTTACATTTGTTGTGCCAATAAGATGACCAATGCAAGGGAAGCGGTGGCATCTGCTACAACTAATGGATAGGTGATTTTCTAAGAGATTCACCTAGATGTGTCTCCTAAAGGATTTAGATAATGATATACGAATAGACAATCTCTAGAAAATGGTGGAGATCAAGAGCGTTTTCATAATGAAGGTTGGAATCCTCATTAGAGTGGTAATATCAAGGAAAATGCTTAAATCAAAGGATATTAAAGTCATAAGACAAAGGATATGAGTGTGAAATCACATAAGTTCTAAATGCACTAAAAACCCATGAAAATTCCCAGGAACTGAATGCCCTATATAAAAAGTTTGAGCTCCAACATTAAAAAACGGGCAAAAAACAGCTCTTTCCATCATCGAGCTCCCCTTCGATGGATCGAGAAACTCCAGTTATTTAATGAATTGCTTGCTGGACATTTTTGGCGAACTTCGATCGTTTGAACCCTAAGCTTCGATCGATCAAGATAAGCTTCGATTGATCGAATTCTTCACTCTAGACCCATCGATGACATGTTAATGACATCGATCTTCACTTGAAAACTGTTGTTTTTTTTTCATATGTTTTCATAGTAGCTTTACACCTCTTTTAGCCTAACTTATCATATTCCAAATTGACTCCTAAGGTTATGTGATGATTAAACATGGTTTACTACTAAAAGTTAGAATCATTTAAAGGCTAAGGTTGTTTTAAGTTTAAGGTTAGGGTCACCAAGGCAGGTGGTCATTTACCTATTCTTCGTTCCTTGATGCTCCATGTCCTCTCGTGTCTTCGGTCTTCATCTTCCATGAGCTCAACTGACTATATGATACATGGACTCACATGATTGACAAAACAGGTGCACGCATAAGTATTCTAACACTTGCTACCTCTTTTTTTTTTTTTTTTTTTTTTTTTTCCATTGGAAGAGGGGAGGGTGTGAAAGGGAGGATGGTGTTTTTTTTTTTTTTTTTTTCCTTCCTTCTTCCTTCATTGGTTTCCTTTATAGTTGTTTTTTGATTATTTTGTTAGGTATGAATGGTATGAGTTTATGAAAGGAAGGAGGGTGTGTATGAATGTTGTAACTGATGAATTTTGTAATGGAAGAATATTGTAATTGATGAATTTTATAATGAAAGAATATTGTAATGGATGAATGTGATGAATTTTAAAATGAATGAATATTGTAATGGATGATTGTTGCAATAAAATAATGTTTAGATAAAAGTACGTTGTAATATATGGATGTTGTACGGTGGATCACCGATATTTAGCTTGGATCGTCGATATTCACTGTAGATCACCCATATTCACTGTGGATCATCGATATTTAATGTGAATCACTGATATTCATTATCAATCGTCGAAATTTTCACTATGGATTGGTAATATTATCAGTGGACTGATGATATTCATTATGAACAGTCGATATTCACTATGGACTACCGATATTAACAGTGGACTGCTGATATTCACTATAAACTACTAATATTAATAATGGATTGTCGATATTTATTGTGGATCGTTGATATTAACTGTGGACCACTAATATCCACTGTGGAAAGTTGATATTAACAAATGATCGTTGATATTCACTATGGATTACCGATATTAATAGAGGACCACTAATATTCATTGTAAACCACTGATAATGCCATCGGTCCACTGTTAAGATCGACAATACACAGTAAATATCAGCGGTCCTCTGTCAATATCGATGATCCATAATGAATATCAACAGTCCTCTATTAATATCGGCGATCCACATTGAATTCCTCCATGGCAATATTTCTCCATTCCTTATTCCCCAATTTCAACATTATTCTATTTCATCATTCCTCCATTTCAACATTCCTCTATTCCCCCATTTCAACATTATTCTATTTCAATATTCCTCCATCTCGACATCTACCAATTGTTACATTCATCCATTACACTCATGAAAAGAAGGATTAAATCATCCAATTTAGAGATTGTGGCCGGAAAACTTTTTAAAAAAAAAAAAAACACTTTTTTTTTATGTTGAAGAGTGGTCCAAACTTCGCTGGAGCTTGACCGAAGTTTTTTGTTATTGCCTGGAGAGTGCGGACTCTGGCCATACAACTACCAATTGTTAAAGAAGTTTCTGCTTCGTGTGGTCTAAGGAAGTGAAATAAAAAGAAGAAGATTATTATTATTATTATTTTTTTAAATAGCCATCCAAACTTTGTATGGGGGCCCATTGGGTTACTGTGAAGCAAATATATTCCATCCGTATGTAAGGGATGTTAATTTCATGTCATTAGCCCAAGCAAAAATTATCACACATGCATGACACAAGAGAAGACAATTCATAATTAATGCATAATGTTATTATAGTTATGGACCACAGAAAACTAAAAAATCCTCATTTGGATTTACGGTTGTCCAATTAAAATGAACGGATCAGATTCATCAAGGGGTGGGCCAAATCCTTGTTTTTGGTGGGGTATATGTCCCTTTTCAAAAAACCTTTCTCCTTCTTAGATGAGAGTCCATCATACGAGGAGCAGTTACGGGGGCCCACTGGGTTGTTATGAAACCAATATATCTCGTCCACATGTAAGGAGTTTTAATTTATGTCATCGGTCCAAGTTTGAGATAAAAACTCATCATAGATTAATCACATAAGAAAATAGTTCAAAATTAACGCATAACGTTAGTGTAGTTGTGGGCCAAAGAGAACTTCAAACAAAAAATTGAAAAAACCCTCTTGTGGGTTCGAGACTGTCCGATTAAAATGAACAGATCAAATATACCAAGTAGTGTGCCGAATTTCAATTTTTTATGGGCCCTCATACTTTTGAAAAAAAAAAGTCTTTCTCCTTTCAAGACGAGATCAGGCCGCGCAAGAGCCAGCTATGACATAGTGGCATTTTTATCATCTAAAAACATGAAAACGCGATTTCATGGATACAAAAAACATAAGTTTGAAAAAGATGGGCTCCTTTCATGACCTCGTCACAGTATGAGATTATTTGGACAAAAAATCATTAAAAGGAGAGACATCTTAATTAGAAGAGAAATGCTCTAATGTTTCGGGAGCACTATAAAGATATAGTATTGCTAGTTACTTTGAGATACTTAGACAACCCGATACATTGATACAGACCATTCATCATATCCAACACATATTTGACGCAAGGATGAACGTGATGAGGTCGATCACCATCTTCCTCAAGAGGATAACTACTCCAAATCCACAGAGCTTCTCTAGACTCCTTACAGAGACTTCTTGAATCCACGAAGAAAGAAAGTAGAAAATAGAAATAAATTCTAATAAATTTGAAATTGATTTAATGAATTAAATAAATGAGTTCACAACCCTTTAAATAGGGATACCAAGCAATGAGAGAGAAATCAAAAGCAAACTACAACTAAAACTCTTAGAATTCGCAACTTACTATAAATAGTAAATTTACTATTTATATACGGTCGTGATGTCTACTAGTGCACAAGGTTTTCGGCCAAAAATAGTAAGTGTCCTATTTGGCTTCACCAAACTATTCTCCTAATTATTCTAAGCTCTTTTCACATTGGGAGCAACTCCTAAAGCCCGATGGATGAAGAGTTATAATCAAACTAAAACTTACTATTTATAGTAAAAACGAAATTAAAACAGGGAAATGACTATCGATCCAGGGGTATTTCGCAAATCTGGCTTGTGCAACATGGCGTAGCAGGGCTGGTTGGCTAAAGTAGCTCGTTCTACCCTAAAATCATATATTTTACGTCCGACAACTCATTCTGGATTGTGAGATACGCCCGATCTAAGGTCCGACGGTCTGGATCACTTCTGTCGTCGACTGGGCCTTTTCTAGTCCATCTAGGCCATGAAACTGTGTGCGATCTGCTTTACATTAGTCCTCTCTACTTTAAAAGAACTCGTCCTCGAGTTCTCATCCTGCTTTGGTTCATGATACTCGGTCAGGTCCGCAACGTTGAAAGTCCGTAAGATCGCCATGTCATCTGGAAGATCAACAACATAAGCGTTGTCATTGACCTTTGTAATGATTGGGACGGGTCCAATCTTCTTATTTTTCAACTTGTTGTACGTCCCGGTCGAAAATCTCTCTTTGCACATATGGACCACAACGCGGTCGCCCACCTCGAACACTTTATGTTGCCGGTGCTTATCTGCTTGTTCCTTGTACTTCTTGTTCGAGGCATGTATCTTGATCTGCACTTTTACATGGATGGCCATGATCTTGTTTGCCATATGTTCTGCTGTAATGCTCATGCTTGGGTGCTTGGGTAGAGGGACTAAGTCAAGTGTGTGGTGAGACACTTGTCCATAGATAATCTGGAACGGTGATTTTCCTATCAAGTGGTTCATCATATTGTTGAATGCAAACTCTGTTTGAGACAAGGCCAAATTCCACCGTTTCGATTTTTCTCTTAAAATACAATGAAGGAGGTTTCCAATGTGTGATTCACAACTTCGGTCTGCCCATCAGTCTGTGGGTGGTAGGCGCTGCCGAATTGAAGTCATGTATAGAATCGAGTCCATAAAGTCCGCCAAAAGTGGCTAATGAATTTCATGTCATGATCAGAAGTAATGGTCTTAGGGACTCCATGTAGCCGTATGACTTTCTTGAAGAATAAATTTGGCACGTGTGTCGCATCGAGGGTCTTCTTGCATAGGATAAAGTTTGTCATCTTGAAGAAACGATTTACCATCACGAACACTGAATCCATGCCGTGTTGTGTTCGTGGGAGACTAAGCACGAAGTCCATTGATAAATCCTCCCAAGGACCGTCAGGTACCGGTAACAGGGTGTAAAGGCCCGAATTCTGAGATTGCCCCTTGGAGGTCTGACAAACATGACAACGTTGTACGACTTTTTCCACATCACGTACTAATTGCGGCCAGTAATACCGCTCTTCCACAAGAGCTTGCATCTTGTCTCGCCCAAGGTGTCCACCGAGGCTACCTCCATGTAGCTCCTGAATAATTTGCTCCCTCAGAGAACTTTAGGGGATGCACAATCGATTCCCTTTAAAGAGAAAATTGTCCTATATATGAAAGTCACTGGGGTGACCTTCTTGACACTTCATCCAAGAATTATTGAAATCCTCATCCTCGGCATACAGCTTCTTGAGACAATCGAAACCAACCACCTCGTTGTTCATTGTAATAAGTAGTGATATACAATGGCTAAGTACATCAACCACCTTGTTCTGCTGCCCTGACTTGTGCTTCAGAACGAACGTTAATTCCTGTAAAAATGCAACCCATCTACCATGCACACGATTCACGTCAGTCTGACTATTGATAAACTTTAATGCTTGATGGTCAGTGTATAGAACAAACTCTCTTTGAATCAGATAATGCCGCCAATGTCGCAGCGCCTGAACAACTGCATACAACTTATGCTCATAAGTTAACCACTTCTTTCGGACTTCGCTGAGCTTCTCGCTGTAAAAGGATACCGGCATGCCTTCCTGTGATAATACTCCAATTATGACATATGAAGCGTCATACTCAACCTCAAACAATTTGTCAAAATTAGGAAGCACCAAGAACGATGTTGTAGACAAATGATGCTTAATCTTATGAAAGTTCTTGTCAGCTTTATCGGTCCACTAGAACGGTCCTTTTTTCATGCAATCTGTTATAGGCGCGACTATGGTGCTAAAATCTTGCACAAATCGACGATAGAAAGTCGCCAACCTGTGAAAACTCCTTACCTCATGAATGTTTGTCGGGATCGGCCATTCCTTAATGACTCGCACCTTTTCATCGTTCACACGGATGCTTGTGGATGTTACAACAAATCTTAAAAATAATAGGATGTCAGTTAAAAAACTACACTTCTTCAAGTTGAGGTACAACTTGTTAATTTATAGGACCTACAGCACCTGCCTAAGATGTTTCCTGTGCTCCGCCTCATCCTTGCTATATATCACTATGTCATCAAAATATACTACCACAAATTGGCCAGTGAATGGTTTTAGAACTTGATTCATCAAACGCATAAAAGTACTTGATGCGTTCGATAGGCCGAAGGGCATGACCAGCCACTCATACAACCCTTCCTTAGTCTTGAATGTTAATTTCTACTAATCACCGGGTCGGATACGAATCTGATGGTACCTGCTCTTTAGATCTAGTTTAGAGAACACCTTGACCCCTTTTAACATATCGAGTATGTCGTCCAACCGTGGTATTGGGAACCGATATTTAATGGTAATTTTGTTGATTGCCCGGCTGTCGACACACATATGCCAGCTTTCATTTTTTTTGGCGTTAATAATGCTGGTACGACACATGGGCTCATGCTCTCTCTCTTTCTCTTAAGAGACCTTTACAGATTAATTTCTCCACTTGCACCTGAAGTATCTCATACTCCTTTAGACTCATCCGATAATGAGGGCGGTTGGGCAGGCTAGCCCCAGGGACGAGGTTTATGTGATGTTGGATGTCCCTTATAGGAGACAATCCATCAGATAAATTTTCAAGCCAAACTTCTTTAAATTCGTGTAGCAACGGTCTTAAACTTGGAGGGATGTTTAAGGGTTCCTCTTTCTCGCCCTTCACCGCAATGGCGTATACCTCACTAGTTTCCTTGGATTCCTCTATGAAATCCCGAATGGTCAAGAGGGAACTCCTCTTCACTTTAGAGGCTTTAGGGTGGTTTTTTGCTACCATAGGGGCAAGGATTATTTTTCGACCATCCTTGATGAATATGTAAACATTGTCTCGTCCCCGATGGGTCACATCACGATCCGACTACCAAGGTCAACTGAGTAGCATATGACAAGCTTCAATGTCGACCACGTCACAAAGTATCTTATCCTTATAATTTTTACCAATTGAAAATGAGATAGTACATTGTTCAGTTACCTTGGTCTCATTCATATTTTTTATCCAGTCAATTGAGTACGGGGAAAGATGTTTTGTCGTTGGTAGCTGCAACTTGTCCACCATCACTCTTGAGACGATGTTCTCACTACTACCACTATCTATGATCACATCACAGACCTTTCCATTAATAGTACACTGAGTATGAAATATATTGTGTGGCTATTGATGTAATTCCTTTCGTGGGGTATACAGTAATCGCCTCACAACTAGAAATTCACCACAATCCTCACCCGTCACTTCATCGCCACCTACTATTTCTTCAGTGGTTTGTTCATGTTCATCAAAGCCATGGTCTTCTTTTGTGGCCTCATCTTCAGTGCCCCTTCGCTTATAGTCAAGTGTGTTATGGGACATTGTGGACAAGTGTTTAATAAGTGGCCTGGTTGGCTACAGTGGTAACAATTTTCGACCTTGACCTAGCATAAGGATTTGGAATCCTAATCAGGCCCGCTGTTATGGGTGTTGAACGTTGAGGTCTGGATGAGCCACTCCCCGTATCACGGTTTGCGGTTGTAGGAGGTTGAAGATGTTCTCCTACTGGATCTTTTCATCGTGCCAACACTGGATCCTGTGTGGGACCCATCATGAGGGGTCGAGTTGAAGGATAGGGACGAGCAGGAACTCTTGTAAGTTGTGTTTCTTCCCTACCCGCCAATTGAACTGCTTCATCCACGGTCTCGACTGGGTACATCTGAACACGGTCTTGAATTATCGGTCGCAACTCACCTATAAATCGTGCCACCTTCTGTGACTCAGATTTTGATAGATTGTTTCGTGTAGCCAACTACTGGAATTCTTCAGTTTAATCTGTAACAGTTCGATTTCCTCATCTGTAATTTTGGTATTGTTGGAATAATATCTGCTCATAATCACTAGGGAGAAATCGTGATCGAATAAGACGTCTCATCCGTGGCCATGATGAAATGGGCTTCTTGTTCTGGCGGGCTCAGGAGAGTTGTAATTGTTCCCACCATACAGAAGCACCAGATTTTAATTTAAAAGCTACCAATTTAACCCTTTTATGATCTGGCACGTCCATATAATCAAAATATCTCTCTACTTCGGCTAGTCAATCGAGAAAATCTTCTATAAGTAATAAACCATTAGAACTAGGAAGTTCACCCTTACCTCGATAGTCTCTTTCAGCATGATCTAAATGATCGCCTCCATGGATTGGTCGTCGGGCAAAACCCTCATTAAGGTCCTCGTCGATAGAACTTGAATCATCTAGCATAGCCGTACGGTTTGCCACTGGTAGTACTTTACGAAAATCAAGGTTGTGTCGTACAGCAACCACGGGTGGTGGAGCACCACCTAGGGCTCGGGGCGGAAGTAGTGCATCCGCAAGACAGTCGAGAGTTACTTGCAGCCCTTGTGTGGTCAACTGATTCTCCCGGTGGAAAGCTTCCATTCTTTCCAAAAGATAACGAATCCCTAGATCACCGTCCACAGGATTTTGATTCATACCTTCATTGTTTGTCATTGGCCCAAGCAGAATTCTCGCTCTGATACCAATTGACATAGGGATGAACGTGATGAGGTCAATCACCGTGTTCCTCAAGAGGATAACTACTTTGAATCCACGGAGCTTCTCTGGAGTCCTCACAGAGACTTCTCGAATCCATGAGGAAAGAAAGCAGAAAATAGAAATAAATTCTAATAAATTCGAAATTGATTTAATGAATTAAATAAACGAGTTCATAACCCTTTAAATAGGGATACTAAGCAATGGGAGAGAAATCAGAAGCAAACTACAACTAAAACTCCTAGAATTCGCAACTTACTATAAATAGTAAACTTACTATTTATAGACAGTCGTGATGTCTACTAGTGCGCAAGGTTTTCGGCCAAAAATAGTAAGTGTCCTATTCGGCTTCACCAAACCATTCTCCTAATTATTCTAAGCTCTTTTCACATTGGGCGCAACTCCTAAAGCCCGACGAATGAAGAGTTATAATCAAACTAAAACTTACTATTTATAGTAAAAATGAAATTAAAACAGGGAAACGATCATCGATCCAGGGGTATTTCGCAAATCTGGCTTGTGCAACCTGGTGTAGCAGGGTTGGTTGGCTAAAGTAGCTCGTTCTACCCCAAAATCATATATTTTACACTCGATAACTCATTTCAGATTGTGAGATACGCCCGATCTAAGGTCTGACGGTCCAGATCACTTTTGTCGTCGACCGGGCCTTTTCTGGTCCATCTTGGCCATGAAACTGTCTGCGACCTGCTCTACATCAATTTTTCATGGCCTACCATGCAAAAATCACATCAATCTAAAAAATATTAACAGTGTTGTAAATGGACTTGAATATTGACAGTCAAGATTATTCACGCAAAATAAGTCCAATCAACAATTTGATTTATTTTGCTAGGGTCCACTATTGATTGCTTGTGATTTTAAAGAATGACTTTTGTTAGGTAATAATTAACCGTTCCATCAATGCCTTAGAAAAGATATGGCTAGAGAAAATTACACCTACAACGTGACAATAGCCATATGATTTTTTACCCTTCAAAATTGGATACAACCTATTTTACCATTAGGCCATCTATATGGTGGGCATGAATCAAACAATTAGGTTATAGGTATGATTTTCGAGATCAGCCACATTTATAGATTTAAAATAATTCGATTTAAGAATATTTGTTGAGGTATATATATCCTTCATCTGCAACCAATCCTACTATATAAATGGTTTGGATCATTAAAACATAAATGTATATTGAACAAGTGATTTTAAACTACACGTGGGTTGAATGAGAGCTGCTAACAAGGGTCTTTGAACCATGCATTCTTTTTTTCCTATAAACGTGGCCCACTTAGAGATTAGATCAGGCTATTTGGCTAAGCTGGGCCATTCATCATTGGCCTAAGCATGGCTTGACCATTAATTGAGCTCCACTATCAAGATGCATTTTTCAAAAATAATGTTGGTTCACTAATCCATGTCAAACTTGTAGGAGAAAAATTAAAAATAAAGAGAAGTCCAATGGCTTAGATTCAACAAATATGTGTCGATCGCTTACTTAATAAGAGTGCTACCTTAAATTTTGGTATATGGCATGTTCATAATACACCATATCTGATGAATGGACCGGATCTCTAATACGTGTGGTGCCCATGGAGATTTGATGTGTTCTAACCTCCTTCCATTTAAAGCCATCACCCATCACGAATGTCATCTCTTAATTGCCTAAGTAGCACTTTATGATTATTAATTTTTTGAAAGTAATTGATATGAGAACCTAACCAAGATTCATATCATATGAGAACCTAACCAAGAAAAGCCCGTGACCTGTTGGCTAAGTGGTAGGTTCACAATTAAAAAAAAAAAAAATCCTCACGTGGGTTCGAGACTGTCCAATTAAAATAAATGGATCAAATTAATTAACGGGTGTGCCGAATTTTAATATTTTATGGTGGACATGCTTTTGAAAAAAAAATATCCTTTAAATATGAGAGCCCATCATATGAGAGGCAGATATGACAGAGTGACATTTTTATCATGTAAAAAAAAAAAAAAAAAAAAGTGATTTTAGGGCTAAAAAAACTTACGTCCGAAAAAGATGGGCTCCTTCCGTGACCATATCACGTATGAGACTATTTGACCAAAAATCCTTACAAGAAAAGACATCTTAATTAGAAGAGAAATGCTGTAATGTTTTGGGAGCACTATAAAGATATAGTATTGCTAGTTACTTTGAGATACTTAGCCAGCCCAGTGCATTGATCCAGACCGTTCATCATATCCAACACATTTCCTGGCCTGTCATGTAAAAATCACATCAGTCTAAAAAATATTAACCATCTAATGGATGGACTTTAATATTGACACTCAAGATTATTCACACAAAATAAGTCCAATCAACACTTCGATCTATATATTTTCCTAGGGCCCACTATTGATTGCTTGTGATTTTAAAGAATGACTTTTGTTAGGAAATAATTAACCATCCCATCCATGCCTTTGAAAAGAGATGGCTAGAGAAAATTACACCTACAACATGACAATAGCCATATGATTTTACCCTCCAAAACTGGATACAACCTATTTTTCCATTAGACCATGTATATGATAGGCAGGTATTAATCAAACAATTAGGATATAGGCATGAATTTCGAGATCAGCTACATTCATAGCTTGCCACACAATTTAGGTATAGTTTGATAAGGTAACTATCACATGTGAGTTTGGGTTGCAATGGACCGTACTAGGGCTGGCGCTGGTCCCTTATGCCCTGGTGCTAATTAGGGTTAAAAGGCCATGGCCCCTACCTACAAGAAACCAAGGTTGGCCTTCTAAGTGAGAAATCTAAATAATTAAAGATCTAAAATAATTCAATTTAAGAATATATTTTTCTGAGGTATATATCCACTATTAAGATGCATTTTCCAAAAAAAATGTTGGTTCACTGATCCATGTCAAACTTGTAGGAGAAAAATTAAAAATAAAGAGAAGTCCAATGGCTTAGATTCAACAAACACGTGTCGCTTACTTAATAAGAGTGCTACCTTAAATTTTTGTAAATGGCATTTTCATAATACACCCTATCTAATGAATGGACCGGATCTCTAATACGTGTGGTACCCATAGAGATTTGATGTGTTCTAACCTCCTTCCATTTAAAGCCATAACCCATCATGAAAATCATCTCCTAATTGCCTAAGGAAGAAACACTTTATGATTATTAATTTTTTTAAAGTAATTAATATGAGAACCTAACCAAGATTCATATAATATGAGAACCTATAACTAAGATAAGCCTGTGACCCGATGGCTCAGTGGTAGGTTTACAAGAGTTTTAACATGAGGTCATAACCTCCATCAAAGACTTGCATATCACTATCAGTTATTCCATTTTTCACTTAAATGTTAATTTTTTCACTACAAATCAATATCAATGCATGATAATTATGCATGGATATGGATTTTCAATATTGCATTCCATCCTAATATTAAAAAAAAAAAAAAAAAAAATCTATGAATTTTTCATCAACTCTGAGTTCTTGCCTATTTTTGTTTGGGAAGTCAACGTTTCTCCATGAATTTGAACTTTAATTTTAATAAAAATCTAGAGTAAGTGGAATCACCTAAGGATTAAATTTCTTTAAAAATCAAAAAAATATAGATATTTTGGATTTTTAGAAAATGTCCTAGTTTTCCATTGATTTTTATTTATTTATAAATGTTTCTCTGGTATCAAGGATATCATCATTGATATAGGGGATATTATCGATTGTATTCTCCCTAATACATAATATCGCTGATAAGGATTATGCTCAAATTATCATTAATATCGATAATATCATCATAATATCGGTGATATTTAAAAATAAAATAAAATTCCAATAGTTTCGATATCATTAATCAGGTAGACAGTATTACCAATAAAATCACCAGTATTTGGAACATTGGGTGCACTATAACTTTTATTATACACATGCACCCTTACACCCACACACACCACAATGGGTACTTGAACTCATGACCTTAATGTTGAAACTCTTGTGAGTCTACCACTAAGCTATAATTTGTTCTAAAGCCTTGCTTGGATTCATGGAAAGCATAGAAAAGGAAGTAGTCACTTTTCATTATCTGTTAAGCCTTTCTTTATGAAAAATTGTGGAAACATCATTCCTCACTTTCTATCTTTGTTGAAAAATAAATAAATTTAATTTTCACCTCCACTCCTAATAAATACATTTTTTTTTATGGTGGAAGGAAAATTAGTTTCTTAAGGGTTAAAGCCCAAATGTGATTATATCCATGTGCAACTGCCTCACATGTGCCACATGTGTCAAATGAGACATTGTCCATCTTCAATCATACTCCACATGTGCCACTATGCCATATGTGTCACCATCTACCTTATCTTGCGCACTACATGTGTAAAGAGCCCCCAATGTGTTAATATGCCATGTGTCACCATTCATCTTTTCTTACACCCCACAATTGCTATTGTGCCACATGTACCACCATTCATCATGCTTATGCCCCATATGTGCAAAGCACCCCACATGCACCAATTTGCCACACGTGCCATTGTCCATCCTCAATCCTCCAAATATGGCACATGCCATTGTCCATCTACAAATATGGCATGTATCAATAGTGCCTATGTGTACAAGTGTCGTCATTTAACTCTAGTGCCCACATGTCAAATGTGTCAATGCGTGTCTTGCGTCACATGTGCTACTGTGTACAACTCCAAGAACCTCACATATACTATATATGTTGAAATTTAGCTTAAAGTGCTCATATTTGTTGTGTATGTCACATGTGTCACTGTTTATCTCTAAGCATCCTACATATGCTACATGAGCTAATATAGCACATGTCAGTGACTACTTAAATTTTTTTATGAATTTTTTTTTTTTTTCAAATAAAAAACTTGAAAATAGATTTTAAATTTCTAAGAAAATGTTGTTAAAAATAAACAAGAAAAATAATATTTCATTTTCCACGATTTCTTAGAAATAAAGTTTCTCAAGAAATATTATTTCCTTTCTCATGTTTTTCATGAATCCAAATGACCCTAAGAGACCTAGATCATTTCTCCCTCACTAGACATGTTTATCCCTTAATTAAATACTCTTGGAATTATAATTTGCCCAAAATAATTTAATTATATATGTGATGGTCTCATGCTTGTACCAATTATTCTTGAAATGACACGATTGAGTAATAGTACCTTTAATTACCAAGTTACCCTCCACCTTCAAATTATCAATCCATAGTGAACCAACGTAGCCCATGGAAAGACATCTTTCAAACTATCTAACATGACGAGTGCATGGAGGGAAAAAAAACTCTAAGATAATCCTTTAATACACAAGTCCAAAACCTACACGAATAAGAATATTATTAAGAATACTGTATGAACTCTTCTTTTATAAAGCAATCAAAATGGCTTACATAAGGCCTGGACTCATAACTTTTTAGAAATAGTAAAAATTTAAAAAATAGTAAACTTTCTATAAAAAAAAAAAAGTAATAAGAGATGTCTAAATGACTTAAACTCTCTCACATGGCTCAAAAAGGATTTTAAGTTATCACATGACTATCTAAACCCTAAAACCTTTTAAAAATAATAAATTTATAACTTACTAAAAATAATAAATTTCAACTTCAAACTCAAATTTGATCCCTTATAAAAAGATCATATTTTACAAAGCTAACGGCTAGTTGCTTTTAATATTATCTAAGATATAATATATATTATATGCATGATTCCAATAATCAGTCACAAAATTATAATCATCAAAAGCTATAATATATATTATATGCATGATTCCGATAATCAGTCACAAAATTATAATCATCAAAAGCTATAATATGCATTACGGCATTCTTCTCATCTCACCCCATTTCCTTTTATCTTAGTTCTTTATTTAATTGTCCACAAACCATCCAACATCGCTATTCTAACCGTCTAAATGCAAATGGATGACTAAGAAGAAAATTGATCCATGGTCTAAATCAAACGGATGGAATTGGACGGTTAGAGTCACCTGTTTCGTATGACCAGCGTACCATGTGTGATCCACCATGTGTCCGTATCTATAGGGATGAGTACGATTCACATAATCATTTTGGATTGCAACATTAAGGTCTTGGTTTCGAGGCCACAAGTGGGTACCTTTTTTCCAGCAGTGTACATTAAGAGAGAAGTTTTGCAGTGCCCTAACTTTTGGGATGACCTTAGTTTTGGATTGACTTGGATTTTGGGCTAAGGGCCAAACATGTGATGGCAGGTATAATCTTACCATATGATCTTCATGCCTTAGGGAGTGGACAAAATCTCAAATTTAGGTTGTTAAATGGCCTTCTTGAATGAGATCTTGGGTTTGAGCCTAGCTTACCTATTATAAAAAATAAAGATTAAAAAATAAAGTGGGTGTATTTAAGTCCAGTTGTGGGTGTTGCTCTATCAGTGCACGTCCAGAGCTTAGTTTCACAATGTCCTAGTTTCTGAGATGACTTGAGTTTTGAATTGGCTTGGATTTTGGGCTAATAGCCAAACACATGTCGACAGATAAAATCCAGACCATCCTCTTGTCTTGGAGAGTGGACAAAATAAAAAAGTAGGTTGTTAAGTGGATGTTGGAGTCACTTATAAATTATACAAATATTCTTTCATTTGGCTATAAAATGATTAAATATTTTTTAAATAAAGCAAAGTTGTAGCCTTGTCAAAAATTAGTTGCATGGAAAACAGTAGACATGACATCATTCACTTAGGTTTGCTGCAATGCATCCTAACTTAGTACTATTTTTTATTAGGATCACACCTGAGTGAATTAGGTGCGGCCTGACCTCACCCAAGATGGTACGCGCCCTTACTGTTTGCCCCACCTCGCTGTATATATTCTATATATACTTCATCCTTACATTTTGTCATATCATTTTAAGGCACGGGTCTATAAATGAAGCTAAGGCTTACTACGTAAGTACTTTTCAATTAGAATATAGTATAAAAAAGCATTCTTGACATCCACCTGACCAACAAGCCCAAATTTCATATGGACAATGCTATACGAAACTGTGGTGATTAAATGCCCTAGCATTAAGAACTTTCAAGGGCCCACCGTAATGTTTCCTTAACATTTATTTGCCATATAACATATTGATAAGATCACACAAACTTAGATGAAGGGAGGAAACAAATATCAGCTTCATTTAATACTTTTGTGGCTCATTAATAGTCAATCATCACTATTTCTTGTGGTATATATAGTCTACCTGAGAATTCGATATGCATCATTTTAAGCTCATGCCCTGAAATGATCTGGCAAAACGAGTGGATGGCATGAATATAGAGTACATATGTGCATCAAGGTAGGCCCCACAATAAGGGCTGCCCGGCCACACCTAACATGCTCCTAAATTATATGTTTGGCCTTTAATCACTCATGTTGGATCAATCCGTCTATACGTAAACATGTTCTCCTCTGACCCGTGCTATGTCATGTAAGTCTCCACACGATGGCCTCACTATGAACCAGAATACCATAAGAAAAAGGTGCCGACATTGGAATATTTGAACCCTTGGCTCATTAAATTATTTTCCTTTGGATAAATTTCTTCTTTATCTATTGTTTTTGGGCCATTGATTGTACTTGCATTTCATTTTTATTTTTATTATTTTATTATTATTATTATTTTTTTATAACACCCGTCCATGGGGAGGCCCATCATATAAGTAGTTTGGATAATTGCAGTATTATCCCATATCTAACGGCTGCGGTCCACATAATCCAGAACGAGATGACAAAAATGCTTCTGCCAATGCCAAAGAGAGATAAAAGAAACGATAATAACTAACAGGGACTTTGAGAGCCCTGCCCATCCATACACAGGCAAGTATGGCTCACGTGTGCAGATCCAGGCCCTACACATCACACGTGTTTACATATCCAAGCTGAAAAAAAAGAAAAAAAAAAAAGAAGAAGAAGAGTTGTTTCTTTCCTCAGGTGGGCCACAGTATACGAAACAAATGGACGACTAGGACAAAAAGCATTTGAGGGGTACATTTGTTCGGTACATACAGTTGCCCACATGAATGAAATGGGTCGAATTTTCAGCAAAGATCTAATCAGTGTGGCCCACCATATGGAAAGCTGTGATCTCACAAATCTCTTACTCAGATTAGTACTTCTCAATAGAACCAAGGGGACAAAAAGAAGGTATAAGGTCAAAGCCTAATAGATGAGCAAAAATACAATACACATAAAAGGACTGAATTAGAAAAGAGTAAAGGCGCGTTTGGTTGCGCCGACTTCATGATCATGAAATTTCATGATATTTGGTGCAACCAAACGCACTCCAAGTGATTTTTTAAGTAATAAACATTCCTAAAGACTTTTAGGAAGTGGCCACCCAACAAGGCTCCCAAATCACCAACCCTTCATTCCCACCTTCCTTGCACCTGCTTGGCCTTTGAAAACTCTCAATTCCCATTTCGCCGCCGTCGTTGATTTCATTATCATTCATCTCCTCCTCACTTCTCTCCTCACCGCTCTCTATTTCTGCCTCTTCTTCTACTTCCACTCCATCTGATTCTTCTACTTCCTTCTCTGAGGCTTCGGTTTCAAAGTGAAACCGAAGCCTCAGGTGACCATCGCTCCTTTCGGCTTGAAAACAAGCACGAGGAGAAGGGACTGGAATCGCCTTAAGAACCAACCTACCGCCTTCCCTCTGGGGCCGCACACGGATGCAATCTTGACCAGCGATTGTTGTCAATGGGGGCGGGAACCGGTCGACCCGACTGTTCTTGTGCTGCCTCCTTCCTTCCCACCGGAGCGGAGACTTCCTCCCTGAGTCAGTATGAGGAGAGGAATTAAAACCATCATCTGACGCGATGTCACTTCCAGTTTCGCATCCCAAATTCTCAGTACATAATTCCAGGCTTTTCTCGCTTAGCGTGGACGAAGACCGAGTAAAGAGAGGAGGTTTGTAGGTACTCTCTTTATGAGTGTTGGTAAGAGAATAGATGGAACTCCATCCACCTACTGATGCTTCGTATTCTGCTGCATTGTTTGAGAACTTTCCAATCTCTTTAATGTCAGGTTCTGGCATGCACAGAGACCCATTGGCAAAATTTATGTCTTGGGAATCCACTTTTTGAGAAATCTGCTGTTTGGGTGAGGCCAACCGTAGAGTTAGGACACGTTTTTCGATGAGTCTAGGCTCAAGGCATGATTGGAGACCTTGGAAAATGGTGGAAGACATGATTTTACAAAAATCGGGATTTGAGAGAGAATGAGAGAGAAGTGGAGTTGGGTTGTTTGTTGGGAAAGAAAATGTGGAAAAGAGATGTTAGATTACAAAAAGGATGTGGGGGTTTTGGGGGAGGAGATTGAAATTTTGAAGAGAATTCATGTTTCTCTGGAAAGAAGAAATTGAAGGAAGGAGAGAGAGAGAGAGAGAGAGAGAGAGAGAGAGAGAGAGAGCATGAAAAGAATGGTGAAGGAGAGATGTGAATTTGTAGTCGCCAAAAGTGACATAGACTGGAATGATGCAACCACACAATAAAAGGAAGAAAAGAAGAAAAAATGTAAAGAAATGAAAGCATTGTAACTTCTTTCCATTGACACGTCAGGTGGGCCACACCATAAAAGATTGGACGGCTAGAAAAAGATTTCCTTTTAACCGTTAGTTTTTACTTTGTACATTGTTGCCAACTTGAGGAGTTAAACCGTTTGAGTTTTATCAGGTAAAAGATCCAACCATTATTGAACGCGGATTACCTACTGAGTAACTCAGTACACTGTAGCCTACTGAATAAACTCTGTAGGGTACACCGTGATTTATATTTATTATCCACTCCGTCCATACGTTGTATCATATTATTTTATAGCACGAGACCAAAATTGAAGTATATCCAAATCTCAAGTAGACCACAAAACAGGAAACAGTGGGGATAATGCCTCCACTGTTGAAACCTACCCACAGTAAGGTTTTATTTTCATCCAAACTGTTATATAAGGTCAAACAGACATGGATTAAGGGAAAACACAAATATCAGCTTGACCCAAAACTTCTACGGCCCTTAAGATGTTTTCAACGGCAGACATTCAATTCCCACTGTTTCCTGTGGTGTGGTCCATTTGAGCTTTGGATATCCTTCAAGTTTGGCATCATGCCCTAAAATCAGCTGGAACAATGGTGGACAGAGTGGATAAGACACATACATCACGGTGGGTCCCACAGAGTTTACTCCGTACGCTATGGCGTACTGAGTTAGTATGCAATCTGCGTGGACCATTATTTCTAACCAGAAGGAAAGGTCGGGTCTCAGATCCATGTACCATATTAGCATATGTAACTCATGAGAGGGGGCGCCGTCGGTGCGGGTGGGGCTATTGCGCATACCCGCAACGATCTAGACCGTCCAAGTCGTGGAGCATATAGTGGATGGATCGTGGTCCGAAAATTACAACGATCTGCGAATTGCGAACCATTAAATTATCGGTCCGGATCGTCTAACCCTTACCAACTCGAAGACATATATTCCATGAGACTGACGATGACGTATTCTACTTTTCATGTTGACCGTCCATCTCATGTCCACCATTTCAACAGTTGGGATTGTCCCAGTGGGGCCCACAATGTGGACAGTCTGGATCAGCACGCATGTATGGAGGTCACGTTTACGGTGGTTGGGTTGCTACCATTTAGGTGACAAACACACAGCTTAGTCAGCCCAGGGGCCAGTGGTTTCCTTGCCATTCTCTTTGGGAATTTATTTGATACTCTGGCTACATATAAACCTTGATACTCATGCACTTGCAGATGATCACGTGCCGTTTGTTTTCTCAAATTAAACCAATTAACTCGTAAAACCCATGTAACTGGTTTACAGTCCAAAAGCCAGATTATTTGAACAATCTCAGCCTCTATTCATGGACACTAGTGTGTGGAAATAAGACCTTCGGATTCTTTTCATTGCTAACCGTCCAATAAATGTCCACAAATCAGATACTCAGATAACCAAATAAGTATATTTTTTTTGTTCATAGTACTTCTAAATAAGTAAACATACTTTGAACGGTTTAATTTGAATTATTTGTACGGAATGTACAATCTTATTAAGTAATTCACAAGCTCCTGCATATCATCCATCACACTCAGCCAGAGTATCAATGTTTCTCTCATTCAATTTTGCTACCCTTCCAAAAGAAAACCAACAAAAATAACAGAGATCGCAGGATTCGATCAAATATTTGAAGAAAGCGATGGCCCACCACTGATCAAATATTTTAATGCATTACTTTCAAAATTAGCGGCAAGCCCTTGAAAGTTGAAATTGAATACATGCACACATTCCCTTCTTTTCTACTCATATTATGACAAGTGGGGCCCACTTTTCCCTCATCCAGACCGTCCTTCCGTTGTTTTGCCAATAATGGACGGACCAAAATTTCTTCAAGATTGGAGATCGTAGCCGCAAGTTTGGAACTTTTCTTCCGCTGAATGTGGACCGTTGCTGTATTTTTCATCCTAACCATTTGCACGCGATGAATTCAAAAGGTTGGGATTATCCTATTGAGGATATTTGTATGGGTTGGTCCATCCACTGTGGTGTAAGAGTTACTTACACTCTGGAAGAGTGTGATGGTTGATACGCAGGTGCACAGAAATGGTACACATTTCATACGTTAACTCAAATTAAACTGCCCAAATTGTGGGACCCACTGTTGGTAGGTCATTATCCAAAATAACTATTGATTGAAGGATACTAACCTTTGGTTAAAAGCCATTTAATTGTTAAATTTAGACCGTTGGATCATTTCATCTGGACCGTCCATTAACTTTCACCAATCAGCCAGTCTGAAGATTAAGTCAGTGTAATGTTAGCTTCATATATGCTGTGATCAGTGATTAGGATGGTCTGATTTAAGCTAACCATCTGCCAAGTCTGCAAGATCTTAGTGCCTGCGTATCAACTATCACACTCTACCTGAGTATCAGACTTTTTTCACACTTAATTATTATTACTCGCAAAATGGATAAAAGTCAATAGATTCCCCATGCATCGGGGACGCGGATTGCGTGGTGACCCCTACATCCCATATCAGGACTCTGTGGGGCCCACCGTGATGTATGTATTTTGTCCACACCGTCCATCCGTTTTACCGGCTAATTTTAAGGCATGAACCCAAAATTTAAGCATATCCAAATCTGAAGTGGACCACACCACAGGAAACAGTGGGAATCGAACGCCTACTGTTGAAAAATTCCTGGGGCCACAGAAGTTTTTGGATTAAACTGATATTTCTGTTTTCCATTTATCCAGATCATTGTGACCTTATGAAGAGGTTGTATGGAAAATAAACATCAGTGGGCCCTCGTTAGGTTTCAAAGGTGGGTGGATGTCATTATCCCTCCTCATTCCTGTGGTGTGGCCCACTTGAGTCATGGATATATTTCGATTTTTGGCTCATGCCCTAAAATGAGCTGGAAAAACGGATGGATGGTGCGGATAAAACACATACATCATTACTCCACCTAACCAAGGAAAGAGTCAGAGCCTACCATCAATAGTCTGATTGGTCCACCTAGGCAATGGCATACTGTGGTCAACAGCTCTTTCTCATGTGAACCAATCAGATGGCTCTCATAGGCCAATAGCAGATAATGAAACTTTGGGCTAAAACCAGCCGTTGCAAAGTTTCAACTTAGGGTGACGACTAGTGGGCCACGAATGGACGGTGGCCGATGGTAAATGAATTTCATCCATTGCCAGTTTCCAACCACTCAGTCAATGGACTAATGAGTGATGCAAACTTTTTTTTTGCAAAAACCGGGGATGGATCGGATACCGTCCAATTTCCAATGAAATAAAAGGTACAAAGTGGGTTGTGGTCCACCGTTCATTAAATATCGTCAATGATCAACTGATGTGCATCCAGTGGTTGAAAATGAAGCCCATCTAGATAATGAAAGAGTGCAGAAGAAAATGCACGATTGACGAAAATGTGGGCCGCTCGGAAACGAGTTTGGACGTCATCGAATACGTACGTGCATGCGCCCAAAGGCTTCCTGGAGGAGAATAACTTTGGTACTCTGGCGGTTGGTGTATGATACGCAGGCACTTAGAAATACAAGTCCACGATTTATTGTGGTCGAAGTTGAGTTTATGCACTCCACATGTACAATTTTTTAGTGCTCTGTGTATGAACTGTCTTACAATGCCTCAGTTATGTTTATTTGCTCTTTTTCTCTTCCCTATTTGCAGTAATTAGGAGCCCGTTTGTAAGGTATTTTTTAGATCTACGATAAATTTAAATACATTTGTAGGATTTGATTATTTGGGCGCAAAATGGACGACTTGGATAAATCCATATCAACCCATTGATAGGATTTGATTGCTTGGACACAAAATTGACGACTTAGATAAAACCAATGTTAGAAAGTATATCATAAAATAATATTGGAAACTAAAAGACAAAAAGTAATCATATATGTTGTTGATGTAAAAATCTGGTGCACCCTCACCGGGCTGCTGATTTCTTGAGCACTATACGGGGAGAAGACAAAGAAGACCCTATCTAGAGCAAGGGATCCTCCGTTGCCCAAAGTTAGGCTAGGAATATGGGTCTAGAAGTGTAGGGTGGTTCTAGGTGAGAGATTTTGCATACCTACCTCTTCCTATAGGTGGGTCCTTTATTTATACTGTTCATAGGACGTGATGGACCGTCATTCCAAGCACGATTTCAGCCATTAGGCGAGATGTGCGCGTCCAGTGATGTTGTCGGTTATCCTAAGATTGTGCGTCGGGTGTTACTCCTGTCGTGCTTTACTGGGAGGGAATCTCACGCCTAGCTGATTTGGCCTAGCCCTCCTAGTCCAGGAATGATGGCTTGAGCCAAGCTCTGTCAAATCGGCTGAGGACAACTCGGATTGGGCTTTCTATAACTGAGCCCTGTTGCTTGGTCAGGGACGATCCGAGTCGACCCAAACGTGAGCAAATCAGTCTGAGCTATGGCTAGGACCTGATCTTTTGTTGGATCTGGCTATACTTGATGTCCTATTAGCCTCGTCAAGTCATCCAGTTTCTGGTGAGTTTGATCGGCCACAGACTTGAGAGCTCAACCTCTTGAGGGCTATGTATGCAATCCTCATGCCAATTCTCATAGGTAAAGGATGACTTAGTGGAAGGTTGTTATCACACAAACTCAGCACAAAGAGACTTTGATTGGGTTAAGATGCAAGACGCACACTATATCATATCTTTAGATAATAATAACTTTCCGATGGATACTTTGTTTCATACTATGGTAGTCATTGAAAAGTTATTAACGAGTGCCAAAGTTATAAATAGTGTATTTTTATTATTATTATTTTTTTTAAGGTCATTTTAGGAGTTATTTTTTAATTTTTAGTCAAAATTTATTGTTTTTAATAAGTTGTACTTTTTTGATATTTCTATGTAATTTAGAGTTTGGAAAGTCCTAAAGTAACTTAAAGTTATTGATTGAGTCATGTGGGAGAGTTTGAATTAGTTTTGAAGACATTTTTATTTCTAATAAATTTATTATTTTAGAAAAAGTTTTACTATTTTGATAAATCAAGAAGTTGAGATTTAGAGCTTATATAATCATATGAAAAGGCTTTGTAAACAAACTTTCATCAGTAATATCAATTTTATTTTTAGAGATTTTTCATTTTCTTATAAATTCTAAGGCCATTCTTGAGAAGAATGTGATGATCTATTCTCTTTCTCTATACTCCACTACATTATTTGGTATTGGAGACAACTCACCGGTTGATATTAGAGCGAGATCTTTATTCATATCATAGCGTCAACAACATATCAAACAATAATAATCCTTTGGATGGTACTCTGGGGAATACTTATGTGATTGAAGCAAAGTTTGGGGCCTTTTATCAAAAGTTCAATCGTTTAATATAAGAGCTATAAGTAAGAATTTCTTAAGTACTTAAATGTAACACCCTGTACTTTCAGTACTCGGGTGCTACTATAGAGATCTAAATCAGCTTGCATGTGTGTGGGAACACACGTGACTCACCTTATGCATCATCATCCGATGGTCCTCAATCTATCCATCTTGATCATCTGGTACAATCTCATTCAAATATTAAATCATCTGACCGTTGACTCTTAGGGCGGACCATCATGGATTGCAACTCACCAGAATTTAGACCAAACTCATAGATCCATAATATCTAACTTGAAGGCCTACTACCTAATTATTACACTTAGGGCATCAGATCATTAATTCGGCCATGGGCCTTTATCTAGGCAACCCTAGGACCATTGACAAATGATTTTGAGGCAAACCGACCATTGAATTATAGAGCAAACGTTGCTATTGAGTGTACAACTATGGAGATGCACATTTGTCCAAAATAACTTAATCAAATGGTTCGATGGAGTGATGCACTGTAGCCTGTGAGTTTAATAGCTTAAGAATCATGTAAAGGTGACCATTCAGATGCACCTATACTAGTTCATAACCCCTAAAACCACCCTAGGTCAAGTTAGGAGCTATCTGCCCATAAAATTGATAGAAATCAACAAATTTAAATAAATTAAATCCTTGATTTTCAAAATTCTATAATCTATCATTAAAAACTATGACAATAATAATAATAATAAACATTATTAAAAGTGTTGTAACATGTTATAAAAACATAATAGGTCATAAAATCCAAAATCTAGTCGTTGATTTCTACCTTAAATGGTCCCTTGGGTCCTTTTAACCGTTGACGATTGATTTCGAGATGACCTGATTGTCAGATCGACGTGAGTCCACAAATAGGACCTAAACCAAGCTGTGGGGCCCACCTAAACTTTAGATTTGCCTGATTTTCTGGTATGAGGCCTTAATAGGCCCCCCAAACAGAATGGACGAAATGGATTGATCACAAACATCACAGTGGACCCCACTTGATGGGCTGCGTGTGCACAGATGGTGCAAACCTGCCGTGCACCGGGCGTGTGCCAGCCCGGTCAAAGTCGGGTTGACTTGACGTTTTCCCAAAGGAGAAAACTCTCCCACCTTCAGCCGTTCAAAAACGGCTATTTGTGTTTCTCTCCCACGTTTGATTGAGATGTGGCCCACCATCTCATCCCTGTTGGGGGATCCAAACCGCCTATCTGATAGAGCGTCCATGGCTGACCAAAACCATGGTTGGTCCACCTGAAGAACCGCGCCCATGTACTCACAAATACAGGCGCAAGCGGGCTAAGTGCAACCATCCTCTTTCTAAAAATGGAAAGTTTTGGTTTTCTTGCCTTTACATGCTGGCAATCCACGTGCCCTTGCATCCTTCCATCTCAACTATCCCTTGGAGGGTTATCTCAATCATCCATGCCATTTGCAGAGGATAGGGTTTTAGGTAGAAAACTAACAACCGCAAATAGCTCTCCCCTAGTCGTTTTCTTCTTCCTTCAAAACCACCACCCAAACGTTCATGGAGCTTCGATTTAAGGCATCCTTAAGCTTCACAGCAATGATTCAGACCCTCCAACATGTTCACTTCGAAGGAATGTGTTCAGTAGTGGAATCTGCCATTAATGGCCAGTCTTCTTCCTTACCATTCTACCACACCGGGCCATCTCGAATCCGGTTGTGTTCGGTTTGGGTCGGGTTAGAAGCCCTGCTGGTTGATGCAGGAGAAAGGAGGAAAAGAGAGGGAAGATGAAGGAGGCCAGACTACTGGTCCGACTGTCGGCGTTGCACGATCATCAGGAGGCGTTAATTGAGCCACTTCAGCAGCCGTACGCGGCACCGAGTCGACTCAACTGGTGCTAAGGACGACACAGGTATTGCCTGGACACCCCACCTCTATAAGGAATGATCAGGACCGTCAGTTTAGTTGCATCCGTCAAGCGGCCTTGATTAGGATTGGCAGCAATGGATATGATCGTTTTGCCGATCAGATTTTTGTGAATCTCGACACCGCAAATGCCTTAGCTAGCAAAGAGAATAATCGGGTCTGTAATGATTCAGACTAGGCCAACTCGAATTGGTCGACTCAGCAGGCCTCGGTTGAGGTAAATCTCAGTGGACCACGCCACCTACATGATGGGTCGCACCTAAGATGAATCTCAGTGGGCCACATCACATATCTCGGTGGGCCACAACAAAAATCTCAGCGGGCCTAGCCCTTTGAAAATAGTATAGTGGGCCCAGCCCTTTGAAAGCAGTGTGATGGGCCTAACTCCTTGGAACCATACAGTGGGCCCGGATCTTTTGAAACAAGGTAGTGGGCCGAAACCAGCCCACGTTCTGGGCTGAAATCAGCCTAAAAAGGTGGGCTGAGGTCAACCATAGTTGGGCCATGAACTGGGCTATGCCCAGCCTCATTTTGGGCCGTAATCTGGACCAGGCCCAGCCACCAATCTGGCCGCCATTTTGGGCCGAACTTAGCCCACAAACTGCTTATGGGTCTGGTAGATTGTCGGGCCAGGCAACTCTTACTCTGTAACCTTGTAGCTAAGTTCCTCTTAATTTTAGAGAAGAGGGTGTAGGTTTTGTTCACCCTTAAAATGCTAGATTTGTTGTATTAATATCATTACTACCACTCTTGTTATTAGGATTGCTAATATTAGGTGTGATTAATCATTAGTGGATAATCTATGCTAAAACAAATTATTATAAACAAGGTTGCGATTATTAAATAGTAGTATTTTATTTAACCCTCTTAAATATTATCCTTAATGTTAGACCATAACTAGATTCATTAATGATAACTATTATTATTATCATTTGAAAATATCATCATTTTCATTACGGGATTAGTATAATTCTTGTTAATATAATTATTAGTATCAGTCCTTATTATACTATCGTTAGTGAAGATTCTAATACCATTAATTGTCTTATTTAAGAGGTTATCAGTCATTATACGAATGTTATATAATGCCGGTATGTTTAAATATGAACTTATGAGCCATCATTATTAATATGGATGGATTAATACTCCTATTATGAATATTATTTGACCCATTGTACAATAATAATAATAATAATAATAATAATAATAATAATAATTTAGGATTCAAATCCTAGAATCTAAGCATTTAACTAAATCCTAGGTTAAGACCCTAACCCTAAATAGTGAGTAAGCTTGGATCTAATTGTACAACTTTACAATTGATGATAGGAATTAATTCCAAGGGAATCGCATTTTATAGCGGTGCAAGCGATTCAAACATAAGGTGATGACTTTTCCCCTTAAGCTTTCCATCTCTAAATTAGATCAAGGACAACTTTTAAAATTGATTATGAATGATGTCTAAGAGCTTGATTAATTATATGATTAGTTTACTTGGATATATGTTGAGAATTGATCATGAATATCAAATGCATATGCTAGACTTTGATTCATTTAATAGTTCTTGAACTGTATTTACACTTGCACTTAGGTTGTACTCTATTAGGATGGTATCTTAGTTTGATACTTGATCTTTATGCTAGTTGGATATGCTATTGTATTATTTGCAAGACACACGTGAATCGAAATCTCTCTATTTTGTGAGGTGAACCGCTATTTAAGAAAGAGAGTCCGTACTCAGGGTGTGATGAGACTGATTGTGCTAGAAATAGATCATCAACATAGAGGTTATGTTAGTGACAATTTATTCATGGGACTTACCACATTTGGGGTGAATCCACCTATTTGATTTTGGGATGAACCGCTTGACGTTTTTATTCACCGCTGCTTACTCGTGTTTAAGGTAGGTCTACTGACTCCCTTTAATCGTCGTATTTTAGTATCTTTGACAGTCATTTCCACTCAACATACAAGGCTAGTTTTCCATACATTGAGAATTGATTGGCCACGTATTGATGGCACACACCTTAAGGTGGTAGACTCATGGGCCGGGGATGGTGGTCATGAGACACTATGCCCCAGCCATTGGTCTACGCTGGTGATGAGCTCCTGTAATGACCTTGAGTCTATTTAAATCGGCTGATTGTAACTGAACTAATGATGGTTTGGCTAATCATGCATACATGACACAGACCAGCTTCTATCACTAACATACATGATGTACGATATGAGTCGTTATGCGGTATATGATGTACGCACGTGATGTGCTTCGCTAACGGTCAGCCTCCTTGCATGGGTGACAAGCCCAATGTTTGCACAGATGAGCATCCCGGGGTGATGATGCATTTACGCATCCATGCATATAATAAGACTGTATTTTGTTATGTTTTAATTACCTTGCTACTTTCATGTTATACTTGTTTGAGGCGGCGGTATGTAATCTTGAGGGGAATTCATACTAAGTTGGCTACTCATCCATCAAATATATAACCGCACAGGTAGCACAGGTGGCTTAAGTGATTTTCAGGTATAGATGGATGAAGTACCGAGTAAATGGCCAGAGATGCATGGTTGTATGGTCAGGAGGAGCTATGGGGTCTTGCGGATCAGATTTATATACTTCTTTTTATTTCTCATGTATTAAATCATGATAATTTTGTAATTATTAATTTCAGAGACATCAGTTGTATAAGTCATTATGGGCAGCTTCTCGTATATTTAAATGATAATGCAACTTTCCTTTATGTTTGATTTATCCATACTACGCTAACTGCTAACTCTGAACGATAAAGAATATATATATATATATATATATATATATATATGTCATATAAAAGGACTTTTTAAACAAAAATTTCATCAATAATGTCAATTTTATTTTTCATCTTTAGATATTTTTTATGGATCCAAGGGCTATGCTTGAGAATTAAAAAATGATTTCTTCTCTTTCTCCACACCCTACTACGGTAGCCCCACATGTACATATCTAATACAAATAATGAAATCCCTTTAGACCACAAATAAGGAACAGAACCTCTTAACTATTACAAATAACTTCTTTGAATAACAATTGAAAACTATTCCCAACTCATTTTTGCTTGGGAGGTGAAAGAAATGTGTTAATGCATGCTGAGGAATTAATGTTATATTTGTTTAAACTTATCTCACTATTACGGACCACTTAAAGCATGGATATGCTTGATTATTTATGAGACTCCTCTAGTGATAAAGACCTTGGATACTTACGTGTTTTAATGGTCTCTACCATGGTGTCCCTCCTAAAGACTTAGGAGACCATAACAGTGCAGATAGTTGACCTTAGAAGGTTCCAATGGGCTTAATAGTTATATCTGAGGAGTTTAGCTTCATTAAGTGAGTCCTATAGGAAAATATGAGGATTAAAGCCTCATCTTATGCTTTATAGGTAAATTCAAGGATTATAACCTCATTTTCTTTTTTATAGTTTAACTTTAAAGTTACTTAATTTTAAGTCTCATATGTTTATTACTAGACTATTGTTGGGGGTCAAATATTGCATATTATCCCCCATTTATTACTTGATTTTATGAACATGATAATGCTTAATGTTCTATTTTAATCATGTTTGTGTTACAAGGTGAATTTAAGAGCTTAGATTGAAAAGGATGCTAAAAGCATGAATTTAACGCTCAAGAATCACCAAAGCCAAGGATGGATCTTGTGAGACCAAGAATGAAGAATTCGCATGGCAAAGATCCAAGAAAACCAAGTGAGGAATGAAGAGTATTGAAGACTTGAAGTGAAGAAAAGAAATCCTGAATTGTTCTAAAAACAAACATATTCCTGAAAGTGTCCTGAAGAAGCATATTCTGAAACACTGGGGCATTCTGTGAAATTGTGCAGAGTGAAGTCTATTTTGGAAAACTGCGTAAAATTTTAGAGTTTTCCAACTAGGTGCGGAAGTTGGAGTTCTACAATTATAAATAGGACTCCCCAGGATGTTCTTAGGCATCTTCTAGGGTTTGTGGAGTGGAGCAAAAGCATGGAGAAGTCATCGCCAAGAGTTTTTCTTCCCTTTCCTTAGTTGTTTTTATGTTTTTCTTAAGAGATTCTAGTTCAATCATATCTATGGTTGGCTAAACCTCTTAGCTATGGCTAAGAGGTGAAGCTTGTAGCGTGATAGGATGTTTTCTATTGCTTTGATTCATGTTTAAGTTGAACTATCTTTGATTCTAGTTTAATTATAAGAAATACTTTCAGTTTTTAATGGTTTGTTGTGACTTAAATTACAATAGATCTGTGATAGCTTTGAGTATGTTCTTTTCATGTTTTGGGATTGTGAATCTAGGAAATCTTGTTGTTCACCATCGTCCCTTAAGCATGTTTGGATGATGGAATCCTCCCTAATTTTCACAATTCTCTCGGATTGATTGTGGGATTAGTAAATCCTGTCATGAGCCATTGTCTTATGGGCATGGTTTTATGATGGAATCACTTCTAGTTCTCACACCGCTTGTAAGACTAGTATCCTAGTTTGTACCATTCTGTAAGCTTCCTCAATCCTCCCCGTCGAATTCTGGCAACCCGCGACCTATAATCGGCGTTTTCGCACAATCCTAAGTCACATCTTATAAATCCGAGTCGACTCAACCTGAGACTTATACCATTGCAACCGCGCCATCACCGCAGTTCCAATGCCTCATCTCACGCGCCGATGCGATACCTAAGACAGGAGTTGTGGGCCAGCATATATTCTAAAGAAACGCCGCGCGTTGTGAATTCAGAGAAAATCTTTACAACCCGTCACATCAATCGATCACCTCAAGTCAAGTACACATCCCATCACTCCCCTTACAACACCCATACCCTACCCATCTCTCTCCCATTCCCAAAGTCAACTCTCTCTCTCTCTCCCCACCCATCTCTTTCTTACAACACCATCCCTCTCTCCCATACATCACTCCATCCGATCCCATTCTCCACCAAATCCTAGGCCTCCATGAGAGAAAAATTCTAAGGAGAGAAAGCCTAGTGTGTGGCCCACTCCCTACCCCTAAATCCTCATCTCTACCCTTCAATCGTCATCATCTACCATCAAAGGTTGAGCGTAGGAGCTAAGGAAGCCAAGGGACCAAGAAGAAGGCCAATCGGTGGGTGATTTTAGGATATCCAACCCTTGATTTTCATTTGAGGGCCCACTTGTGATGGGACCCATTTTGATGTATGTACATGGAGGAGTTCATAGTGGCGGAGCTCCTCCTATCTCCACCGTCTCTCTCTCTCTCTCTCTCTCTCTCTCTCTCTCTCTCTCTCTCTCTCCTTTCCTTATCGTATGGTGATGATGATGATGAGGTGTGTGACCCACCTAATGTGTGTGTGTGTGTGGCCCACCATCAAGTATGTATTATATCCATGCCACCCATATGTTGGGCCCACCTTGCAGACCGGGGACTACCATGGCCGTCCGTCTGGGACAGCCTGTTGAAAGGGAAACCAAATATCATCTTTATTCCAAGCCGAGGTGGGCCACATGTGTGGACCCACCCCTCATATATGTGTTTCAACGATGCTGTCCATCCATGGGTCCCACGTGGGGACTACCATGGCGTACGTGTTACAGATCCACACAGTCCAGAACTCTGGATGGTGGGTCAGCTCATGAGGTATGAATTATATCCATACTGTCAGTTTTTCTGACGGGTGGGACCCACCCACACGTGTAGCTGGGGGCCACCTCTGATATATGTATTTTATATCCCCTCGTATGTTCGTTTTACAGGACAGTGGGTCCCACTACTAACAGACGTCAGCAAGTTATGCGGGCCACCATGCTGCAGTGTTGTATCTGCACTGTTCGTGCAGTGGCCCACCTTGATGTTTGTGTTTCTCACACCATCCATCCAAGGTGGGACTCCACCAGGAGTATGTAGCCACGCCGTCCATCTGCCATGTGGGGCCTACCTTGATGTATGTAAATCCAGACCGTCCGTTGGACAGACGTCCAACCATCTAGACGGTGGCATGATTTAAAAAAAAAGGAAAACAAATAAAATAATATAAATAATATATATATATATATATATTATTATATATATAATATATTATGGTGGGCCCCATGTGTGACCCACCTTTGTAGAAGCAGATTGGCCGGTGTACCCACAGCAGTTATATAGCTGCAGTATTGACGTCAACAAGTTCTGTGGGTTACATCCACACTGTCCATCTGTATGGACCCTACACGATGTGATCTAGAACGCCCAGCAGTCTGAACGTGGTCGTGGACCACCATGTTATATGTATTGTATCCCACCGTCCATCTGGACGGTGGGGACCCAGCCACATAGTTGCTGCATTAAGGTCAGCAAGTTCTGTGGGTCCCACCAGCGGGTATGTGCTGTATCCGAGCCATCCAATTGCTGGACCGGCCCGGGTAATAGCTGGGGTATTGACGTCAGAAAGTTTTGTGGGCCCGATCACAGGTATGTGTTGTATCCAAACCGTCCAGGAGGGGACCACCCTAATGCATATTATATTAGTCGTCCATCTGACGGGCTACGTGGGGCGCACCATGATGTATTCATGATCCACACCATCCATCTATCAAGTGGACCACATTGCATAAACAGTGGAAGGTCAAACGTCTACTATTGAAACCCGTTTGGGTTCTCAGAAGTTCGGGATCAATATGAAATTTGTTTTCCCTCTAATTCAGGTCTTTGTGACCTTATGATCAGATTGGACAGAAAATAACGTTATGGTAGGCCCTACCTTGATGATATGTTGTATTTGAGGCCCGATGTGTTGTATTTGTGGCCCATTTGGCAAGGTCCATTATGATGTAATTGTGGCCCATTGATGAGGCCCAAAAATGAGGTATTTGTGGCTCATAGATGAGGCCCAATATGTTATATTTGAGGCCCATGAGTAAGGCCCAATGTGATGTTTCTGTGGCCCATGTGAGGAGGCCCATTGTGATGTGTTTGTGACCTTTGATGAGGCCCAATGTGATGTTTCTATGGCCCATGTGAGGAGGCCCATTGTGATGTGTTTGTGACCTTTGATGAGGCCCGATGTGATGTATGAGAGGCCTGTATGATGAGGCCCAATGTGATACAATGTATATGAGGCCTTTGTGTGAGGCCCAATGGGATGTGTATGAGGCCATGGGCCCACTATACGTGTGGCTCTATGTGGGCCACTCCTTGGGAGCAATGTTGGTTAAATGTCCACATTGATGGGCAATGATGGTTAAATATCCACATTGTGACCTTTCCTTAAGCCTTTGTTAGGCCTATTCTCATCATTCTCTAAGTGGGTTGACCATAATCATTGGGGCCCATTGATGTTTGCATGACCCGCTTATTTATATTGGATTAACCCATAACATTGGGCCCTCATTGGTTGCTCATAGGATTATTTCCTTTTAATCTTGGAGTCCATTTAGGACTTATTTGGGCTCCTCTAGGGCATATAGCGGGCCATATGATAGTATGGAGAAGGAACCCTTTCCAGATCCTTAGGTTTATAGGTAGGCCACCTAGGCCCAACCTTGATATGAGGAGAGTTCATCCTCACCGTAGACAGAGGGATCCATGCTATCAGATTTGGTATATCCATAGTTGAGGACTGAGACCCCGTCTTGTATATAGGCCGATTATCGATGCTGACTATGAGTACGTGCTAGTATAACATCATGATTCAAGCCATTGATATAGTATGAGGCCCATTGTAATTGTATTAGGCTCATTCTCATTTCCCCCTTAGTGGGCTAACCCAAATTGATGGTCCCCCACTATTATTAGTATGATCCATCTTACCTTATTGGGCTATCTCAATTCTTTGAGTCCTCATTAATGACAGTAGAAGTATCCAAACCTGGAGGCCCATTCTCAGGCCCATGAGTAGGCCATCTAGACCCATCCTTGTTATAAGGAGGATGTAGTATCACCTTTGGCCATAGGTAGAAGGATCCGTGGTATTAGATTTGGTATATTCACTTTTGAAGACCAATCTTCATATTATGGATTAGATCTGCTGTCCTTCTACGGACTCCACCATATATATGGGCCGATCATCGATTACGAATATGTTGGTATACGCACTGAGTATGTGTTAGCATAACATTGTGATTGTATGAAGCCCATCGTGACCATATAAGTCCTATTGTGATGGTATGAGGCCTATTGTGTATGTATGAGGCCCATTATGATGTGTGAGGACCATTGTGTTGTGATGGTATGAGGCCTATTGAGAATGTATGAGGCCCATTGCGATGTGTGAGGACCATTGTGTTGTGACGGTTTGAGGCCCATTGTGACTAGATGAGGCCCGTTGTGACTAGATGAGGCCCATTGCGATGTGAGAGGCCCATTGTGATTGTGTGAGATCAATCATTATTATATCCGATAATCATGCATAACATCATGTTACATGCCCATACGCATCATCTGCATTTTTGATATGAGATGCGGTTGACCATTACATATGCCATTCGACAAGTTGTTTATAAGACTCCCTGATAGGCAGAGTTGCCTCACATGAGCACACAGTACACGCGAGTTTGATGCATGACTGGATGATATGACTCATATATCCCGTATTTTGTGATATGACCACTGTATGCCCTATCGACATCAGGGCCATAGCCTCGATAGGCATATCGTGGATGGCCAGATGGGACACCGAAAATCTTTTCTACATGGGGTGCCATAGATGTTCCTAGGTGAAAGTCCCTAAACCCTCTTCGTACCAGAGGATGCCCTAACGTCTAGACCGAGTGGATATATATGAGCACATGAGGGCCGTATACCAGTAGGCCGCATCTTCCACTGTGTCAAGGTCGGTTGGGAGGGGGTGTAGCCTTACCCGCCCAAGGGAGTAAGCAATATTAGGCTGAGTCTGACCAACTCATAAATAGGTCTGTTATCGATGAGTCTGGCCCGATATTGGCAGGCGGATAGTGAGGTCTCTTCCACTTACCCAGTTGTACGCTTGATGGGGCGGCATGTGGTGTAAAGTGTACTAGACCCCGGTGATCATCCTAGAGATGTACGGTATTGATATGTGGACTTATTGAGCAGGAGTTGCATACTCAGCATTTTACTCATTCATTCATTTACTATCCACTCAAGCTGGTGGTACACAACTAATTTGATATGTTTACCTTCAAAATGACCAGGATTTTGGTTAGGCGCGCGACTAACCTGAGATCAGGAGTTTACCACATTGAGTCTCACTACAAAAAATTTCACTTTTATCGACGAAAATTTTCGTCGCTAAAAGCCAAAATTTTATAGGCAAAAAGTTTTACCAATGAAAATTTTTGTCAGTAAAAGACCGATGGTAAAGGCTTTTACCGACGAAAAAAAATTTCGTTAGCAAAGGTAAGACTTTTAGGGACGAATTTTTTCGTCGGCAAAAAATAAGTAAAAAACTTTTACCGACGATTTTTTTCGTAAGTAAAAAATATTTACAAAACTTTTACCAACGAATTTTTTCGTCGGTAAAAAATAAGTAAAAAACATTTACCGACGAATTGTTTCGTAGGTAAAAATATTTACAAAACTTTTACTAACGAATTTTTTCGTCGGTAAAAAATAAGTAAAAAACTTTACGGACAAGTTTCTTCGTAGGTAAAAATAGCAACAAAACCTTTACCGATGAATTTGGTTGTCGGTAAAAAATAAGTTAAAAACTTTTACCGACGATTGTTTTTGTAGGAAAAATATTTTATAATACTTTTACCGATGAATAATTTCGTCGGTAAAAAATAAGTGAAAAACTTTTACCAACAATCATTTTCGTACGTAAAAATATTTTAAAAAGTTATACTGACGAATTTTTTCGTCAATAAAAAATAAGTAAAAACCTTTTACCTACGAAAATTTTCATAGGTAAAAATATTTCACGATACTTTTACCTACGAAAATCTTCGTAGGTAAAAATATTTACAAAACTTTTACCTAAGAAAATTTTTGTAGGTAAAAGTCCCTTTTTTTTCACTGTTCCAGCACAAAATTCCTGATATACACCTGTTATAATATATTTCATCATATTCTTCCTGATATACACCTGTTATAATATATTTCATCATATTCACATTCACATCCATTTAAACCCAAACTAGTAAATCCATCCAAACATAAACTACATTCATCAAAACATAAACAATCTTATCCACATCACATTCATTCACGCATAAATACATATAAGTTTAACATCATAAATAAAAATATAAAAAATCACAAAGATGAAGGCGGAGGTGGTGGGGCATCGGTGGGTAAGCGTGTAACGAGAGCCTTAAACATCTCCATCATCCGTCGATCTTGCTCCACCCGCATCTCCTCCATTCTCCTCTCCTGCTCCTCCCTCTACCTTGCCTACTCCTCCATCCTCCTCCTCTCTTGCTCCTTCCTTTGCCTCATCAGCTCTCCATCCTCCTCTTCTACTCCTCCCTCTGCCTCACCAGCTCCTCCATCCTCCTCTCCTGCTCCTTCCTCTGCCTCGCCAACTCCTCCATCTTACTCTCCTGCTCCTCCCTCTGCCTCGCTTTGGCTCCTCTCTTCTTCAATCGCTTCGACGTCATGGACGATGACCTGTAGCTACCGAACCTCTCTCTCTCTCTGCGATATCAGCTCGGCGTACGGCACTGTCGCCAACGATGATGGATTGGCTAGAGGTAACTCTAGCGGGTGCCATGAGCTTGACACCATGGCCAAGCACACGCACATATTCAGAATGGGTGCCAAGCACCTCACTCAGGATCTTTGGCTCACTCCGCTGAGTACCATCAGGAGTGGGCTAACTGCGTAAGGTGTCTATCGCCTCCTGTGATGAAAACATATGAATTTTCATAATAAATGACATTATTATAATTCAATGCAATTAAATTTTACAATGTAAGGATTTTTACCCAATTCTTGCTAGCTGTAGGATGTACCTAAGATCCCGTTGCTTGCCGACAGTGAGTCCCTCTGTAGAGGTCTATTGGTCCAGGCTCCTGGCCAGTGAGGGAATCTTGCTGCGCAATCGAAAGGACAATAGTGTTAATATAAATGCATGGAAAGAATATATCAACTTATTAATTACCAGTAATTTCTTACCATGTTGTAACGAAGTCGTACAAATGACTTTGAACCAGCTACGTGGTTCACTTCTAACTTTCCCTTGTTGTCAGAATTTATTTTTCTCCTCTTTTGAACACATTATTCATAATACATTGTTATTAATTGTTACCATAAGATATCGTAAATATGTAAATATTACCTGAAAAGACTCAAATGAAAATCTCTCGCAGAGTATCCGCTAGTCGTCATGGGTAAAGTGCTGCGGTGTGGACTGTACACCAAGTTTTGTGGGCCCCACTATGATGTATTTGTTATGTCCACACCATCCATCCATTTTGAGATATCATTTTAAGTCATGAGCCAAAGACCGAGGCAGATAAAAATCTGTAGTGGACCCCACCATAGAAATCTTAGGTGTACCACACCACACGAAAACAATAGTAATTGGATATCCATCATTAAAATCCTCCTAATGCTCGCTATATTGTTTATTTGACATCCAATATGTTGATTAGGTCATACAGGGCCAGAGGAAGGGAAAAAACAAAAATCAGCTTGATCCAAAACTTTTATGGCCCCAAAATGGTATGACATCTAATATTGTACTATTTATATATATTTTTAGATGTCTTCACATAGTTTTAGATGGTATGGCCCACCTGAGTTTCGTATACGGATGATTTTTGGGATATCTCATAAGCTAAAGGGGAGACATCAAATGCACGGTGTTAATGTTCAACACACATCATGATGGGCCCATTTTACATGTCTGGTCCATTCACTCTATTTTATTGATCATTACACTCAATTTGACTAGTTACTCGCCTCGATAATGCTACACATGAGAAAGATATTGGGCAAACAAATTGATCAACAATTTGAGTGAATTTTGATTTAAACATCTGAAGTTATTTACTCTTCAATCTGGACTGATCAAATTGTCCAAAAATGGTTAAAGGTTGTTCATAATATCAAAGATATATGAATGAATAGAAAACACAAACATCTGATGATTCCCATCTAGAAGGTGTAATGTCCCAAAAATCAGGTTATTCTGCTCTTCACATAGGCCACAAATTAGAAAAGGAAAATTGATAGCTAAGAACAAGTTAGCCCATTCCTGGCCATTTGATCATCTTCTAAAATGTGATCCACTTGAGTAGTAGGCTAGAATCAGAGGCATACACGGTGGGACTCACCAGATGTACAACTTAGAGCTTGCACCCATGGGCTACTTTGGTACAAATGGTGGTATCTTCTCTCCATTTCTTTGATTTGTGGTCCATTGTTACAAAGTTGTAATTGAGCCAGGCCAATGTCTGTCCGTTCATTGCCTTTAAGCTAAGGACTCCAGCTTTAACTTACTCTAATAGCCTGCTAATTAAGGATCTAATCCCAAGTTCAACCTCTTTCATTAGCCATGTCTGTCTTCCGGCCCGGCCCGTTTGTTTTGCCTGGCCTATCTACGATTTCAAATTATTTTTATCATGGGTCGCACTTAATGAACATCTCAGATGTTGCATAAATTAGATGATCTGGCCTCAGGCTGGGGTCCTTCACAGTCATTACAGGTTAGCTTGGGGCCAACGTTTTAACTTGTGGGCCATACTTAGATAGATCCTAGCCATGCCTAGGCCGGGCCCATTGACAGCTCTAATACTAGGCTAGAATCAGTAATTTGAATAGGTCTGGCTCAACAGGTTCAAAATCCGGGCTTAAATCAACCCCAGCCTGATAGTCGCGAACCACATTGCTACTACTGATAGCCAAGCTAGGCCAGCCCAAGGGAAACTGAGCCGGGGCTATGATCTGAAAACCAGGTCTGACTCCCAGCCCATTCAGCTAGAAAAGAGACTAAGCCAGGCCTGGCCCAGTTCTCTAGTAAAGTTAGTAGGGAGTCCAATGTTGTTAAGTAATTGGGTCAGGCCCACCAGCATGGTTTTAAGATTTGGGCCTCGAGCTCATTTGTTAAATCTAAAATATATGAATGAATAGAAAACATAAACATCAGCTTGATCCAAAACTTCTATGGCCTCCAAGAAATTTTAAATGGTAGAGGTTCAATCACACTATTTCCTGTGGTGTGGTCCACTTGAGCTTTGGATATGCTTCCTTTTTGTTCTTTAGACCTCAAATTATCTGTTAACATGGATGAATGGAGTGGATAAAATAAATAAATAACGGTGGACCCCACAAAGTTTACTCAAGTAAGGGTAACGAGTAGCCTAAATGTAGTAGAGAAGGGTTCCTTAAAACATTCATAATCATATATTGGGTTTGCCTAAATGTGATTCACATATCCAACCCACTCATTATGTGTGTCTCACTTGGATGAGGGGTCAGACCAAGTTTCAACTGCATCCAAAACTTATGTGGGCCCCACCAAGTGCTTTTATATTTTTTAGGATGTCATCACTTGAGTTTCGTTTACTGATGATTTTGTAAATATCTCATAACCTAAAGGGGACACATCAAATCCACGAAGTTGATGTTCGACACACATCATGATGAGGCCCACAAAACTTACTAACATCAATTTTTAGGTTTTCATGAGGTCAATAAGTTGGGTCACAATTTTGACCAGAATATATGGCCCACTTTACATGTTTGGTCCATTCGCTCTATTTTACTAATCATTACCCTCAATTTGACTAGTTACTCGCCCCGATCATGCTACATATGAGAAAGATATTGGGCAAATAAGATTGATTAACAATTTGAGTGAATTTTGATTTAAACATATGAAGTTATTTACTCTTCAATCTGGACTGATCAGATTGTCCAAAAACAGTTAAAGGTTCAATTAGTGGATGTGCCTAATAATTTAGTAATTTTATTTTTCACAGATAAATTTTAATTTCCTTTTAAAAATAACATTTTTTTTTCAACATGTATATTTTTTCTCTTTTAACAAAATATCATTTTTATTAAAAAATATTTCAAAAAATATTTAAAATACAAATTCTGAATTTTTATTTTCAAAATCTCAAAATTTTCTCATATTTTAATTTCTTCTCAAAAAATTCGAAATGCCGATTTTTTTCTTCAAAAGCATTATTTTGTTCTCAAATTTTTTTTCAAACATAGTTAAAATTTCTAAACTTTTCAATATTCTTTTTCATGTGATATTACAAATCATTTAAATATTGCCTTTTAATATATATAATATATATATATATATAAATATATAATTCCACTCATATGATATAAAAACTATATATATATATATATATATATATATATATATGCAAATCATTTAAATATTACCTTAAAATTGAACTTTTTTACCAACGTAACTTTTCATCGGTAAAAGTGGTTCTCTGCTTTTTACTGACGAATATTTTCGTCGGTAAAAACATTATTGCCGACGGTTTTAGTTCGTCGGTAAAACTCTTACCGCAACACTTTTCAAGGCAGCAGGAAAATTTTCCAAGTTAAAAATTAAATCATTATTCCCGACAAAACTTTTCATCGGTAAAAGTGGTTTCGTGCTTTTTACCGACGAAAATATTCGTCGGTAAAACTCTCAACAGAAACGTTTCCATCTTAAATATACAACGCTTTTACCGACGAAACATTTCGTCGATAAAAATATTATTCCCGACGGTTTTGGTTCGTCGGTAAAACTCTTACCGTGACACTTTTCAAGGCAGCGGGAAAATTTTCTAAGTTAGATCATTATTCCTGACGAAAATTTTCATCGATAAAACTCTCAGCAGAAAATTTTCTAACTTAAATATACAACACTTTTACCGATGAATATAAAAATATTATTCCCGATGGTTTTAGTTCGTCGGTAAAAGTTAGGGCGAAAATTTTCTAACTTAAATATACAGGACTTTTACCGACGAAAATTGCCATCGGTAAAAGTGGTTCGCCACTTTTTACCGACGAAACTATTCGTCGGTAAAACTCTCTGCAGAAAATTTTCTAACTTAAATATACAGGACTTTTACTGACTAAAATGTTCGTCGGTAAAACTATTATTCCCGACAATTTTGGTTCATCGGTAAAAGTCAGGGCGAAAATTTTCTAACTTAAATATATAGGACTTTTACCGATAAAAATTTTTATCAGTAAAAGTGGTTTTGTGCTTTTTACCAATGAAAATATTCATCAGTAAAACTCTTAGTGGGAAAATTTTCAAAATAGCATGAAAATTTTCTATCTTAAAAATATAACACTTTTATCGACGAAAATTTTCATCGTTAAAAACATTATTTTCGACGGGAAAAAAATCATCGGTAAAACGGTACTTTTACTAATGAAAGTTTTTTCGTTGATAAAAACACTATTTCTTGTCGTGTCTAGCTATCCAAATTTAGGTATGAGACTGGTTTGGATAGAAGTCCCTTATGATGAACCCCCACGGCTTGCGATATTACGTACTATCATCCCGACTTCATGCTCTAGCTTGGTCATTTCACCGCATATTGCATTGCATTTTCAACACATAGCATTTGGTTTACTATGCTCATGTATTACATATTCTAAATGAGGTTGATGGTTTATGGACTCGCCGGGATCTGCATATTGCATACATCCGCGACATATGGTAGTTAGGTCGCTATGTTTCTGCATTTATATGGCCTAGATGAGACTGGTAGTATTCGTGGACTCGTTAGGATTTGCATATTACATTGCATCCTTAGTATATGATATTTGGCTTACTATGTCTCCATATTGCATAACTGATCTACATTGCTTCCTCAGTATATGATATTGGCTCATTATATTTTTGTATTACATAGCCTGGATAAGGCTGATAGTATTTATGGACTTACCGGTATGTTTTCACATTACTCTAATATTGAATGACTTATAGCCTTGCCAGCATTCCACTTACACTGATATTTATGTACTTGACACTTATCTTGCGCACACACATACACCACCCTCTAAGCTTTCTATAAGCTTCTGGAGCGTGCGGCAGAGCTTCTGGAGCTCTTTGCATTTACCTTGTGTTCCCCTTTCAGCACTATATTCAACTGTTTATATTAGTAGATATGTGATGATGATGTTGCCTTTGTGATTTGGGTAAACTTGTAGTTATACTTCTTACGAGATAAATGTACGTAGGAAAAAAAATCCTCCTTATAGGATCCCAGGATCAGAATCTGGCGTATAGGCACTGGGAGCCGAGGACCGGGTACTACAGAGGCTATCGGGACTGGATTCCAAGATCAGGAATTCTGTGAGCCCGGTTTCTGAGTTTAGGGCGTGACACTGCTCTTCCATTGAGAATTAGGTCAAAGGAAGTTCAAATTTGGTTTTACTGAGATATCTTCCAATTGGATAAGATGGGACTCTGATTCCAGTTGCGTCATTTAATCAAGCATAGATCTCCCTAATCTGTAAAAGTGGATCCTTGGAAACCCTAGTTTCCCACCTTTGAATTTCTTAAGTTTATCATTAAATCTCTCACAATTACTCTTTATACTTCCAGACTTAGGTTTTCATCTTCTTCTAGTTCTAGTTCTAGTTCTAGTTCTAGTTGCTTTTAGAAAACACACGAGATTAGTCCCTGTGGATTCGACCTCGGTCTCACCTAGATTATTACTATATCGCGACCCTACACTTGAGGTTGTGAACAAATTTTTTGCGCTGTTACCGGGGACTAACGGTTGCATTTTTCTGAGATTAACTAGTTTTAGAATTAGGTTAAATTAGAGTTTTTCTATTTTCTATTTTTAGGGTTTATTTTCTGCTTTTAAAAACTTTCTAATTCTAAGAATTCTTTTGCTTTTAGAAACTAACTTACTTTCTAATTCTAGGTTTAGAACTTTCTTAATCAGTTTTTTTTAGAAACTTTCCTTTTCTGTTTTTAGAAACTAATTTATTTTCTAATTCTATGATAGGATAAGATAAGATAAGATAAGATAAGATAAGATTAGATAAGATAGGATATGATACGATAAGATAAGATAGGATAAGATAAGATAAGATAAGATAAGATAAGATAAGATAAGATAAGATAAGATAGGATAGGATAAGATGAGATAAGATTAGATAAGATAGGATATGATAGGATAAGATAAGATAAGATAAGACAAGATAAGGGTTATTTCTAATTTGTTTTTAGAAACTGACTTAGCTTTTTCGGTTTAGAAACTTTCCTTTTTCGTTTTTAGAAACTTTCCTTTTTTTTCCTTTTTAGTTTTAGACACTAACTCATCTTTCTATTTTTATTTTTAGAAACTTTCTTATTTCTTTTTTTGAAACTAATTCACTTTCCTTTTTATTTTGCAGGATCCTAACATAGATCTCCTCCAATTTGGTAACTTCCTTCTAACTTCTCATCTACTTACTTTCCATATTGCTGTAGGATTTTTCTTTTATTCTTTTTTTAGGATTAGATTCAGAGCTAGGGTTTCACCATGCAAGAGTGGGAACATCAATTGCTGAGCTAGTTTTAGAGAGTGCGAGAAATTGTGAAGGACTGTCAGATGATTATATGAGGAAACAACCCATGTCTCAAAATTTTTCTGAAACCATCATCGAGAACCGAATGAAATACAATGCTCCACTAGTTAAGAAATCATTACGCGATCATATGCGAGAGAACAATTACACCCCACAGATTAAGAAAATAGTACGAGAGTGTTGGGGTTATCATAACTATGGGAGTGAGAATTATTATCACCCATCAGATAAGAAGAAAATAATGAGAGATTATATTATAGGTGATAATATGTATCAACAACCATCAAATTCTCCTACCTGTGACCTGTATGACTATAATCAGTGGAAACATCAATGTTGAGAAGATGAACCAGCAAGACATCATAGTAAACATTTTCTTGGGTCCTCTACCTTTGAAACCCAATTAGAAACGATCCAATAGGAGTCACTTCAGGGTTACACAGACAATTTTGTTGGCATCAAAAGAATGCTAGAAGTGCTTGATAATTCTCTGAAACCCAATCAGAAACGATCCAAGATGAGTCACATCAGCTAATGGAGGCTAGTTCACCCCAGCCTCAACCCAACACAATTCTTCATTCCCAACTCTCTACTTATGATCAGTGAAAACATCAAGATTGGGAAGCAGAATCAACAACGCAACATAGTGACAATTTTCTTGGGTCCTATACCTCTGAGATCCAACAAGAAACGATCCAAGAGAATTCACTTCAGAATTCCATATAAACTCTAGAGCTCAATCAACAAAACACACTCCAGAGATTTCAAGAACTTAAAAAAGATATACAACAATGGGGATCACGTGATACGATTATGGAAAATACTAAAACTGAGAATGAAGAGTTAGATTGCGTTAATGAGCATATGGTTCAATTTTTTAAAGAGTTGATCTCGATGACGGTCCAAAGGAATGATTAAGAGCAGTGGGTGTCTTTCAAATATAACGATAATGACACATTTCACTCACATGACAGACTTGGTTTTAATGATGAGGCAGAGGTTAGTTTATTCAAACTTCAACCCAATTTAGGAATAGAATGTGAGGAAAGCAATCCCATCCCAAGTGTGTACTACACTGAATTAGAAAATGATGAGTATTGGGATGACGATCATGAATGTGCAACCCAAATTTCCCTGGAATCAATCTTAAGTTTGGTCCAAGTTAATGATCAAGAAGTACACGAAGTGATCGGTCATAATGAGCTACTTCACGCATCTGACATGGCTGATTTAAATGTGGAGGATGATCCCCTTTCAACTGACCCTTTTAACTCTTATGAGACATGTTTAAACCACTCCCCAGAATTGAATGATGATATGATTCAGGAGATGGACTAGTTGCTCGATATGACTCTGGAAGTTGAAACCACCCAGTTGAAGCCACCATCTAAGTTGTACATTTTTTACAATACAATGTCTTTACTGAGTAGTATTGATAAACATAGTCTTCACATCAATTCTTTGCCTATTGATTCTCAATCTACCTATGAAAGGCAAGACAAGATACATCCGGTGACGATTTATTCTCACTGTGATGAAGAGCAAGAGATCATGTTTCCATCCACAACCAGAGATGATGAAATCCTTGGGCAGATTATCACAAATTTCAATGAGAAAAATGAGTCACTCTCAGCTAAATTTTTCAACTCTTCGAACGATTGCATAGCACACTTTGCAGATTCAAATGATCCCATGATACAAGACATAGTGAATACCTTGCATGATAACACCTCGGTAGTTGTTACTGACCGAGAGAACCCTTATTCTAAAATGTTTTCTTCCACAGATCCTGAATGTTTACTATCACAGGAGGGAGAGCTGACAATTGAACCGAAGTCTGAAACTTCAGAACGTTCTGAGACTACATCATCTGCTGAGAATTTTTCTTAATTTTATCTACATGTAGTCTCTAATTCACCATGGAGTACTAACATTGAAACTCTTTCAATCACAGGTGAATCATATATACTTTGGATATCTTAAGCGCTTCAATGACAATTTTTTGCTGAAGTCCATAAATTTCTCTAGAAATTCATGCTCCAGAGCATCCAAGCTTATTGCAAAAAGGGCTTTTGGATGATCTTGTTGAGAAACCTATTGAGAAATTTATCAAGATATTTGTCGGAGAAGGAACCTTGTGGTATGACTAAGTAGTTTTTCCATTGTTTTTCTAGTTTAGGATTAGTTTATTGCTTTCATGTTAAGTATAGGATAGTCGGCTTTATGCTGTTTAGGATAGTTTACTTTCCATTTGTTTTAGGATAGTTTGCTTTTTTAGGTTTAACTCTTGTGCTAACCCATATTCACACTGAAACCATTGGAAAAGCCTCTAGATTCCTTCTTCAAGTGCTATGTAACATCCCAGAAAAATCCGTACAAAGACCCGAGTACAACCTCAGGTGGAACAACCCAAGGACCACACCCGGTTGAATAATTTAGGTAGGAGTTAATTAAATGCTAAGCATTTGGTGGGTTAAGCTTGGGCCACCATTTTTCACAAGTGGGAAGGCTTAGAATCAGGAGTACCACTGGCCCAATGCCACCTGAAGATCTAGGAGAAATCCCAAGGGCCTGTCGCTCTCGGGAGTACACAGAAACTCCGTAAGGGACCTAGACCGCACGTCGGGGGTCCGATGACCTTTAAATTATAGGACAATGTCCGTCCTACTGGGCTTGACAACCATTGCGGGAACCAAGCCTATATAGTGTCCAGAAATGCCCAACTTGAACCGTGAGTTAAGAGCGTGAGAAATGCAAATATCCTAAGAAAATGAACTAAAACTTAAGTGAATTGGGTTGTCCACTCTTATGCAAAGTTGAGGATTTCAGACCGTTAGTTTGTGACCAAACTTCACACTAGGAGAAAAGAAATTTCTCTGCACATATCCGTATAACCATGGCCCCGGTTGGACACGTATGCCCGTTGATCTGACACAGCTCTCCACGGTCGATCAGCTTATCCGATCGCACTAAAATCATGTCCTAGAGTGGATCCATTGTCAGGGAGCATACCCCATGACGTAGATGAGTCGTGGGCCTCCCTGAGAGCCTTGTTCGTTAGAAATGGCCGCCCACAGGGTATAAACATAGTACAAAGTGGCCCTGGGCCATTTGCACCTTGTCTGGGACTATAAATAGCTCCTAACACGCCCCCTCTCTCCCAAATACGAATTTGCTAAACCCTAAGGAGAGAAGGAATAGGAAAGAGAAAAGAAAGAAGAGGAAGTTTGGGAGATCGTTGCAACTGTGGGAAATCTTCTCCCATGGATCCACGTGCCTAATCACCGCCACATTTTGCTACCAAAACTCTTCCGGCTGCGACTTGGGGTAAGAAATACTAAACCCTATAGTGATGTAAGTCTCCCGGATGGTTTTTCTCCAACCTAGCTAACCCGTTTACTCGATTAAGCGACTAACGTTCTTTCCTTGGAAACATAGTCCTAGGATTGAGTCCGAGTTGTGCATACTACCGAAAGGTACGGACTATAAACGCTTAGGTTATGGTTTGTCAATGCTTTCATTACAGCTAACGATTTATGTTTTCCATGATTGCTACCGTATTGTCTTAAACACGTCAATTTCTATATGTGATACACCTATGAACTGTAACAAGTAAATGACGCAACTTATGTGTTTGATGAAATGTCTAAATGGGGAATAGAAAATGATTAGTGCTTGCCATGATTGTTAATCTAGGATTCATTGTTGTTATATGTATATGTATTTCTCTGTGTAACAAATTGATAAAATGTAAGTTGTAGCTAACATAGTTCATGTGTTTGATAAATTATCTAAATGAGAAATAGTTGATGATTTGTACTTACTATGATTATTAACATAGTTCATGTATTTCTCTTTATGGCCTTATGCATATGTATATTTTTCTCTATATAACCAATTGATAAAATGCAAGTTGTAGTTAACATGGTCTATGTGTTTGACGAAATGCCCAAATGAGAAATTCACTAGGATTGCTTATCGAATGCTGATATATATATATATATATATATATATATATATATATTACACGTGGGTGTTAGCAGCATTTGGATAGGAATAGGGCTAGAATTGTAGTCCAGGCATTCGGTAAACGCCCATGTTTGAGCGACCGAATTAGTTTAGGTACCTTGGGTAAACTTGAAAGATATGAGTCATACGATGACTGCCGACAGTGGCTAGGCCACGAGGGGCGCTTATGCGCTCCATGTCGATTAAGTCAGTGTGCGCCCGTACCAATTGAGCTTGCCTAACGAACCGGTTGACCTATTATGTGTTTACCATGTATGGATGCGACTGTTTGAATCTAAGGTACCCCTCACCAATGTAAAAATCCACTTTCAACCATGGTACCATGATCCTCAAGACTCATGAACCAGGCATGGTGGTATGGGACACTATGTTTGGGCTGTCGGCCTACGCTGGGGTGACGAGCCTCCCCGTAATGACCGCGAGCACCACTTCTTTCAACTTGTCTATCGTATGTGTTTATCCAGGAGTGATGAACCTATATGGATCCAGAACACAGGAATAGGACCGCTACAGTTGTCCGATGCCTAATGTTCGATTTGGGTCAATATTAAAAAGGGAGGTACCCTAGCTTCCCAAACTTACCGGATGAATGAACATAATTAATCACTTGGCTAACATGACCATGCATCGCACCTCACTAGATAGAATGTGGTGAAAAGGCGTTGGAGTCTCACCTTTGAGGAAGTATTGTCATATGCGAAACAGGCGGTCGGAGTTGCATGTTGAGGGAATGTTGATAGGCGAGGGCATGCATCATTACCTACACTCCATTCTCGCATTAAAAAGAATAGTTAGAAAGTGATTGTTTATGATTGCCTTATCATTACTACATTGATTGACTTGATAACATGTGTAACTTTTTCCTTATAAAACCACTAAGTTGATCACTCACCCTACTCTGGGACGGTATTTTAAGACACCAACTAGACGTTGATGTAGATGCAGGTACAGACGATGTCTATGCATTGGAGCAGGACTTCTTGGATGAGGAGGAGGAATTCTCCTACTTCCAACTCTCGGGCGGGCCGATGGAGGCCACGTACCATTACGTAGGGAACGTTGTGCATCTGGGCTTAGTTGGATACTATATTTACATTACCACATTTTGTTCATTCTTAAATTGTATATGTATATATTGAACCCAGTCACGGCATACTCTGGAAGAAATTTTGTGAGACATGTACCTATTTATACAAATATGTTTTAGATTTATGCATTTTCATTACTTCATTAAATCTGGAGTATGATATGTCGTTTAGTAAAATTCTATGTATGCTTAATCAATCAATATGAAAGAAATCAGAACATTATCTTCCATAGGACATAAGTGATGTTCGGAATCTCGAGATTCAAAGTTTGCTCGACCCTCGAAATTCGGGTCGTTATAAGTTGGTATCAGAACATGAATTGGATTAGACTAGACCTGGGGTAATAGGTTATCATGACACTCTGACGCACTCTGACTTAGGAAGGGCGTGATGGAACTTAGAGATGACATTAGAATCCCAAGGCTTCCTCGACAGATGAGACTAAGCATTGTAGTTTGGTCGACAACTTATAAGTGAGGGACTTAGATCATGTGCAGTGACCTAATGTCACGCCCCAAACTCGGAAACCGGGCTCACAAAATTCCCGATCGCCGAATCCGGTGCTGACAGCCTCCGTAGTACCCCATTCTCGGCTCCCAAATATCCATACGCTGGATTCGATCCCGGGATCCTACAAGGAGGATTTTCAGGATTTAATATTTTTTGTAATGGAGCATAATCATAAACATACCCAAATCATAAAGGCAACATCATCATCACATATCCACTAATATAATCGTTTGGATACACTGCTGAAAGGGAAATACATATATCGAAATCAAAACTCCAAAAGCTCCAGAGGACAGCCGCACGTTCCAAGCTCAACAATGCTGCAACCTAACATCACCTGCACGCATCTATCGTGCATAAGCTTATAGAAAGCTTAGAGGGTGGTGTAAGTGTGTGCACAAGGTAAGTGCCAAGTAAGTAATATCAGAGTAATTAGAGTAAGCGGTAATACTAGCAAGCCCATAAATCATACAATATCAGAATACACATTTAAGACATCTATGCAAATGAGGAGTCATAAAGAGCCAAACATCAGATGCCAAGGATGCGATGCAATACACAATTCCTAATGAGTGCACGAATACCGTCAGTCGTATGTAGACCGTATAAACGCATAAACATAGTAACCCGGAATGCCATATGCAGTAGATGTAATGCGATGTGCGGTGCGAATGGAATGATCATGCTGGAGTGTGAAGTCGGGATGATAGTACGTAGTATCGCAGGCTATGGGGTCCATCACAAGGGCCTTCTATCCAAACCAGTCCCATACCTAAATTTGGATAGTCAGACTCAATGTGGTAAACTCCTGATCTCAGGTTAGTCGCGCGCCCAACCGAAATCCTAGCCATGCGAAGGTACACGTAACAAATAGTTGCGCACCACCAGCCCGAGTGAATAGTGAAGGAATGAATGAATGAGTATGCAACTCCTGCTCAATAAGTCCACATATCAGTACGGTTCATCTCTGGGATCATCACCGGGGTCCATTACACACTGCGCCAGCTTGCCGCCCCTATCCGAGCGCACAACTGGGTAAGTGGAAGAGACCTCACTATCACTCCGCTTTGCAATATCGGCCCGGCTCGTCGATAGCGGACCCATTCCTCAAGCCGGGTCAAACTCAACCTAGATATCGCCCCCTCACTCGGGCGGTAAGGTCACACCCCTTCCAACCGACCACGACACGGTGGGAGACGCGGCCTCCCGGTATTCGGCCCTCGTGCGCTCATATATCCACTCGGTCTCGACGACGTTGGAGTCATCTCCTGGCCACGAAGGTTTAGGGATTTTCACCCAGGGACATCTATGGCGCCCGTATGCTAGAACCAAATATTTCCGGTGTCCCATCTGGCCATCCACGATATGCCTGTGGAGGCTACGACCCTGATGTCGCTAGGGCGTACAGTAATCATAATGCAAGATGCATGAGTCATACAATCCAGTCATGCATCAATACTGCGCATGCCGTGCGCTCATGTGAGATAACCTCCGCCTATCAGGGAGTCTCATATCAACATACTTAATGTCATATGCAACGGTCAACCACATCTCATAACAAACATGCAGATGATGCGTATGGGCATGTATCATGATGCTATGCTATCACATACTCATAATCGGTATCAATAATCGGCATCAACAATCTGCCTCGATTGGTAATCGGTCAATCGGCCACGATAAGCAGAATCGACAATCGGCCACGTCAATCGATAATCGGCCACGATCGGTAATCTGTCACGATAATCGGCCCCGATCGGCAATCGGTCAATCGGCCACGATAAGCAAAATCGATCTATAATCAGAGTCGGTAAATCGATCACGTGTCACGACAATCGGAATCGATCTATACAATCGGACTCGATAATTGAAATCGGCCTCGACAATCAGAATCAAAATGAAAAAAAAATCAGTAAGGATGGGCCTAACAAGGCCTAAAGAAAGGTCACAATGTGGACATCTAACCATCATTGCCCATCAATGTGGACATCTAACCAACATTGCTCCTAAGGAGTGGCCCACATAAGGGATTCATACACAACATAACGACCACACATACATCACATCGGGCCTCGCCCATGGGCCTCAAATACATCACAATGGGCCACAACCCATGGGCCTTGAATACACAATAGGTGGGCCCTACACATGGGTCTTGTATGCATCAAATGGGCCACGCGTCATGGGCCTAATACACGTCACAATGGGTCGCACGATAAGGGCCTAATACACATCATCATGGGCCTCGTGTACATCAAGTCGGGCCTCATCAAACTGGTCGCAAATATATCATGGTGGGCTTCACAGATGGGTCACAAGTATATCAAAGTGAGCCTCGCAAGTGAGCCATAGGATACATCAAAGTAGGCCTGACGGATGGGCCACAAAATACATCAAGGTGGGCCATACATCCATCAAAATGGACAGACTGTATGAATACAACACATTCATCAAGGCAGGCTTCATACAATCAGGGTGCGTCCCACAGCACCGTCCATGTATATACGGTGTGAATACAAAACACACCAACTCAAAGTGGGCCCCACTCGCTGCCATGGTGGGGTTCACGTCCAATGGATGGACGGTCTGAGCATACACATGCCTCTTGATTGGCCCACAGAACGTGCTGATGGAATACAGATGGGTGACGCGGATGGAAAGTACACCAGAGGTGGGTCCTACAGAAATTTGCTGTGACCAAGGGGCGGCAGCTATACAACAGGGGTGAATGGTCAGGCCACCGTCCAGATGGACGGCCCGATGGTCAGCCTTGACATAAATCATGGTGGGTCCACGTAGCACCTGGTAACGTCCTTGAAATGGACGGTTGGATTAACAAAACGCCAAAGGTGGGTCCCACCGTCTTAACATGGATAGTGTGTATGAAATACATGCATCAAGATGGGGTCCACACCCACTGGACTGGACAGAGTGGGTAAAATACTTACATCAGAGGGCTCCACCGTCCAAAGACACAGGGGCTTCACCGTCCATTGTTGGACGGTGGACAGCGTGAATAAAACATATACATCATGTGTATGGGCCCCATGCCAGATGGACTGTGTGGATATACGCATCAACAAGGTGGGCCCACTTTGGATTGTCAGTATGAATATGAAACCCATACATCATGGCAGTCCCCACGTGGGACCCATGGATGGATGACCCGAATGAAATCCATGTCCCAGATGGGTCACACCGTCCAGATGTCGACGGTGTGGAGAAATAGATGGACGGCTGGGATTTAGGAAAGATACATCAAGGCGGGGTCCCACCTGCCCACATGTATCTCATGTGTGGGGTGGGCCATGCGTCCAAACGGACGGACGATGGTTATAATAACACATACAAAATGGTGGGGTCCCACCGTCCTACCCAATGGACGGTGTGGATAGAATATATAAGTCAAGATGGGTCCCATGGAACTTAGTGACGTCAGCTGCTGGTGGGACCCACGGAGCTTGCTGTGTCAAAGCAGCAGCTGCAGCTACTGGCACACAGCCACGTGGATGGACGGGTGTAACATATATAGGTCCCACACACGTGTGGCCTACACCATGGTGACAAAACACCTACATCACGGTGCGTCCCTCACATATGGATGGCGTGGATCCTCCACACGTGCATGATGGTGGGCCTTATAGATGGAGGGCGTGGATGAAATACAAACCTCATATGGACCACGTCCACTAAAATTGTTGTCATAGTACATCTTTGCTGCTGGGATCCACCATCCCTGCAACAGACAGCGTTGATCCAAGATGCATACATCGATGTGGCCCCACCTCCACACGTGCAGCACGTGTGAAGTGGGTCCCACGGCTGCCAAAAACGGACGGATGGTATAGATGTAACATATGCATCATGGTGGGGTCCACACACGTGGGCAGGACCGCATTGGATCACCACATGTATGGCGGTGAGGCTCACACACGTGGCCCACACCTGATAAAAATACATGTGTGCATATATTATTTATAATATATATTTATATTTATTTTATTAATTTAATTGCCTTTGCAAAGACATCATCCAGCGTCCGTCCATGTCTGGACGCTGGATGCACACATACATCATGGCGGGGTCCACCGTTATCAAACGGTTGGACGGTAGAATATAAGATGGGCCCCACGAGTATGGAATGTATACATCTGTGGTGGGTCCACTCGTGTGGACCCACAAGCTTGGAGGAATCTGATGTTTGTGTGTTATCCATCCACACATCAGGTGGGTCCTGTCCAATGGACAGACGGTGATGGATGATACACCCATTGAGGTGGGCCATTATTCATAGGGAAAGAGAGGGAGAAGGAAAGAGAGAAAGAGATAGATCGAGATGACGGAGGGGCCCCGCCACTATGGGCCCCTCTTTAATACAAAGCATACATCAAGGTGGGTCCCACTACATGTGGACCCTTAAATCGCAAAACTAAAATAGAATAAAATGACAAATATGTAGATCCAAGTTCACCCACCTATGGCCTCCTTCTTTAGCTCCTTGGACTCCTTGGCTCCTAAGATCCTTCTTTAATGGAAGATGATGAAAGTTGGATGGCTAGGATGGGGGATCGGGTGGTAGGAAGTGGGCCACACTTGGGGTTCTCTCTCCTTTAGGGATTACTTGGACGTTGGCTCTCTTGCTTGGAAATGGTTAAAGAAGGAGAGAGAGAAAGAGATGTGATGTAGGGAGAGAGGGATAGGTGTGATGGGTGAGTGATGGGTGTGTAAGGAGAGTATGGGTTTGTTTGACTTTAGGAATGGGAAAGGGATGGTTGCTTGTACTTGAAGATGGAGTGGTTGTACTTGACATATGAAGTGATGGATGTGATTGATTGATGTGACATTTCGTAGAGATTCCCTCGACGTTTGCAACGTGCGGCGTTTTCTTCGAACTGAACGCGGGCCCACATCTCCTGGCCTGGGTATCGCCTCGGCGCGCGAGATGCGGCGTTGGAACCGCGACGACGGTGCGGTCGTAATGGTACAATTCTTGGGTCGAGCCGACTCTGATATACGGGACATGTATCTTGATTGCGTGTAAACGCCGATCACAGATCGCGAATTGCCGAAATTGACCGGAAAGACCGCAGATGCCTATGGAATAGTACGGGATAGGATACGGGTCTCACACCTAAGCCGCCTCTGATCAGAGATAACAAACCAAGTCGACCCGACTTGGGTACATTAGGGCTAACTGGTGCAGGTAGCTAACGAGGGCCGAGACGACCTAGCAGTTAAACTTCGTAGTTCAAACCAAACGTAGATTCTCACCAACCTTAGTTCCAACTGAGGAAAGAAGCCTAAGTGTAACCTAGACGATTTTTACGTCTGTCTGGGTCGTCAGTTGATGGATTTTGAACCTGAGACGGACCCAGAAGATGCGATGAAATGTCCTTTAGACCACGATGAGTGGACCTAACCTGCCTGAGGGTCAAACCAATGGGTTTAGTGGGGCCCAGGGGGTCCCACGGAGCGAGAATAGCGACCCAAGAGGGGTGACCACCGCCGAAAGCTCCAGGGGAGTGCGGCTGCGCCGCTAGATCTGCGACGCACCGCCGGACCCTTCGGGGAGCGCGGCAGCCCCGCCGGATATGCGGCGCACTGCTGGACACTCCACGGGAGCGCGACGGTGCTCCCAGATCAGCGGCCCGCTGCCGCCAGCACGAACATGTGCGCCCCTCCCACGTATGGGGGTCCACTTATACAGCCCTACCTCTCCCTTTTTTGCTCATTTTCACCTCTTTTCAAACCCTTCTACCCTTCCTAAACCTCCTCAAACCCTATTTTCACCCTCAAATCTTCATTTTTAAACCCTCAAGTCTCATCTTTGCTTTGCATTCTCCACCCCTCCACCTCAATCTCTCTTAATCTTCCTTTACATTTCTCCCCTCTTACTCATTTGAGCACAAATCTATCACCTAGGACTCTAAAACACTCATTTTCTCAAAATTCCTCCTTTCCATACTCCTTTCCACCTCCATGGCCCTTTTGAGATAGTGGCCGCCATTTTCTCCATCTCTATGCTTCTTTTCCTTATGGGGAAGAAACGAGCGACCCCGGACGAGGCCAAGCCAAGTCGTCCGAGTCATTCCAAGAAGAAGACAACTACCGATGCAAGTTCGAGCGCTGAACGGAGGTCAAAGCGGGACCTTGACCCCCAAATCCTGATAGAGAGGTCTCTACCAGCGGGCATCGAGCTCGGTAAGTTTCGCCAATGTAAAGTTGTCTTTGAAGCTCATGTGGATGAGAAACAGTTTGGAATGTACCCGGTGATCGACCACCTTCTGGAGAATGGATGGGGTCCCATTTTTAAAGGAAAGACACACACTAACGAGGGCTCCGTGCGGGCCTTCTACGTGCACATGAAGGACCCGACTCTTAATCCTCTCCAGTTTATTATTCCTCTAGGGAGAACAGAAACTAGGGTTGATGTGGACATCATAACCCACATTATGGGAGTAGAGCGCAATGTTGTGCATACCAGTGAGACTAATCTCACTGAAGGGCGGGAGAGAGATCACCGCACACGTTCCCTTTACAGCCAACTCATTAATTGGAGGCTAGAGAACAGCCTCAAAACAACGCGCATGACTGATGATTATCGCCTGCTCCACCATATATGCACGTGCAGTGTGTATCCCAGATCGAGCAACCGCACGGAGTGCACGAGATTCATGGTGGACTTCCTATACCAAGTAGGACAGTGAGATAAGGTGTGCCTGCCCACTCTTACCTAGACCCAGATAGTGAAGGCAGTGTAATCTGCTCGGGGGGACTCGTCCCTCCCATTCAGCTGACTGATTTGCAAGATTACCCGTAACTTTGGGTTCAGGCTCCACATGGATAATCTCGCTCCATCCACTATATCAACAAGAGAACCCTCAATAACATGAATATAGGTCCCAGACAATGTCAGGCCCAACTTGAGGAATTCAGGGATGAGATAGAAGAGGAGACAGAAGAAGAGGAAGAAAGTGATGAAGAGGAAGAAGAGGAAGAAGTGGAGGCTCGAGACTCCGACTGGGAGCTTCCCACCGCTCATGACGACCTCCAGGATCGGGCTGCCCACGACGCCCGCCTGGCTAAGATCGAGGAAAACCAGGAATGTCTAAAGAAGAAATTCAAGAGGATGTCTCGCACTCTGAATGCCCTCCTGTGTTGCATGTAGGATAAGGGAGCGCCTTCACCTTCGCTGGAATTGAAGGATTAGGAGGCTAGCATGTGGTTGTTTCTTTTGTAATAGCCTTGGATAGGCTTAGTTTGGATGTTGGGATTGTAAATGCTAAAATATTTTGTTTTAGTCAGCCATCGTGCATTATCTGTGTGGAATGTTTGAAAAAGTTAATGTTGTATATATGATATCACTCTAATTTTATGAATATTGTACCCTATGTTGTATATAGGGAATGCCTCCTAAGATCAGTCGGAGCATGACACGTCTCCCACCTGGCGGGTTGGTTGACAGAGCCCCTCTCCCGAATGATAGCCAATAGGGCCCTAGTTTGGGTCCAGGTAGCGAGACAATGCCGAACTCACAACCGGCCACTGGCCCCACAGATGGGCCAATGCCAAGTGCGCCACCGGTTCTAAGTCAGAACCACGCCTCTTCGTCGGCGCCACCTATACCTCAGGCAGCCCCTCCCCCAGATAGATTGGAGCAGATGTTGCTTTTGATGTAACAGAAACAACAGGTCCTCGCAACTATAGCGGGGGTCATTGCATAGAATATGAATGTGGCCCTGCCGATGCAACACATGCAGGCCACCGGGGCAATGACTGTATGCGGGCTATTTGAGCATTTTCAACTCCTCCGTCCTCCCACGTTCGCTGGTACCCATAAACCCAAGGAGGCCGAGTATTGGTTGGACCGAATATCTAAAATGATAAGGCCATTACACTGCTCTGAGGTAGAACAAGTCAAGCTTGTTATGTACATGTTCGAGAACGAGGTAAGCTTATGGTGGGACAGTGTTCTACGAACCTTTCCCACAAGGTTTGTGTGGACGTGGGACGGGTTCGAGACACGTTTCCACGAGAAATATTTCCCCCTCACCTATCGCAATGAGAAAGAGGGAAAATTCATTCGCCTCAAACAGGGGGGAATGACAGTAGCAGAGTATGAGAATTGCTTCAAGGAGCTAGCTAGATATTCTCCTTTGATCTTGGCTAATGAGCCCATGAGGATGCGACGATTCTCGGAGGGTTTCGGGCTAACATCCATACCAAGATGTGCAGTGCTAGCATCCACACATATGTTGAACTGGTGAACATATCCCTGCGAGCTGAGCAAGACGGCGAGTGGGTGTCCCGAGTACGCTTACTAATAAGCCCGAGGCCTAGGCCCTAATTGTAAGCCCAACCACTTCTCGGCAAGAGGCCACATATGAACTCACCTCCTAGACTGATGGCTCCGCCAGCCCAGTAAAGGCGTTTCAATCGCACGTGCAACTACTGTGGCAGAGCGGGTCACACTTACCCCTTCTACTTTACCAAGATGAGAGATAACGGCTACACGCCGCCTCAAAGGGTCAACCACTAACCCCTACACGCTATTTTAGCCCCTCCTCTATGAGTCGTGGCACCGGCATAACCATACAATCAGCCTCTTGCATCCTGAAATAGGCCGCCACAACGGCCTATGACAGCGCCACCTAACCGCCCGTAATAAGCTTGCATACATGTACTCACCGTCGAAGCAGATGAATCAGTGATTGCAGTACCGTCAGCATTTAAAGTCACTGCCCACGTCCAAGGTACACTTGTATTCCTTTTAGTGGACACCGGGTCCACTATTTCTATGGTATCATGCTCTGCAGTCAAGCGATTAGGGTTGAACATTACCCCTATGATTAGGGTGAGAGTCATCGCCACAGGAGGGACCTTTTCAAATGCCACTAAACTCTTTAACAATTGCCCGATAGACTTAAGGAGCAGAGTGGTGCACATTGACCTGATTGTAACCAAGATTTATCATTATGGCGTCATCATTGGCATGGATTGGCTCACCTAAATGAAGGCAGAGATTGACTGTGAGACCAGATTGGTGATAGCCCATGGGCCCGAGGGCACGACCTTCACCTCCCAGTTCAGGTCAGTTGTCCCTTCTAGGTCCTTTGTTATGCTTCCTTATTGAAAAATTATAATGGTCCGTCACTTGGGGACACGCCAGTGGTCTAAGATTTCACGGACGTGTTCAAAATGATCTCTGGACTACCTCCTCAGTGCGAGATCGACTTTACCATTGACCTTGTACAGGTGCAACACCTATCTCCTTGCCGACAACCGCATGCCTCCATGTGAGATGGAGGAATTGAGGAAACAGATCGATGATTAATTGGACTCGGGCTTTATACGACCGAGCGTATCTCCTTAGGGAGCTCCTGTATTATTCGTGAAAAAGAAGGATGGATCGCTACGATTGTGTATAGACTATCGCCGGCTAAATCACGTTACAGTAAAGAACAAGTATCCTCTACTCAAGATAGATGACCTATTTGACCAATTGAAAGGGGCTTAGTACTTCTTCAAGATAGACTTATAGTCCGGGTATCATTAATTACGCGTCAAGAATGAAGACGTGCAGAAAACAGCTTTTAGGACTAACTTCGGGCACTATGAATTCCTCGTGATGCCATTTGGACTTACAAATGCATCGTCGGTATTCATAGATCTCATGAATTGGGTGTTTCAGCCGTATTTTTACCGATTTTTTATCGTATTCATAGATAACATTTTGATATACTCAAAAAGTCTGAAAGATCACAAAGAACACCAATGAACAGTCCTTGATACTCTTAGGCAGAATCAGTTGTTGACTTCTGAAAGGAAGAAGTCAAGTTTTTAGGACACGTAATTTCCAAATAAGGAATCGCCTTGGACCTTGCCAAGGTGACCACGGTACAAGACTGGGAGCAGCCCAACTCGGTTACAAAAGTGAGGAGTTTCCTCGGGCTTGCCAGCTATTATCATCGATTCATTAAAGATTTCTCCAAGATAACCCGATCATTGTCCCAACTTACTCGGAAAGATCTTAAATTTACTTGGAATAAGAAGGCAGAGGCAGCCTTCCAAGAATTAAAGGACAAACTGACGTATGCACCTGTACTAGTGCTATCAGAGCAGGGGGTGCAATATACTATTCACACTGATGCCTCTCAAGTCGGTTTGGGGTGTGTGCTTATGCAGAAGGATAGAGTGATCGCCTATGCCTTTAGACAATTGATGAAACTCGAAGAAAATTACCCCACTCACGACCTAGAGTTGGCGGCAGTCATTTTCGCATTGAAGCTTTGGAGATATTACCTCTGCGGCGAGGAGTTCGAGCTCTTTTACGACCATAAGAGCCTCAAGTACATATTTACATAGAGGGACCTGAACATGAGGCAGCGCCGTTGGATGGAGACATTGAAAGACTTCAAGTTTGAAGTCTCCTACCATCCTGGCAAGGCCAACCTTGTGGCTGATGCGTTGAGCCACAAGAAAACCATGGAATTTGCATCCCCACTAATGGTAAGAGAGTGGAATATGGTGGATTTCGTGCAAGATTTCGAACAAAGGCTAACAGTGGAAGAGCCATTTAAGAGCGTCGCACACCTCCACGTACAACTGCTTATTAATGATCGAATCATTGTGACTCAGAAAGAAGATGAGCTATTATTGAAGATGAGAGAGTGTGCAAGCGACAGTGAAGAATCAGAATGGAAGATTGGCTTAAATGGGGGGTTGCAGTATCATGGCCGCCTATGCATCCCGAACCTTCATGACTTGAGGAGAGAAGTTCTAGAAGCTGCACACAATTCAAAGTTAGCAATGCATTCGGGAAGTACGAAAATGTATCGGGATGTGAAGCGTTCGTACTGATGGTACAACATGAAGGCCCAAATAGCAGATTTTGTGTCCCGATACCTCACTCTCGGCAAGTCAAGGTCGAGCACCGCCTACCCCTGGGTTTACTTCAGCCCATGCCCGTAGCCGAGTGGAAGTGGGATTTCATATATATGGATTTCATTTTCGGGTTACCAAAGACGAGAAAGGGGCATGACTCTATTTGGGTGATTGTGGACTGGTTGACGAAGTAGGCCCATTTCCTCCCGATTCGGGTTTCCAATTCGTCAGACAACTTGGCCAAGCTGTACATTAAGGAGATAGTACGACTGCATGGAGTTCCCCTAGAGATTGTGTAGGATCAAGACACTCGGTTCATGTCTATTTTCTAGACTCAAATCCAAGAGGTGATGGGGGTGAAACTGAAATTCAGCACCGTATTCCACCCTCAGACCGATGGCCAGACGGAGCGGGTAAATCAGATACTCGAGGACATGTTAGGAGTGTGCGTACTTGACTTCAAGGATAGCTAGGATGACTGTCTCCCTTATGCTGAATTTGCCTATAACAACAGTTTTCAAGCAAGCATTGGTATGGCTCCATACGAAGAATTGTATAGACGCCCATGTCGGGTTCCCCATTGTTGGGCAGAAGTTGGCGAGAAGAGCTTGGTTGGCCCAGACCTAGTTCAGGTGACCTCGGAAAAGACAAATATTATCAGACGTTGACTCCTTATGGCCCAGAGTAGGCAAAAGAGATACGCTGATAGAGACGGAGGTGGTTAGAATTCGAAGTTGGGGACCATGTATTCCTCAAAGTTTCTCCAATGAAGGGAATACTCCATTTTGGTAAGAAAGGGAAGCTCACGCCGAGATTCATTGGGCCTTTCCAGATTTTGGACCGAGTGAGTGTGGTGACATACCGTCTCGCCTTGCCCACACCACTCACAGGCGTGCACAACATGTTTCACGTATCAATGCTGAAGAAGTACGTCCCCGACCCTACTCATATCATCAGGTGGGAGCAAATAGAACTAAGGGAAGGCGCTACCTATGTATTGCGGCCCACACTTGTTCTAGATAGGAAAGAACAAGTGTTAAGCAGCAAAGTCGTCCCACTCGTGAAAGTGTTACGGACGCACCACACCGAGGAGGAGGCTACTTGGGAGACGAAAGCTGAGGTCCGTAAGAACTATCCACAAATCTTCGAGGAGTATGAAAAGGTACAAATTTCGAGGATAAAATTTTATTTAAGGGGGGTAGATTGTAACGTCTCAAAAAAATCCATACAAAGATCCGAGTACAACCTCAGGCGGAACAACCCAAGGAACACACTCGATTGTATAATTTAAGCGGGAGTTAATTAAATGATAAGCAGTTGGTGGGTTAAGCTTGGGCCACCATTTTTCACAAGTGGGAAGGCTTAGAATCAAGAGTACCACTGGCCCAATGCCACCTGAAGATCTAGGAGAAATCCCAAGGGCCTGTCGCTCTCGGGAGTACACAGAAACTCCGTAAGGGACCTAGACCTCACGTCAGGGGTCCGATGACCTTTAAATTATAGGACAATGTTGTCCTACTGGGCTTGACAACCATCGCGGGAACCCAGCCTAGATACTGTCCAGAAATGCCCAACTTGAACCGTGAATTAAGAGCGTGAGAAATGTAAAGATAAATGAACTAAAACTTAAGTGAATTGGGTCGTTCACTCTTATGCAAAGTTGAGGATTTCAGACCGTTGGCTTGTGACCAAACTTCACACTAGGAGAAAGGAAATTTCTTTGCACATATTCGTATAACCGTAGCCCCGGTTGGACACATATGCCCGTTGATCTGACACAGCTCTCCACGGTCGATTGGCTTATCCGATCGCATCGAAATCATGTCCTAGAGTGGATCCATTGTCAGGGAGCATACCCCATGACGTAGATGAGTCATGGGCCTCCCTAAGAGCCCTGTTCGTTAGAAATGGCCGCCCATAGGGTATAAACATAGTACAAAGTGGCCCTGGGCCATTTGCACCTTGTCTGGGGCTATAAATAGCTCCTAACATGCCCCCTCTCTCCCAAATACGAATTTGCTAAACCCTAAGGAGAGAAGGAATAAGAAAGAGAAAAGAGAGAAGAGGAAGTTTGGGAGATCGTTGCAACTGTGGGAAATCTTCTCCCATGGATCCACGTGCCTAATCACCGCCATGTTTCGCTACCAAAACTCTTCCGGCTGCGACTTAGGGTAAGAAATACTAAACCCTATAGTGATGTAAGTCTCCTGGATGGTTTTTCTCCAACCTAGCTAACCCGTTTACTCGATTAAGCGACTGACGTTCTTTCCTTGGAAACATAGTCCTATGATTGAGTCTGAGTTGTGCGTACTACCAAAAGGTATGGACTATAAACGCTTAGGTTATGGTTTGTCATTACTTTCATTGCAGCTAATGATTTATGTTTGCCATGATTGCTACCGTATTGTCTTAAACACGTCGATTTCTATATGTGATACACCTATGAACTGTAATAAGTAAATGACGCAACTTATGTGTTTGATGAAATGTCTAAATGGGGAATAGAAAATGATTAGTGCTTGCCATGATTATTAATCTAGGATTCATTGTTGTCATATGCACATGTATTTCTCTGTGTAATGAATTGATAAAATGTAAGTTATAGCTAACATAATTCATGTGTTTGATAAATTGTCTAAATGAGAAATAGTTGATGACTTGTACTTTCTATAATTATTAAGGTAGGATTCTTTATGGCCTTATGCATATGTATATTTTTCTCTATTTAACCAATTGATAAAATGCAAGTTGAAGTTAACATGGTCAATGTGTTTGACAAAATGCCTAAATGAGAAATTCACTAGGTTTGTTTATCGAATGCTGATATATATATATATATATATATATATATATATATATATATATATATATATATATATATATATATATGTATATATATATATAGTACATGTGGGTGTTAGCAGCATTTGTTCACTCTCCAAGTATAGGGTTGTGATGTAGTAATAAACTCGGTGAGACCGAGGTCGAATCCACAAGGACTGAAACCTGTATATAATCTGAAATTAAGTAGAACTAGAACTAGACTAAGATGAAATCTAAATCAATTGAATTTGAGGGAATAATGGTGAATTATTAATCTAAAACTTAAAGAATTCAGAGGTAATACTTGTAGAGATCAGGGAGATCTTATGCCTGCTTCAAGAACTCAACTAAACTTAGAGTCTCATCTTCATCCAGTTGAAGGGTGTAACCATGAAGATCAAAATTGAATTTCCTTTTATCTAGTTTTCAAGAGATAAAAGGTATAAGAATTAGAATGGATTCCGTCATCAAACCATGCCCAGGAGAGAAAGTAAACAACAGAATTAAACTAATTAACAACCAATCAATAGATATATGAAGGTTACGAAGGGTTCCATTATCCTACCATGCCCAGGAGACGATGGTGAACAACATGGCTTCCTGACATCATAATCATAAAAAGGAAAGGAATATGCTCAAAGCTATCGCAAGCTATCGCAAACCCATTGTAATTTTAGTCACAACAGACCATTAAAAACTAAAAAAAATTCCCTTAATTAAACCAAAATCAACATCAATTCAGTCTAAGCAAAAAGTCTCCCATCACGCTACAAGCTTCACCTCTTAGCCCTAGCTAAGAGGTTTAGCCTAGACTAGACATGATTAGGCTAAACATCTTAAAAGAAATAATAAAATAAAAAAATAGTAGAAATACAAATATTAAATATTACTCTCTTCCTCTCTCTGCTCCACGTCCAGCCCAAAATTGGATGCCCGTTCTCTCTCACATCCTTTCTTTTTATAGAAGACCCAAGGCGGTGAGAATGGTGCAGTGGAGTCGGTGCAGAATACGCACAGCAACATGTGTAACACCTTACGCAACATTTTCCTTTCCAACGTTACGCAACAACATTAAGTGCGTTGCGTTCAGCCTGAGTTTTAGAATGGAAGGCAGCCTGTCCTTGGAGTCTGACTCCATGGTTAGGGTCTTGGCTCCCTGATGAATCTTTTAAACGGTTTGGATCATTCATCCAGGCGAAGATGAGTTCACGCAATGGTCCACAGAGGCCAGTTTTCACGGACGAAGAGTCGCGCACACCTCTTACACAGCGACGATTGGTGGGGTCCACTTCATCTCTCCTTTGCGAGATCCACCCCGTCCAACGTGTTCTTCTCGAAAAACCAGTTAGGAATGGCTGGTTTTGGATTAGATTCGGCGTGGCCCACGTGGTTTTCTGCTTTGCCGTCTGTGTTACATTTGGACGGTTAAAAACCGATATCTGCTGTCATTTGAAATACCTCCACCAAGGCGATAGTATATGGACCAAAATGGTCTAATGGACAATCTGGATTGGACCTTCGAATCATGATGGTGGCCCACAACAGAGGACCGCAAGTCCCTGTTCATTTTTTATTTTGAATTGGAGCCGTTACGCTGACCGATTTTGGCTATTGTGGTACATGGCAGGTGTACACCTGCTGTGTACACCATCCACATGAAGTGGGGCCCACCTTGATGTGTTGAGAAATCTGTTCTATCTATCTATTCTATCATATCATTTAGGCATTGAGTCCAAAATTGAAGCGTATCCAGAAACCAAGTGGGCCCCAAATCACTGATATGTAGGCTGATCTGTCCATGGGGCCATTTCTAGAGGGATCCAACGGTTGAATTTTGATGTGTACGGTTAATATATGGTCTTCAGGTCCTGTATGAAGTTTCGAGCCAAATAGATGGTGAGAACCTTGTGATCTTGCATTTTAGACATCTTTCAGGCCACTTGAGCTTTAGTTTCTCGATTTTCTCGAATTTTTGGCGTGTATATCCATCGATCTCAGTCTCCTGGGGTCTGTCCCATACTTCAATAAATCCTGAGCATTAAATATTAGCTTTTAGCACCCTGTTTCGGTCCAAGCTTGCAAATGTACCTTACATTACAAACATGATTAAATCGGACCGTTAAACAGTACCATGTTCATAAATCCATGCAATAACTGGGGTCTAATATTCAATATTTGACCCTCAACACAACTCGCAACCAACATTTTGCTAGTCCTAAGCAAAGTATGTGAAAAATAATTTCAAAAATACAAGACAATTCCTTTAAACTCGAGTGACTTGTGAGAAATAGTCGAGATGCGAGAATTCTAAGATTCATGAATGGTGAGCAGTAGTTTCTCTTGGAATCAAGCTCACGGTAAACTTCATAATCAAGTTCAAAATATTAATCCATTAATTAGAATAATTCTAAACATTGAGTTCCATGAGTGTATAGTGTAATCTCGTCTTATCACTATTAAGATATCCAATCGTCAATTTCATAATATCATTGGTAACCAACAAAGGAATTCATGACAACCAAAACTTGCCTCACAGATCAACTTTTCATTCTACCAGCCTTTGATTTTTTTCATGAACAGTAATGCCAAGGAGGGGAATCAAATTCTCACCTATAGGGAGGAAACCTATGGTGAAAACTAGTCGCCTAACTCTTTCCAAATGTCAACCATGGGGAATCGAATCTACACCTATAGGGAGCAAACCTATGGTGAAGTTCATTCGCCCAACCCTTTCCGCAGGCAAACCTATCTTGTAGCTGGGTATTTTCTTTTTTCTTTCATTCTTCTTATTGAACGAGAAGGACAAATTCCCCAGGTTGGTTCCTTCCATGCTTAACGATCACCAAGTTATAATTCAATATCAACTGAAACTTTAATGTGTAAGCGAGATGTGTCATGTGAAATCATGACTCAATCAATGTTTAAACTTCTAATCATGGGTTAACAATTCAAACTTAACTGTGAAATCACCAACATCATGTATCTTATAATTCTAAAATCATGACTATCCTTCAAAATCACTTTGAATTCACAAGAAATTTCAAAAAGTTTTTTAAAAATTTTCACAAATTTTTGCTCAAGACCGAGAAAACACTGATTAGGTACCTATTTTCCCACTCCCAACCTAAAATCTACATTGTTCTCAATGTAAACGATGTAAGCATGCAATGCACATGAGACAACGAAAATAAGGGAGAAGTGATGGAAAGATAGTACCTAGATGAAGGAATCAGAAGCTTTTTCCAAAGATAACGCAGCGTGAGAGCGGCTAAACACTCGAGTTTAAGCACGAAAGCAAACTAACCTAATGGCAACGTATCAAGCAAACTAAGCTAATGACATAAAACTGTCTATCCTAGAACAGCATAAAGCAAATTATCTTAATCCTATGAAAGCGATAAACCTACCTATACCTCCATCAGACTAGGAGATCAATCATGGTAAACAAGATCAGTCAGAGGTATGGACATGGCCTCTTAATCAAATTTCTCGACAAATGGTTTTAATCGATGTCCATTTACTTTAAACTCCTTGCCATTGTCAGGATCTCTTATCTCGACGTCCCCATGAGGATAAGCAGTGACAACAATGTAAGGGCTGGTCCAATGAGATCAAAGCTTACCCGGAAAGAGATGTAGTTGAGAGTTATACAAAAGGACTTTCTGACCTGACGTGAATGATTTCCGCAAAATATGTTGATCATGAAACGCCTTCATCCTATCCTTGTAAATTCTTGAGTTCTCGTATGCGTCATTCCGGATTTCTTTAGGTTCATTCAATTGAAGTTTGCGCAATGACCCAACGTTGTCCAGATTGAAATTCAGATTTTTGATCGCCCAGTACGCTTTATGTTTCAACTCCACAGGTAAGTGATAAGTCTTCCCATAGACAAGTCTAAAGGGAGACATTCCAATAGTGGTTTTAAAAGCAGTACAGTAAGCCCATAAGGCATCGGTCAATCGGATTGACCAATCCTTACAGTCAGGGTTAACTGTTTTCTCTAAAATGTGTTTGACCTCCCTATTGGAAATCTCAGCTTGCCCACTTGTCTGTAGGTGGTATGGGGTGCTCACCTTATGAGAGATACCGTATTTCTTCATTAAACTTTCAAATGACCTATTACAAAAGTGTGATCCCCCATCACTAATGATGGCTTGAGGCGTTCCGAATCGAGAAAGGATTTTCTCTTTAAGGAATTGAATGACCGTGCAATGGTCATTATTCTGACACGAAATCACTTCAACCCATTTAGTGACATAGTTTATGGTGAGCAAAATATACAAATTTTCAAAAGATTGGGGGAATGGTCCCATGAAATCAATGCCCCAACAATTAAATGCTTCTATGATAAGGACAGGATTCAAAGGCATCATATTTCGATGGGGCACTGCTCCCAATTTCTGACAACGCTCACAAGCCTTGCAAAACTCATGAGTATCCCTAAACATAGCGGGCCAATAAAAGCCACACTGCAGAATCTTGGCCGTGGTCTTTTAAGCAGAAAAGTGACCACCATAAGCCTGTGAGTGACAGAAGGAGATGACACTCTGATGCTCATCGTCTGGCACACATCTCCTAAGGATTTGGTCTGGGCAATATTTAAACAAATATGGATCGTCCCATAAAAAGTTGCGCACCTCAGTAAAGAATTTTTTCTTATCTTGTGCAGTCTAATGTGTCGGTATAGAACCTGTGACAAGATAATTAGCAATATCATTGAACCAAGGTGGATGGGAGACTCTGTACAGTTGTTCATTAGGGAACATGTCATTGATATGGGTCACCTCAAGGAGATAAGAGGTATTGAGGCAAGAAAGGTGAACGACCACTACGTTCTCTACTCCCTTTTTATCTTTAATTTTCAAAATAAATTCTTGGAGTAGAAGGATCCATCTTATCAGGCGAGGCTTAGAATCATTCTTAGAAAGAAGATACTTGAGTGTCGCATAATTGTGTAGATAATGATCTTGGATCCGATCAGATAGGACCTAAATTTGTCCAAGGCGAACACTATGGCTAAGAGTTCCTTTTCCGTAATCGAGTAGTTCATTTGGGCAAGATTTAGAGTCCTACTCATATAATGAATGACGTAAGGCCTCTTATCTTTTCTCTGACCTAGAACTGCTCCAAGAGCATAATCAGAAGCGTCGCACATAAGCTCAAAAGAAAGGCTCCAGTCGGGTGGCTGCATGATAGGTGCAGTGGTTAACATGCCCTTAAGCTTGGTGAAAGCTTCTTGGCATTGCTCAGTCCACTCATATGGTGCATCCTTTTGTAAAAGATTAGATAAAGGATAATAGAGAAGATTAAAGTCCTTTATGAATCGTCTATAAAACCCTATGTGTCCTAAGAAGGATCGCACATCTCTGATGTTCTTGGGTGGAGGTATGTTAGAGATAAGATCGATTTTTGCCTTATCTACCTTGATTCCATTGGACGAGATGATATGCCCAAGGACAATTCCCTTCTGAACCATGAAATGGCACTTCTCCCAATTCAGTACCAGATTCTTTTCTTCACATGTTTTCAACACACATTTAAGACTCTCTAAGCACTTGCTGAAAGATGAACTTAAAACAGAGAAATCGTCCACGACGACCTCCAGATATGTCCCCACCATGTCAGAAAAAATACTCATCATACATCGCTAAAAGGTGGCAGGGGCATTACATAACCCGAATGGCATCCTTCTGTAGGCAAAGGTATTATATGGATATGTAAATGTGGTCTTTTCCTAGTCCTCAGGGGCGATTTCAATCTAATTGTAACCCGAATACTCGTCAAAGAAATAGTAATAGGAATGACCAGCTAACCTTTCTAAGATTTGATCAATAATGGGCAAAGGAAAGTGGTCCTTCCTTGTGACGGTATTCAGCTTCCTGTAGTCAATATACATTCTCCAACCAGTAGTAACTCTGGTTGGTACGAGTTCATTATTGGCATTGGCAACGATGGTGATTTCAGACTTCTTAGGAACCACCTGAGTTGGACTTACCCATTGAGTATCGGATATAGGGTATATGATACCCACATCCAATAGTTTCATAACCTCGACCTTAACTACTTCTTTCATGTTTGGATTTAGTCTACGTTTTGGTTGCCATGAAGTCTTTACATTATCCTCGAGATATATGTGGTGAGTATAAATTGAGGGGTCAATTCCTTTGAGGTCCACTATCATCCATCAAAGGGCTCTCTTATGCTCAATGAGAGTAGATATGAGCATACTCTCCTATTCTTTTTCCAGGTGGGTAGAGATCACCACCAGATATGTCTCATCTTGACTTAAATAGACATATTTCACATTAGAGGACAAAGGTTTTAGGTCAAGCTTTGGCGGCTTGAGGTTAGATGGTAGAGGCGCTACATCGGTTTGGGGTAATTCTTCAAATTGTGGCCTTCACCGGTTAACTTCAAGTACCGGCACAGTATCAAGTAAGGCACACATCTCCCTAATTATGTCATCATCCAAGTCATGGGAGTGAGTCATGCACGTCTCTAGGGGGTCAGAGGATAAGGTCAGAGGCGTTCTATCTTTCACGAAAGAATCAATCATGTTAATGTCTGGAACTCGTCATCATCCTCAGAATTTCTGCCGTTATTGAAAAAGATGTTTGACTCTAATGTCATATTCCCAAAACACATGCTCATGACTTCATTCCTTCAATTGATAATTGCGTTTGAAGTGGCAAGGAATGGGCGACCAAGGATGACGGGAATCTGAGTGCTTCCATTATTAACGGGTTCAGTATCTAGGATGATGAAATCTACAGGGTAGTAAAATCTGTCAACCTGTACTAACACATCCTCAATTATCCCTCTTGGTATACGAACAAAACGATCAGTGAGTTGTAATATGGTTAAGATGGTTTTCAATTCACCTAACCCTAGCTGTTTGTATACCGAGTAAGGAATCAGATTGACGCTCACTCCTAAGTCAAGAAGTGTGTGCTCAATGCGGTAGTTACCGATCATACATGATGTGATTGGGCTACCAGGATCCCTGTATTTCTGTGGCACGTCTTGCTTTAGGATGGCACTCACTTTCTCAGTCAAGAAGATCTTCTTTTGAATACTTTGTCATTTTTTAGTCGTGCATAGGTCTTTCAGGAATTTGGCATATGAAGGTATTTGTTTTACGACATCAAGTAGAGAAATGTTGACTTTCACTTGTTTCAACACCTCTAGAATATCCTGAGAGTTAGAGAGAGGTTTTGGTGCAACAAACCGTTGGGGAAATGGAGCAACTGGCTTCTCTAGAAGTTCCGGTTCTAATTTTTATGGGGCATCACTAGATCCATCATTGTTATCCTCTTCTGATTCTTTAGGCTTTTCAGGCCTAACCGGAAGGGTTTTATCAATAATCTTCCCACTCCTAAGAGTGGTGATGGATTTAGCATGCTCCATCTAATTTGAAGAGCTCGGGTTGCCAACTTCATATTGCAGCTTTGGATTAGGAAGAGGTTAAGCTGGGAGGCTCCCCTTATTCCCAATCATGTTTTTAGCCTTAATTTCTTGTAGTGTTTTGTTAAGGTCTTGTAAGGCTTGTAGCATACCCTGATTGAAAATCTCTTGCTTTTCAGAATGTTTTGACATCGGATCCTCTTGAGGTTTCTCTTGTTGTTGTTATGCGGTTTGATTAAAGAAACCTTGGGGGGCTAGCAGTTTGTCCATTCCTCCAACTAAATTTTGGATGATTTTTTCAACCAAGATTGTACATATTAGAGGTAGATCCATTGAAAGATCTTTGATAGTTATTTACGGCATTGGCTTGTTCATTTAACACTCCTCGAAAGCCAGAATTTTAGGGCAATTTTCAGTTGTGTGAATGTTTCCATCACAGATGCCGCAAACAATTTCATTAACATTATCCTTCTTTCCTTCCATGGCCTTGAAATTTCTTACGAGATTAGTCACTTTATAATTGAGATCATCCTCTTCTTTCAGGAGATACAATCCACCTTTATCCTTAGATTGAGTCGGCCTAAATGTGGTGTTCGATTTTGGGTAATGGTCCCATGATTGTGCATTTTCATCAAGTCTATCAAGGTAATCCCATACCTCATCAACATCTTTATTCATGAATTCTCCATTACACATTGTCTCGACCATTTGACATATGAAAGATGTCAGTCCATCATAGAAAAAATTTATAATGCGCCACGTTTTAAAGCCGTGTTGTGGGCATGAACTGACAAGATTCTTAAACCTTTCCCAATATTGGAAGAGTGTTTCATCCTCCTTTTGGGAAAAGTTCATGATTGCTTTTCTAAGGGTAATCATTTTATGATGTGGAAAAAATTTCTTTATGAATTCCCTCTGCATATCATTCCATGTGCCAATGGATCTAGGACGTAGTGTGTAAGACCTGTATCTTAGTTCGTACTAATCCATCGACTGCCACCATCCTTCCCGTCGAAGTCTGGCAATCTGCGACTTATAATCGATGTTTGTGCACGACCCTAAATCGTATCATGTAGATTTGAATCGGCTTAATCTGAGACTTGTATCATTGCGACTGCACCATCGCCGCGTCTTACGCACCGATCCGATACCCTGGCAGGGAGATGCAGGCCAGCGTTTATTTCGAGAAAACACCACACATTTGCAATCCCAAAAGAATCTCTATAACATGTCTCATCAATCAATCACCTCATGTCAAGTACATATCACCTTTTACCCCATCCCTAAGCAACCACCAAGTCAACTCTTTCTCACCCTCTCTTACACAACTATACATGTCAAGTACACATCACACATCACTCACACTTTCACCCATCACACCCATCCCTCGCTTCTCTTACAACCCCCTCTCTCTCATTTCCCAACACAATTCCAAGCAATAATAAAAAAAAAACCCACGTCCAAGCTTTCCTAAGAGAGGAAAATGAGTTTGTGTATGGCCCACTTTTCCATCCTAACCATTCAAATCTTATCTTCCACTATCAAAGTGAGACACAAAGAGATTGGCTTTCCAACAGACTGAGAAGATCGAATGGTGGGTGCTTATTAGGCTAGATTTTCATGTTTTGATGAAGGGCCAAGTGAGGCCTACCGATTGATGGTATGGATCTCACTTGGGACCCTAGGTGTGGCCGATAACCCACCTTGATTCTCATGATCATTTCATGATGGGGCCATTCTCCATGGACTCCATCATGATGTTTAATTTCCTTGCATAAGAAGGGGTCATCTAGACCTTCCATTTTGGTGGAGAAGGGATCTCCACCGTTGATTTTGGATTTAGTGGGCCCACATGTATTTGGGACCCACTTGATGTATGATTGAATGCAAGGGAGGGCTCATAGTGGCGGAGCCCTCCATCACACGTGTCCCTCGATCTCTCTCTCTCTCCCTCTCTCTTTTTTTTTCTTTCTATTGTATGCGATGATGTAGTGGCGTGGCCCACTTGGATGGATCCCACCTTAATATATGTTTTATCCATACCATTCATCCATTTGGTGGCCCACCGGAGCAAGGCCCACCTTATGCATGTGTTATGCCAAGACCCTCCAGCGTCTAGGGACGCTGGACGTGGAAAGAAAACACAAATATTAGCTTGGTTCTACAAGCCTTTGGGGTGAACCACTTGTGTAGGCCCCACCTTGATGTATCAATCTCATCCAAGCCGTCCATCCCATTTCCTAGATCATTTTAGGCGTTAAGCTAAAAAATGAAGCTGATCCGACTCTCTGGCGGCTCATAGCATAGAAAATATCGATTTTTACCGTTAAAAATTTACTAGGACCCACCTTGAGCCAAAACATACTCAATGTTGGGCTCGTTTGGATGGTCTTAAGCTATGAAAACCAATGGCTGAGGTGGATTTTACTGATGCGGGCCCCACCTATGAAAAACCCCACGAAAATCCTTTAAAAAAAACATCACAGCAGCAGGTGCTGCTGCTAACGCAACAGCGTCCCTACCGCGTGAAGGACGGGTAGGGAGTGGGCCCCTACCGTGGGCCCCACCGTGATGTTGTCGTACATCAACACCGTGCATTTGTTGGGTCCCTTAGGGCAGTGGGCCACCCCCAAAAATCAGCTGTATGCAGAGCTCAAGTAGCCCACACCATAGGGAACAGTAGGGATTGAACATCTGCTATTGAAACCCTTTTTGGGTCCAGAAGTTTTGAATTAATGTGAAATTTATTTTTCCTCTACATATGGGTCCACGTGACCTTATCAACGGTTGGATGCCAAATAAACATTACGGTGGGCCCCACGTGGGACCCACAGTGATGTATGTGTTTCATTTGCACCGTCCACTAACGATGGACGGTGGCATCCACCATGATTGATGTGTTTTGTCTGCACTGGACGGTGGGACCCACCCCACGGCTGCACCTGTGTGTGTGCATGTGTATATATATATTATATTGTATATACATATTATATACCTTATATATATTATATTTCATAATATATATACATGATGGTGGGCCTTCATGGAACCCACCATGATGCATGTGTTTCATCCAACCCATCCAACCATTTTGAAAGATTTTTTTTGTGGCATGATACAAAAAAATGAGACAAATCTAAGATTAGGTGGACCACACTATAGAAAATAGTGGGTTTGACCGTCCACCATTAAAACCCTTTCAGGTCAGTGTGACCTTATGATCAGATTGGATGGGAAATAAATGTTATGGTGGGCCTTGAGAATTTAATGGTGGAAATCATTCCTACCACTGTTATTTGGGGTGCGGTCCAGTTGATCTTTTGATATGATGCATTTGTATATATTATATATACTTTTTGATTTATTTGTGGCCCGTTGTTGAGGCCCACCTTGATGTGTATGAGGCCGTTGTTGAGGCCCACCTTGATATGAATGTAAGGCCCATGTTATAAGGCCCATTGTGATGTATTCAAGGCCCGGGAGTTATGACCCATTGCAATGTACATAAGGCCTATTGATGTGGCCCACTTAATTTATATAAGATCCATATGAGGCGGCCCATTTGACGTATCTAAGGCCTATGGGTCGAGGCCTAATGAGATGTATATAGGTTCATTGCAATGTGTGTGATTCCCTATGGTTTGTGTAATGATATTTTATGGCGGGCCATGCCTTGGGAACAATGTTGGTTTGACGTCCATATTTTAAGTACAATGTTGGTTAAATGTCCGCAGTGTAACTCTTCTTAGGGCCCATTGATAGGCCCATACTTGTTGATAATTCATCACTTTATAACATGTTTAGTATAGCTCTATGATTCATGCCCATACGCATCATATGTATGCTTGATATGAGGAATGTTTGATCATAGCATAAGCCGTTGGGCTGAGACATTTATGGGACTCCTTATGAGATGGAGTGCCCCCACATGAGCGTGTGGTACGTGAAGGATTGCTGCATGATTTGACGATGTGACTCATGCATTTCGCATATGTGTGACTTGATCACTACATGCCCTAGCGACATCACATCGTGGATGGTCATAGCAGATACTGGAAATATTGGCTCTAGTACTGTGGCCACTTAGGATGTCCTTGGGTGAAAATTCTAAAACTTTTTTGGTACCAGGGGATGCTTCAACGTCTAGACCGAGTGGATACACGAGCACTCGAGTGCTGAATACCAATAGGTCACGCCTCCCACTGTGTCGTAGTCGGTTGGAAGGGGGTGTGGCCTTATCAGCCCGAGTGAGGGGGCTATAAGCTAGGCTGAGTTTGACCAGCTCACAAATGAGTCCACTATCGACAAGCCAGGTAGATATTGGCAGACTACTAGTCAACTGAATAATGTGATCTCTTCCACTTGCTTGACTGTACAGCTAGGGAGGAAGCAGTCAGTGTGAGGTGTATTAGACCCCGGTGATATCTAAAGAGGAACTGTACTGATATGTGTACTTGATGAGTACTAGCATGCTTGCTTTACATCTCGCATATGACATTTGGCTACATAGGCCTCGCATCACATGGCCTTGGTATGGCCGATAGCATTCATGTCTTGCATCACATAGTTTTAGTACAGCTGATAGCATTCATGGACTTATCCGCATATTTTCTCATTACTCTGATATTATATCTTGGCACTTGTCTTGCGCACACATTTACACTACCCTCTAAGCTTTTGTAAGCTTATGCACGACCGTTGCGTGCAGGTGTTGTTGGATAGCAGCAGCACTGAGGTAGGAGTGCGCATCTGACTATTTTGAAGTTTTGATCACCTTGTATTTCTCTTTTCTGCATTGTACTTAAAGTTTTTGATATAGTGAATATGTGGTGATGTTGTTTTGTGACTTGGTTATACTTGTGGTTATGCTCCATTACAAAAAGAAATCATACTGAAAATTCTCCTTGTAGGATCCCAGGATCAGAATCTGGCGTATGGGTGCTGGGAGCCGAGAATGGGGTACTACGGAGGTTGTCGGCACCGGATTCGGTGATCGGGAATTTTGTGAGCCCGTTCTCCGAGTTTGGGGCGTGACACAGTGAATGTAACCACGTCTTAGCCTTTTCCTTCAAGGAAAATGGAAAGAGTTTCAGCCTGACTGTATCCTCAGATACATTAGGAAAGCATAAAGTGGTTATGATCTCATCGAACTATTTTAGATGTAAGTATGGACCTTTTAATTCAAGCCCATGAAATTTAGGAAGGAGTTGGATAACCCCTGGCTTGATATCCATATGTCCTATATTTTCAGGAAAAATCATGCATGAGGGCGTACTCACCCCTGCCGGTTGTAAATAATCTCGTAAAGTACGAGGCGGGGGTGCTTGATGCACCTTATTCTCATCATGGACTTCCTCAACCCTAGGTTGGGGTAGTGCTTAAGGTTGATTTGCAGCCATAACCTCAATTAACTCAGGGGAATTCGAGCAGTGTCTAGTCCTGTGATGGACAATTAACCCCTCAACCAATCCTCCTTCAGTCAAGACACGTCGATTGTTGTCACGAGCCCACTTGGGCATGAAACACTCGCAGCCCTCAATTTAGATTTTAAACCTAGACCTAAGAGAAAGAATAGAAAGGAATTCTAGAAATAAAGAGGAAAGATAGAAAGAAGTTACCGAATTCGAAGTCCTAAGTTAAGATCTTGCAAAACAAAACAAAAGAAATTAGTTTCAAAAAAATAATTAGAAAAATAGTTCCTAAAAAATAAATTAGGAAAGTTCTAAAACTAGAATTAGATAGTTTCTAAAATAGAAAACTTAAACCTAAAATTAGAAAGGGATTACCAAATTAGAAGTTATGTTAGGCTCCTACAAAATAGGAATCAGGTTAATTCTAGAAATCAAATAGAAATAAAAATCTAAAACTAAAGTTAGTAAAATCCTAATATTAAACTAACTCTAAAACTAATTAATTTCAAAGAATCATAGCCGTCAGTCCCCGGCAATGGTGCCAAAAACTTGTTACTCCCCTAGTATGGGGTTGTGATGTAATAATAAACTCGGTGAGACCGAGGTCGAATCCACAGGGACTAAAACCTGTACGTAATCTGAAACTAAGTAGAACTAGAACTAGATTAAGATGAAATCTAAATTAAATGAATTTGAGGGAATAATGGTGAATTATTAATCTAAAACTTAAAGAATTCAGAGGTAGGAAACTAAGGATTCAGAGGATCCACTTGTAGAGATCAGGGAGATCTTATGCCTGCTTCAAGAACTCAACTAAACTTAAAGTCTCATCTTCATCCAATTGAAGGGTGTAACCATGAAGATTAAAACTGAACTTCCTTTGATCTAGTTTTCAAGAGTTGAAAAGTATAAGAATTAGAATAGATTCCGTCACCAAACCATGACCAGGAGAGAAAGTAAACAACAGAATTAAACTAATTAACAACGAATTAATAGATATATGAAGGTTAGGAAGGGTTCCGTCATCCTACTATGCCCAGGAGACGATGGTAAACAACAGGGCTTCCTGACGTCATAATCATAAAAAGGAAAGGAACATGCTCAAAGCTATCGCAAACACATTGTAATTTTAGTCACAACAGACCATTAAAAACTAAAAAACATTCCCTTAATTAAACCAAAATCAACATAACTTCAACCTAAGCAAAAAGGCACAAGCAAAAAGTCTCCCATCATGCTACAAGCTTCACCTCTTAACCCTAGCTAAGAGGTTTAGCCTAGAATAGACATGATTAGGCTAAACATCCTATAAGAAATAATAAAATAAAAAAACAGTAGAAATACAAATATTAAATATTACTCTCTTCCTCTCTCTGCTCCACGTCCAGCCCAAAATTGGATGCCCGTTCTCTCTCACATCCTTTCTTTTTATAGAAGACCCAAGGCGGTGGAGAATGGTGCAGTGGAGTCGGTGCAGAATACGCATAGCAACGTGCGTAACACCTTAAGTATGTTGCGTTCGGCCTGAGTTTTGGAACGAAAGGCGGACTGTCCTTAGAGTTTGACTCCATGGTTGGGGTCTTGGCTCCCTAATAAATATCCCAATGCATTCAGGCGAAGATGAGCTCATGCAATGGCCTACAGAGGCCGGTTTTCACGGACGCAGCGCCGCGCATGCCTCTTGCATAGTGACGATTGGTGGGGTCCACTTCATCTATCATTTGCGAGATCCACCCCGTCCAACGTGTTCTTCTCGAAAAACCAGTCAGGAATGGCTGGTTTTTTATTAGATTCAGCGTGGCCCACATGGTTTTCTGCTCTGCCGTCTGTCTTGCATTTATACGGTTAAAAACCGATATCTGCTGTCATTTGAAATATTGTCACCTAGGCAATGGTAATATGGACCAAGATGGTCTAATGGACGGTCTAGATTGGTCCTTCGAATCGTGATGGTGGCCCACAATAGAGGACTACAAGTCCCTGTTCATTTTTTATTTTGAATTGGAGCCGTCATTGGGTCAGCGTAAGCTGGCCGGTTTTGGCTATTGCGGTACATGGCAGGTGTACACCTACTGTGTACACCATCCACATGAAGTGGGGCCCACCTTGATGTGTTGAGAAATCCGTTCCGTCCATCTATTCTATCATATCATTTTAGGCATTGAGTCCAAAATTGAAGCGTATCCAGAAACCAAGTGGGCCCCAAATCACTGACATGTAGGCTGATCTGTCCATTGGGCCATTTTCAGATAGATTCAATGGCTGAATTTCGACTTGTATGGTTAATATATGGTCTTCAAGTGCTGTATGATGTTTCGAGCCGAACGGATGGTGAGAACTATTGAGGGTCAAATATTACATATCAGACCCCAATTTATTGCCTGGATTTACAAGCATGATACAGTTTAATGGCCCGATTTAATCGTGTTTGTGATGCAGAGTATATTTACGAGCATGGACTGAAAAATGGTGCTTAAAGCATGGATTTAATGTGCTCTGATGACACCAAAGGCAAGGAACGGACTCCAGGGGACCAAGATCGACGGAATTATACACCAGAGATCCACGAAAATCAAGAAATTGAAGCTCAAGTGGCTCGAAAATCATCCAGAATGCAAGATCACGGGGTTCCCACCATCCGTTCGATTCGAAACATTATACGTGGCCAAGGGCCCACAAATTAACCGTACAAGTCGAATTTCAGCCCTCAGATCCCCCCAGAAGTGGCCCAACGGATAGATCAGCCCCTTGAATCCTTAAGTGAGGCCCGCCTGACATCTAAATATACTTCAATTTCGGTCTCAACCCCTTAAACTGTGTGTCAAAACGGATGGACAGAGCGAATTTCTTACGAACATCACAGTGGACTCCGCATGTACAGCCCGTGTACATGAGGTACACGCACCCGCGCCGCACCGGACGGTCAGCCCAGTCAAAGCCGGGCTGACCCGCGCCTTCTTCCTCATGAAGACAGCGTCCAATGCTGTCTGACCATTTTTTAGCTAGTGGGCCCCACACATCATCCAAATAGATGATCAGTACCGTCTATTGTGTCCATAGGGGGACAAGAACCCTCCCCTAGGTGTCAGTTTGTCCTCATGCAAGCTATTGGAAGATCCTAACTATAAATCGTAGGATGGACGGCAGTGAGCAAAGTTCAGTGGACCACTCCAACTACACTCTAAAACCGTCCATTCCTGACTGGTTTTTCGCCAGGAATTCAATAGACGTGGTAGATTTTATCAAACTCATCATTTTGGGGTCCATCAAACATCTTTTATTCAGAGGCGGAAGCTCTGTTTCGCATCGGAAGCTATGGAGAAATCTTATGGGCCACCACCACGATTCATCAGTCGAATCTTGACCTTCCATTAGAAGGCCATGCTCCCTATAAACATGGCCTAGGTGACAGAATTCCAGAAGGCATAGGAGAACGATTTCCAATCGTCCAAACAAAAGATAGACGGTGCAAGGAAAGCTTTCGTGGGCCACACCGAAACTGAGTTGCAACACCTCTTCTCCGACCAGTTGTTTGAGCCTCATTCGATGGACGGACTGGATTTCTCAAATAATCCTGATCATAGGCCCCACAAATCACCAGCGCAGCCTTGTGCGCAGGCCCTGTTCTGCGCAGGGATCTGACGATCCAGGTGGGCCACCACAGCTAGCCAATGAGAAGATCCAACCCGTCCATTGTGTAGATCGTCCAAAAACATCCCAGGTGATGTTATCTTTTTGGAAAGGAAGCAAGGAAAGTGGTATCTTTTATTGCGCGTTCTGGCTGCGAAACCTGTAACACTGCGTAAAGAGAGTCGGTTCTCCAACGACTTCAGCACGCACCGCCTCTTGTGCCTGAGGACCCTCCAGCCGACCTTCACAGTTATAAAAAGAAGAGAGAGTGAGAGAGAAAATGATTCAATTACAGGGATCCATGGCTTAGACGTGAGAGAGAGAAAGTAGTGGTTGTTTTCTTTTCTTTTTCTTTTTATTTTGTTTTTATTTAAGAGATCCAGCCCATTCATGTTGGGCTTAACCTCTTAGCTGGGGCTAAGAGGTGAAGCTTGTGGCATGATGGGAGATCTTTATTGCTTGGATTTATGCTATGAACTATGTTGATACTAGTTTGATTAAAGGGAATATTTCTAGTTTTTAATGATTTGTTGTGACTGAAATTACAATAGATCTGCGATGGCTTTAAGTATTTCTTTCTCCTTTTTATGTTTATGACGTCAGAAAGCCCTGTTGTTCACCATTGTCTCCTGGGCATGGTCGGATGACGGTACCCTTCCTAACCTTCATGCATTGTTGATTGGTTGGTAATTGGTTTAATTCTGTTGTTTACTTTGTCTCTTGGGCATGGTTTGGTGATGGAATCCATTCTAATTCATATACCTTTCATCTCTTTGAAAAACTATATTAAGTAAGTTCAGTTTGATTTCCATGGTTACATTCTTCAACTGGATGAAGATGGGACTCTAAGTCCAGTTGATTTCTTGATGCAGGCATAAGATCTCCCTGATCTCTACAAGTGGATCCTCTGAATCCCTAGTTTCCTATCTCTAAATTCTTTAAAGTTTTAGATAATTCTTCCATCATTATTCCTCAAATTACAATCAACTTTGATTTCATCTTAGTCTAGTTCTAGTTCTATTTAATTTCGGATTACGTACAGGTTTCAGTCCCTTGGGATTCGACCTCGGTCTTACCGAGTTTATTACAACATCACAACCCTACACTTGGGGAGTGAACAAGAACCTTGTGATCTTGCATTTTGGATGTCTTTCAGGCCACTTGAGCTTTAGTTTCTCGATTTTCTCAGATTTCTGGCGTGTATATCCATCAATCTCGGTCTTCTAGGGTCCGTCCCATGCTTCAATGAATCTTGAGCATCTTGAGCATTAAATCTCAGCTTTTAGCACCCTGTTTCGGTCCAAGCTCGCAAATGTACCTTGCATTACAAACACGATTAAATCGGACCATTAAACAGTACCATGTTCGTAAATCCAGGTAATAACTGAGGTCTAATATGTAATATTTAACCCTCAATAGTATTTGGATAGGAATGGGGCTACAATCGTAGTCCAGGCAATCGATAAACGCCCATGTTTGGGTGGCCGAATTAGTCTGGCCACCTTGGGTAAACCCGAAAGATACAGGTCGTACAACGACTACCGACAATGGCTAGGCCACGAGGGGCGCTTATGCACTCCATGTTGATTAAGTCAGCGTGTGTCCATACCAATCGAGCTTGCCTAATGAACCAGTTGACCTACTGTGTGTTTACCATGTATGAACGCGACTGTTTGAATCTAAGGTACCCCTCACCAATGTAAAGATCCACTTTCAACCATGGTACCACAATCCTCAAGACTCATGAGCCAGGCATGGTGGTATGAGACACCGTGTTCAAGCTATCAGCCTATGCTAGGGTGACGAGCCTCCTCGTAGTGACCGCGAGTACCACTTCTTGCAACTTGCATATTGTATATGTTTATCTAGGAGTGACGAACCAAGATGGATCCACAACACAGGAATATGACCACTGCGATTGTCCGATACCTAATGTTCGATTTGGGTCAATATTAAAAAGGGAGTACCCTAGCTTCCCAAACTTACTAGATGAATGACCATAATTAATCACTTAGTTAACATGACCATGCATCGCACCACATTAGTTAGAATGTGACGAAAAGGCGTTGGAGTTGCACCTTTGAGGAAGTGTTGTCATATGCGAAACAGGCGGTCGAAGTCGCGTGTTGAGGGAATGTTGATGGGTGAGGGCATGCATCATTACCTACACTCCATTCTCGCATTAAAAAGAATAGCTAGGAAGTAATTGTTTATGATTGCCTTATCATTACTACATTGATTGACTTGATAACATGTGTAACTTTTGCCTTATAGAACCACTGAGTTGATCACTCACTCACACTCTGGGACGGTGTTTTAAAACACCAACCAGACACTGATGCAGATGCAGGTACGGACGACGTCTATGTATTATAGCAGGACTTCTTGGATAAGGAGGAGGAATTCTCCTACTTCCAACTCTCGGGCGGGCCGATGTAGGCCATGTACCGTTATGCAGGGAATGTTGGGCATCTGGGCTTAGTTGGATACTACATTTACACTACTACATTTTGTTCATTTTGAAATTGTATATGTATATATTGAACCTAGTCGTGAACTCATATTCTAGAAGAAATTTTGTGAGACATGTACCTATTTCTACAGATATGTTTTGGATTTACACATTTGCTTAACTTCAATAAATCTGGAGTATGATACGTCGTTTAGTAAAATTTTATGTATGCTTGATCAATCAATATGGAAGAAATCAGAACATTATCTTCCACAGGACATAAGTGATGTTCGGAATCTTGGGATTCGAGCTTTGCCCGACCCTCAAAATTTGGGGCGTTACATACTACCTTTCCATCATTTCTCCTTTACTTTCATTGTCTCATGTGCATTACATGCTTATATCTTTTACATTGAGGATAATGTAGATTTTAGGTTTGGCGTGTGGATTAGGCAAGCTAATCAGTGTTTTCTTAGTCTTTGAGCAAAAATTGTGAAAATTTTTTAGAAAATTTTGTAGATTCGAGCAATTTCGAAGTTCATCCATAATTTAGAAGTATAAGATACTTAATGTTGGTGATTTATGACTCTTGGGTTCAGTTACTTGTTAGATTTTCACAGTTAAGTTCGAATTATTAATCCATGATTAAAAGTTTTAAACATTGATTGAGTCATGATTACACATGCCACATCTAGCTTACACATTAAGGTGTCAGTTTGATATTGAATTGTTAACTTGGTGATTATTAAGCATGGAAGGAACCAACTTGGGAAATTTGTCCATCATGTTCAATGAAAAGAATTGAAAAAATAATAATAAAAAATAATAATAATAATAATAATAAATAAGTACCCAACAAAAAAACAGTTATCGTCGAAAATGGCTACCTATTAAAGATATTTAAAAATGTTGACATAGTGTGAAAGTCATCGATGAAAAAATTAAAAGCTGGAAGAATGAAAAGATGAAATGTAAGGCAAGTTTTGGTTTAGGTTTTGGTTGTCATGAATGCTCTTTTGATTATCAATGTTATCATGGAAATTAAGAATTGAACATTTGATTGTGATAAGTCCAGATTTCACTATGCACCGGTGAAACTCAATGTTTAGAATTGTTCTAATTTGTGGATTAATACTTTGAACTTGACTATGAAATTTACCGAGTGCTACAGTTTAGGAGAAAATAATGCACAACATCGATGTATTTTAAAACTCTATTATTTGGATTGTTTTAAAACCACTTGAGCTTATAAAAATTGTCCTATGGTTCACGAAATATATTTCGCATACTTTGCTCAGGATTAGCAAAATGTTGGTTGGGGATTATGTTGAGGGTCAAATGTTGCATATTATCCCTGTAACACCCCATTTTTTCAGGACCCGAGTATATGACTCGTTTCCCAAAAATCCGAGTGTTAACCTTAAAGGATGGTCAAATTCGAATATATATTTTTTTCAACTATTAGAGTAAGCAGATGAGCGTAGAATGGACAAGTAAGCATAAAGGAAAAAATTGCAATTACATTTAGAATATACAAGAGGTTGTCCATAATGACTTATACAAACCAATGTCTCAACGTTAACAATTACAAGATTTACATACATGAGAAATATAAAAGAAAATATATAAATGAAAGTTGCAAGATTGCGCAACTTCCTTGACATGTACAATCATGCATCCCTGACCATCATAACGGCTCCTCATCCGTCTGAACCTGCATATCACTTAAGTCACCTGTACTATCTATACGGTTGTATATTTGATGGATGAATGGTCAACTCATTATGAATTTTCCTCGAGATTTCACACCACCGCATTAGGTAAGCATAATTATAAAGCAAAGCATACAAAATTATACATGATGCAGGTCTCATTAGAAGCATGGATGCGTGAATGAAATCATTAACCTAGGGATGCTCATCCGCGCGGACAGTGCGCTCGTCACACATGCAATCATTGACTTGGGAAAAGCATCCAATCGGACAGAGGCTAGTCGTCAGTGAAAGCATACTACGTGCGGTATAATGACTACCTATCGTACATCATGTATGTTAGCGATAGACGCTGGTCTATGCCATGTATGCATGATTAGCCAAACCATTATTAATCTAGTTACAATCAGCCAATTTAAATAAGCTCAAGGTCACTATGGGGGCTCGTCACCAGCGTAGGCCGACAGCTCGGGCATAGGTCCGATACCACCATCCTCAGCTCATAGACCACCATCTTAGGATGTTTAATGGAACCCCGTCGACTAGTGCCCAATCATATTACAGCATATGGGGCTTACCATCGCATGGTTGCATAGTATAAAACATCGAACTCATATAAGAGAATACCAATACAAAGCCACATAGGGTGATATCAAAACAAGCCACATAAGGCAAATATCAAAATAAGTCACATAGGGCGAGTATCAAAACCATGGGATAAAAGACCATCCTTGAAAATCACTTAGACACAACAACTCTAGATGGTAAGCCCACCTCAATGATCTATTTAGACCACCACTCAATAGCCACTAGATCAAAGGTCCATTTCAATCACCGTCAATCAAGTTACATCCAAGTATGGGTGTACATCTATAAGTGGGGGTTTCCCACTGATATACCAGTTTAAGTTCCATAAAAAATCCACAATTAATCCACAAGCATGAACAAATATACAAGATGAACATTAAGCATGTAATATAGCAATTCAATTCCAACAATTAACACATGTAGTTATAGAATGGAAATCTCAATTATAAATTTAAAATAAAACTATAACTTAAACTAATGGGAAAATGGAAAGCTCAAGGGGAAGAATCATCACCTTATAGTTTGCATCGCCTATCAGCATTACTAAGGAATGCACGTTCCCTTAAAATCAAATCCTACCATAAATCAGGATGTTCAATTAGATCCAAGTCCTACACTCTACCTAGGGTTTAAGATGATAGCCTAGGGTTATCTTTTAGTGTTTTAGTATAGAATTAGGACCTTCATCCTAGGTTTTAATCCTAAACTTCGATTCTAGGATTTGAACCCTAGATGGTGTATTAGTTATAATTTAATCTTAATAATTACAAGATAACTATTAATGTTGGTGTTATAATTTATATTAGCTGGCATATTAGTAATGATGGTTCACAAGTTCGTATTTAAATATACCGATATTATCTATCATTCTTATAATGACTAATAATCTCTTAAGTAATACAAGTAATAAAAATAGAATATTTACTAATGATAATAAAATAGGGATTAATGCTAATAATTATACTAATTCCATAAGAAAAATGATAAGTACTTTCTAATGCTAATAGTCATAGTTTGTATTAGTCGAGTGGTCCTAAAGTTTTATCTAACTGCGTATTGGAGTTGTGTGAGGCTTGTAAGGGTCCGTTAATGAGGGAGTTTGAGCCTGCATTAGGGCGACCAGGCCCACCAGTTACTTGTTCCAACAAGTGGCCTGACTGGACCTGCTTAAACCCAGATATTGGGTCCCAAAAATCTGGACGAGTCGGTCCTTTTCTGGCCCAGCAGTGTGACCCGATCATGGCCCGTATGGTGGTCTAATCTGGGCCTGGTTCAGCCCGTAGAAATTTAGGGTGAGGCCCCCCGTTATTTAAGGTGAGGTCCACCATTATGCAGTGTGGCCAACTTGATTATATGGTGCGGCCCACCTATTCCAAACAGTGCCATTTCCTTAACCCAATCCATGCCCCCAACCAAGGGCTATACCGACCTAGAATTTAGATTGATCTCAGCATTCCTTTGCTGCTGGTTTCGGTCTAAACCACGGTCCAGAACGAGCTGTTATTTGGCCTTGACTTAAGGCCCGTGTGAATAACCATTTCAGCCCTGATCGTGGCCTGTTGAATGAGGTTTTCAGCTCGGTGAATGGCCCACTTTTAGCTCGGGTTTGAGGCCGGTTTCAATCTGTTTGCATAGCCTGCCAGAGGCTTGGTTTTGGCCTCTTATCTGGGCCGTTCACAGGTCATTTTTGGCCCACGTCTGGGCCTCTTTGGTCCTAGCTGTGGCTTGACTCTAAACCATCACACAGACTGTAAGAGGGTTATATGGCCTGTTGTAACTGGAAGTCCAGTCCGAGAAAATGTAGGTGGGGCGTTGGATGATACCTGGGCGGTCCCGATGCCGACTGAGTCGGCTCAGACTCAGTAGCAGCCACGATAGCGGACGCCGGCGATGAATAGCAGCCCGACTCTCAGCCGAGTTGAGCCAGAGATGGGCCAAGTGGAGCTAGGCTTGCACACTCAATCACCCTCTCTTTCCTTCCTTTCTTTCTCCTTCTTTCCTTCCCTCCCTTTTCTGTTTCTTTGTTGTCCTATAGACCTGATTGCACCTCGAGTTGAGACGACTCGGTGCAGCTCCAATGACGAAGATGAGCTACTGCTCATGGTAGATTTCCATCGGGCAGGTTTTTCTCCAAGGCGACGGCTCCAAGAGGTGCAGACAGGCCTTTGGAAGCTCACAGGAGTAAAAGGATGGAGCTCCATTGATGCTTTTCTGGTGGGTTCGAGCTTGGGGAGAGACAGTCGTTTTCTTCCTCTCTCTCATTCTCTCTCTTTTTTTTTTTATATAGAAAAGCTAGCTAGGATGGTCAAGATAAGCCTCTAACGGATGACTGAGATGGGAGGACACAAGGGCGTGCGGATTGCTCCGCTGGCAATGGACAGTTTCCATTTTTAGAAACAATGTTCTTCCATGCCCTGTTTGCACCGGTTCTTGTGTGCATGTGGGTGCACTCCATCAGGTGAAACCACCTAGGGTTTGTTCAGACGTGGACCCCCTTTTAGATGGTTGGTTCAGATCCCTCAGTTGGGTGATCACGATGGGCCACGGACGTCCCAAACGGATGCCCATCCATCGGTTGGCGAAAACATAGCGAGAGAGTGAGAGAGAAAAAAAACTCCCTATTTTGGAAGCTTTCGTGCCAGCGCTGACTGACCGGGTGTCTTAGTTTAGTGCTCTACGAGTGCACGCCCCTAATGCACATGTAACACATGTGTGGGGTCCACCATGATGGATTTGAGAAATCTACTCCATCCATTCCACTTTGGAGGGCCCACTTAATGTCTTTGATCAAGGATTAGGCAGATGAGATGCCTAGGTGGGGCCCACAACTTGATTTGGGCCCAATTCATGGATTTCTCGCTGATCTGGTAGTTGGGTCTGCTCCAGTCTGACCATTAACGATTAAAAGGTCCTAGTGAGTCATTTGTAAGACCAATATACATATACATATTTATTTATATCATAGTCGTGTAGTGGGTCCCACACTAATGATTTGTGAAATCCGCCCCACTCACGAGATACAGCGGGTTCATTTAGAGCTTCTATCCAGAGATTGGTAGATTCAAAACTTGGGTGGGCCACACTTAATGAATTTCATCGTGTTTGTTGATCCTCACTGATCCAATGATTGGATTGATCCTGTTTTGAATATTTATGGTAAAAAAGACTCTAAGGATCGTTTGTGTGTGTTTAGGCTTATTTTCCTTGTGTGGATGACTCAATTTTTGTTATTAACATTCCTTAAATAATGTTATTCATATTATTATGCTATTGTTATTTGTTTTATATATTGTTATTATGTGTGTAATACATATATACTTATTTACTTATTTATTTGTAGGACCTGTCTTTGATAAGAGTCATAAATGTTAATGTCATCAAGAGGTTTATGGTTAATTCTATAATTTGATGGTCAAATTAGGAAATTCAATCGTTAGATCAATCGAAGGGACGTTGTTGGGTCATATATTGATGGTGAATGGGTTAATTTGTTTTTGGCACGCTTTTCTGACCATCTAAGTATCCATGAACAGTTGGATGACCCTATCTATGGATGAGATTTCTCACACTGGTCCGATTTAGACTATAACGTAAGTGGACATTCGATTAAGTTAGATTTGTGTTTATGCTAATCCATGTCCTCCCGGTAATACCCGAGTACTGGAAGTACAGGGTGTTACAATCCCCCATTTATTACTTGGTTTTATAAACATGATAATGCTTAATGTTTTATTTTAATCATGTTTGTGTTACAAGGTGAATTTAAGAACTTGGATTAAAAAGGATACTAAAAGCATGAATTTAATGCTCAAGAATAACCAAACACAAGGATGGATCTTGTGACACTAAGAATGAAGAATTTGCATGCGAAAGATCCAAGAAAACAAAGTGAGGATGAAGAGCATTGAAGACTTGAAGTGAAGAAAAGGAATCCTGAAATTGTCCTGAAAACAAACACATTCCTTAAAGTATCCTGAAGAAGCATATTCTGAAACGCTGGGGCATTCTATGAAATTGTGCAGAGTGAAGTCTATTTTGAAAAATGTGTGTAAATTTGAGGCGATTTTTAGAGTTTTCCAACTAGGTGCGAAAGTTGGAGTTCCACAACTATAAATAGGACTCTCTAGGATGTTCCTAAGCATCTTCTAAGGTTTGTGGAGTGGAGCAAAAGCGTGGAGAAGCCATCGCCAAGAGTTTTTCTTCTCTTTCCTTAGTTATTTTTATGTTTTTCTTTAGAGATTCTGGTTTAATCATGTCTATGGTTGGCTAAACATCTTAGCTATGGCTAAGAGGTGAAGCTTGTAGCATGATGGGATGTTTTCTACTGCTTTGATTCATGTTTAAGTTGAACTATCTTTGATTCTAGTTTGATTATAAGAAATACTTTCAGTTTTTAATGGTTTATTGTGACTTAAATTACAATAGATCTGTGATAGCTTTGAGTATGTTCTTTTCATGTTTTGGGATTATGAATCTAGGAAATCCTGTTATTCACCATCATCCCTTGGGCATGATTGGATGATAGAATCCTCCCTAATTTTTACAATTCTCTCGGATTGATTGTGGGATTGATAAATCCTGTTGTGAGCCATTGTCTCATGGGCATGGTTTTGTGATGGAATCACTTCTAGTTCTCACACTGCTCTTCCATTGAGAATTAGGCCAAAGGAAGTTCAGATTTGGTTTTACTGAGATATCTTCCAATTGGATAAGATGGGACTCTGATTCCTATTGCGTCATTGAATCAAGCATAAATCTCCCTGATCTTTACAAGTGAATCCTTGGAAACCCTAGTTTCCCACCTTTGAATTTCTTAAGTTTTTCATTAAATCTCTCACAATTACTCTCTATACTTCCAGACTTAAGTTTTCATCTTTTTCTAGTTCTAGTTCTAGTTGCTTTCAGAAAACACACTAGATTAGTCCTTGTGGATTCGACCTCGGTCTCACCGAGATTATTACTACATCGCGACCCTACACTTGGGGTTGTGAACAACTATCATTAGTCATTGTTATTTCAAATGATATATCTTCTCAAATGATCATATATGCATGCTCCATATTTTCATGTAATATGCACCATATTCCCTTGTTAGTAGATGCTTATTGGAGAATTTATGACTTATAAAGCTTTGCATTTTTTGTGCTTAATTGGTATATCTATGGAATACTCTTTATCAAATATTAATAAAAAAAATGAGGAAAAGATTAAGTCCCACTAAAACAAGTTAATTCTATTTGTAGGATTTGTTTGTTATTGCAAGGAATTGATGAAGATATAGGGAGCAATTATAGGGGAGCAATGCAAGTTTACATATCTTGTTATATTTAAGTTGTAAATATTTTGTAATTGATATGTAATATTTTTTAGTTATTTTAATTCTTCATTGGTATAGACCATGACAATGTCTAAGTTAGGTTTTTGTCATGTAATTTACAAAGCAGAAGATTGTTAGTGCACTAATTTGTGCACCTATTTGTCAATCACGTGAATCTGTGTGTCAGGAAATCGATTGAGCCCTTAAAAGCTGAAGACCGAAAGCACAAGAAGACATGGAGTTTCAAGGAGTGAAGGATAGGTAAATGAGGTACCTTGTGACCCTAACCTTAGATCTAAAACAACCTTGCCTTTAGATGATCCTAACATTTATAATTTAGCCTTGATTAATCATCACATAACCTTAGGAGCCATAATGAAACATAATAAGTTATGCTAAAAGATGTGCAAAGCTTATGTAAAACATACTGCCCAAAATAAGAGTTATTGAGGGATCATCGATCCTATCGATAGACTCTCGATGGATCTCAAGCAATAGCTTCGATCAATCGAAGCTTGCCTTGATCAATCGAAGCTTACCTCGATCGATCGAAGCTATGGGATCGATCAATTGAAGGTAGTAAAAAATGTCAAGCAACAAATCTCTAAAATTCTGGAGTTTCTCGATTCCATCAAGGAACCTTCGATCCCATCAAAGGGTTCCTCGATCGATCGACAGATCCATTTTCTATCCTTTTTTTACCATCAGAACTCGATTCATTTATATAGGACATTCAATTCGTGAGCATTATGATGAGTTTTTAATGCTATAAAAGCGTAATTGTCGACTCTTATCCATCATCCTAAGCCTCTAAATCAAAGAGATTGAAGTCATCTTTCTTGTGATTTATTACTTGAATGAGTATTCCAAGCTCATTTTAAAAATGAACTCGATGTCCTCTATATTCTAGAGATTAGACAATAAGCTTATAGTCAAATCTTTATCTAAATCCTCTAGAACACTCATCTGGGTGAATCCCTTAGGAAATCAATTATCCATTAGTCGTAGGAGATTCTACCACCTCCCTTTCCTTGGTCACCTCATTGGCACATCACATGCAAGACAATTTATCATAGAGGCTGAAGCATCAACATCAACGATCGGGGGAGCATTGAGAAGATTATTCAAGCACGAGAGTATATTGAAGAAGCATCTCAAGCAAGGAGCAACAAAGGGGATCAATCCAACAAGTAATCGTCAATTGTAAAGTTCATTCATACTCCTTCCTTATTTAGGATTGAGTATAGAGTTTGTGACCCAAACTCATGTAGATTCTTGTATAGGACTATATCGCCACCAACACGAGTGAGTACATGTAAGTCCTTGTGTAGGCTTCTGACGGAAGTGTACATTTGTTATGTCCTTGTGAAGACCTCTGATGCCAGTGTATGCTTAGGCCCCTGACGGAAGTATACATTTGCAAGTCCTTGTGTAGGCCTCCAGCAGGAGTATACGCTTGTAAAGGTTACGGGTAAACCTATTGAAATCTCTTAAGATAATGAATACTGATACACTCGAGAAGAGTGTGTCCACCGAGAGTAAAATAGGAAAACCGAACTACTATACGTGCTTGTGTTTGGAATTGTCATTTGAGCACATATCTATTTGTGCTTGTAAACTTAATTTGTTGAATTATATGCTTGTATGATTAGATGAATGCTAGGTATTGAATAGTTAGCGGATCCCATACACAAGATCACTATCTCTTATAGACTAGTTGTTTCATTATTGCATCTATTATAGTCTTTGTGATTAGACTCACTTTGGCTCGGAAGCCTTAGTGTTAATTGCCTTATTTAAATTGATAAATTGCATCAATTAGGCAAAGAATTTTAAATTGGTCTTAATCACCTCCCCCCCCCCCTTTAGGACTTAGCCATAATTCTATAACTCCGCCAAGCTTCCACACGTGTTGTAGTAGACAATCCATGCAATTTCAATATATCTATGTGTGTAGCAGGCTATCAAATAGTGCTTGATTGTAATTAGCTTATTTAATAGCCGAATACTTTGCACCTACATGAGATTTATGCTCTCATTGCCAATCCCCAGCCTAGATAAAGGAAGGAGTTGCATCAGGTTGTCCATTGACATCAAACTTATGCCAAAACTTCCAACATGAATTTGAACAATACTAAAAACTACCATGTAAACAAAAAAAAAATTTATAAAAAGGAATATGTATAATTCATTAAACTAAAGGAACATATGTTCTAACATTTTGATGCAGGTGTAATAAACTCCATACATGTGTTTGATGCATACGAAGAGAGAGAGAGAGAGAGAGAGAGAGAGAGAGAGAGAGAGATATTATTTTACCATTTGAACTATTTTAAATTTTGATTGCATTAGCTTAAATGGTAGGCAACTTTAAGAAAGGTACAGTGTGGGCTGTCCAATGTACTACTAAAATAGAGAAAAATATGTTTTGTTTGCACCCTTCCTTTCTCATATGAAAAACATTAAAAGAAGAAAAATCAAAGTGGGTAGGGCTCCATTTATTATTCTAGATGGGGCTGTTGGTCGGTCGAATTGCCTGCCTTTAGAGAAGGTAGCAATTCTAAAATAAATAAATAAAATAACAATAAAATCCACCATTGATATGTGTCCATGTATGGTCGCTACAAACATAAAGAAAGAATTATTCTTATGTTATTATTGACATATTAAGAACTGATCACCTACTATCCTTTGTGTGCTTTAACTTAGTTTGATCTCAGCATTGTTGAGATCAATGGATGGATGATTTTTTACAGCTATAAGCAATTGATGATGGTCCCAAACTGTTGATTTGGCCGATTTTCTATTAATGATACTCAGCCTACATTTTATAGGCTATTAATCTGATGGCGGAATGGTCTAATGAGTGTATAAGTTTCATGTACTCTATGAAATATGTTCTTGACCTAATGGACAGCCTAGATTAGCATATTCAACCATCCAAGTGTCTCCACATCATGCATGGCATCTAATCTTCCAGCTTTGCTGACCCACCATTAGAATTAAAGGCCTGGGCCAATCCAGTTAGGAGGTTTTGAGGTGGTTGTTCATTATGCAGACTCACCTAACGATTAGGTAAACTTGATTTTTGAATAGTCCATTACTTTATATATCACCAGCGCGGCATTCAACCTTTTTAGCATGGTCGACCACCATTAAAGTTAGATGCCCCAAAAATCAAGCCGACCCAACCATCATGTCCACTGCATATATTTAGAGTTTTACGAGTGGTTGTCCATTACTTTTTATGGTCTGACTAACTTAATGATTTAGTAAGCCTGATTTTAGAGCATCCCATCCTCAAGCTAGGATCACTTAGTGTGCAGATTAGATGACACATATGCAACATGGTGGGCCCCATACAAGCAATAGTATATAAGCAGGTGCTATTGTTCAGGGACTTGAGTAGTTTGGTTCATAACCCAAAGACCCGATGAGACTCTCCGGTTCAACATCACAAGTCACCCTTGACTCAGGTGAGTCGTGACTCGGCCCAGAACCAAACAAGTCGGTCCTCATCACCTAGTCTTTTAGTCATGATTCCTTCTTATATATTAGTCTGATCCACACCTGTATGTTTAGTCAAACCATTGGTTACACATGTGTCTAATGATGTGGCCCATTTAAATAGTGGAGCAGCCTGATTTTTTAAAGGGCGTTTGTGAATTCTTTTCCAACCGCCAGTTACTCCAAATCATGTTAGAATGTCATCCCAGAAATCAGGCCTATCAAAATTCAAGCGGACCACAGCAAACAGAACAATGAAATGAGACTCACACCAATTGAAACTTTTCTGGGGCCCACTGAAATTTTGGATCAGGCTAATATTAGAATTTGGATTCATCCAGGTTTCAACGGTGGGCATCTCATTCGTGTGGCCCACTTGAATTTTATCTTAACCTGATTTTTTGACTCTTGTCCTTGTATGATCTGATGCAACTGATGGACGGAGTGGATTTTACACAAATATGATCAATCCAACGTTGTATGGTTTTTAAAATAATAATAATAAAGAAAAGAAAAACAAAAGTATCTTCCATAGTGGGGTGAGCAGAATATGTACCTTTGCCACCTCATTAAATCCTAACCACCCATTTGCAGTTTATCTTATTTTGTTTGGGGTTGGCCCACCCAAGAAAAGCAAAGTGGATTTTGTGACATATAAGAAAAGTAGGATTGTGCCCCTCATGTCTCCACCCCATGAGCCCCATGATTATTTTTTTTCTTTCTTATTAATATATATACCTTCTGTTGAGAAAGCTGAGGAATCCACTTTCTAGACTTACAGAAACTTGTAAAGTAGTGTGCACTATTTCTACTCTTTTGACCATGTTAGTGCTATCCTTTCTCTTTTCTTTGCTTTTTTTTTTTTTTTCCTCATTTCCTATTTAACTAAGCGTGCGTTTGGTTGAACCAAATATCATGATATTTCATTATTAATTAGCCTAGTTTGGTGCAGATTTTCATGATACTTCGTTGAATTTGATGTGACGAAGCACGCGCCCAGATTTTGAAAATCTCACTATGGTATCACATAAAATACAATAAATGATATCATGAGACATTCAAAATATTGATATGTTTTAAAATGTCATGTTTTTATCGCAATATTAACTCAAAAAATAGTAAAATCTTTAAAAATTTTGTTATATAAATGTGTGTGTGTGTGTTAAATTTATTTATTAATTTACAAAAAGTTCTTAAAATATTTTTATTTCAGAGAGATTTTCCCAAAATAACCTGAAAAAAGCCTTAAATTTTGAAATTTTAGTGAGAATTTTCTGGGCTTAAATATTTCAGAGTGAGATTTGTCACCATAATCCTATATGTGAGAGATGCTCCAGTGCTCTAGGAGCACCATAAACTATAATGCTCCTACTTGCATTGGGACACTTAGATGGTCCAACTAATGATCAAGATTGTTCATTGGGTTCAGCGCACATTTCATGGGCTATCATGCATACATCAGACAGATCCGACAAATAAGAACCATTTGATCAATGATTTTATAATATGAACGGTCAAAACAATTTACAAATAAGTGGGTCCAATCAATAATTTGATCCATCTATTTGTTTGATCCATCAGTAAGATTTTTGTATGATACAGATGAAAGCATTTTGGACATAATGGACAGTTCAGATTGACCAAATGGAGTGTCCAAGTGAATTAATTCAACTAGGAGCACTATAATTTATAGTGTTCTTGAGAGCATCAGAGCATTTCTCTTTTTTAATACAGGTAATTAACTACTTCATTAAAAGAAAGTGGGTTTTTTAATATTCCCATTTCGAAATTCCATCTAGATTCCCGCCAACCAATTTTAAATGGTAAGAGATGAGTGTGCACCGAATCTGAATGTGTTCTGTGGTCATAGATGTTGTGCCCTTTTTCTTTTATTATTTTTAACTCAAAAAGAAAATGACCCACCCACGTAAATCATCCGTGCATGTCATGGAGCCAATGGCCGTTTATCACGTGGTTGGCACAAAACAAGCATCCTACAAGTCAACACAGCCCATGTGACAGAGTTGGAAATAATTTAAACCTATTTTCACCTAACCTAGTTTTAATTTTATCCACAACATTCCTCAAAAATGCTGATTTTACAGCCCCCTCTCACATAAAAAAATAAAAAAAATTATTTTAAAAAAAAAAAAAAAAAAAAAAGGACCAGAGAGAGAGCCTTGAGTAATCGAAAATCTTTTAAAAAGTTATTCTTTGAGGGTAAAATGGGGAAAATTCCTCCCCATATTTCTCTGTGGTTTTTACTACAAAATGTCTTTCATATTCCAACGTTACCAAATAATGCCTCGACTAATGAATCTTGTGGACTGGAATTACTAAATTTTCTACATGTTTTCACTTTTAAAAGTGACCAGGTTAAGAATTATGAGGCCAATGTATGACATCTAACTTGTCCAACATACACCCCACCAAGATGGTTACTTGAAAAGCGAAATATTATTAATTGGAACATTAGAGGGGCTACATTTGAATTTGAATGTTTTTAGATAGTGTATATTATTTCTTATGGTGTAGTCCACCTTCCGGTAAGATCTACAAGAATTTTTACTTGTTTGATCTTCTTGATAGGATTAAACTGGTTAGATATTATAGAATTACTTTTTACACCCTATATGCCACAGCTAAAATTAATAAATATGATGCCACCAAATGTCGGCACCGTCGTAAGAAATATCAAAAAAGATACCCGCGGAATATAAAGACAGATAGTAGGAACTAAAGGACATATCTTTTACATGTCTCGTCAAGATTCTCATAGCACCTGAAGATATATGCAAGACCCAAATAGTGCTATCATTCTTCTAACAATATGTGGCTGAAGGATATAGATTACATATACACAAAATAACCCGCCATAATAGGAAGGCGATGTTACACAATGACACATGGCTAGATATGAGCCATATGCATCAGGAATTTGTCTGTGGCGCCGTAAGAAAGTAAAGCCATCAAGAAATAGAAATATAAATAAATATGGTAGCATAAAATTTAGTTGCCTCACCCTGGAATAGAATCACGATAAGTTAAGATGGCTAATTAATCAATCAATCTATCTCCCAAGCTAAAAAGACCGTACATAAGATCACTACTCATACAAGTCTATAAAGGTAGGAGAGAACGAAGAACTTGAAGCCCTTGCCAAACTATATACACAAATCTCTTATGCAACTCAATGTTACCTATCTTAGCTATTTGTCCCACATGGATGCTTATCTTAACTTAGTTTAGCCTCTCTACTTCTGTCAGCACAATGTTGCAGCAAGTTCAAATTAATTAGTTAGATTTAGTTTAGATTTATCCATTTTGTCAAACATATCATTGCAGCAAGTTAAAATTAATTTAGCTCTCCATCCACGACTTCATCATTAGATCCTAATTAAGTTCATAAACATTTAATAATTTCCACAGGCCTTGACTAATTGGCCGAACCACAACCATCTCTCCACTATACATATTTAGACGACCATTAACCATCCATGGTTGTTTCATCTCCACGAATTGTCGTTGATAATTTCTTTTGCTTTATTTATTTATTTACCAATTATAACACTCATATTTAATTTAATAAAAAAATGGCCACTTGACCTTTCATTTCTTATTTTTTAAGTATTTGTTTTGTTGGTAAACAATTTAAGTTATCACTTTTGTGGAAGAAAAGAAAAAAAAAAAAAAAAAAAAACCTTTATCCAAAAGGTAAAAAGAACCCATCTCAAGGACTAATCATTTCCTTCAAAAATCACCCCATTCTTTAAAAATCGGTGGCCGAGTAAATGGCTGATTTTTTCATATATGATCTTAATCAATCCATCTCAACACCAGAATTATAATTCATTCACTTCAATTCAAGTCACATTTGACTCTAGCATGCCAGCACAAACACACGAATAATCAAATATTCCTGACGAACCACTACACATGTGGCCGAATTGAAACCAAACATATACAACGTGGGCCCATATTTTTCAATTTCATCATTTATTTTAAAGGAAAAACAAATGAGGGTGATTTTGTAAATTCAAACCCTAAAATGCACTCCATCGTGTTTTAGTTTTTTGGAGGCATTATTTTGTAAATTTCCAACTCCAGAAAGAATTTCGTGGAAAAGACTCCTATTTCTGTCTTATTTTTCTACAAAAGTAGGGCTGTCAACGGGCTGGGCCAGAGGTTGGTCTTGGGCCAGATTTTAAACTGTTTCCGGCTAGGCCTATTCAAAATTCTGATTTTACAGGCCCGAGCCCGGCCCATTGACACGCCTATACAAAAGTGGTGAAATTGAACATTTTGTGGCCCATATCATGTATATATGACAACCAACCCATCCAAATTGCAATCCATCATGATGATTTCTGAACCAGAAATCAGACCCATCAAATCATGAATTTCCAGACTTTGGGTGGTGTGCATTGTTTTATGGTGTGGCCCACCTGTTGATCGGACCAACTTTATTTCTTAGTTCCTCTGATCATCATGTTGGGTTTCAACTGCTGGATGAGTTGGATGTCACACGTGCGCACGATGTGACCTCAAAATGCTCGACTTCATCATTTTCGAAAAAAAAAAATAGAAAGAGGCATTTTGGTCATTTTACCCCCACAAAAATTACTTCCCTGAATTTTTCATTTTCTGTAATTTTTTTAGTTGTAAACACGTTGTGCTTGAAAAGAGTTTCAAGTGTAATTAATTTTGCTTTCAAGTGATAATCTGTTTACAGGTAAATAGATTGTGTGTTTGGTTATGCTACAAAGTATTTACAACGAATAAAGTAGGTATTCTTACCATAAAGCTTGGGAGGTGAACCTTTCAAAATCTACAAATCATTTGAGAAAGATTTGATTTTTTTAGGGCCCTAAGAAAGCATTAAAGCATGCACAAACTAAATGGATTGGTTGTCTTCCACCCATCACAGTGGACCCCAAATGCAATCTAGAAGTTTATAGTGGTGGATGTCCCAACCTTCCCTCGTGTGGTCCATTTGATAATATATGAACTGTTTTTTTAGGATCACAGGACAGCATCAAGGTAAGTACATGATGGATAGATCGAATGTACCATACACATTACTATGAGCCCCACATATCATGAGTGTATATTAACCATTGTGTTCTAATATGTATAATGTTTTTTTAGCTATAAAGACTTTACCTGTAATATAAAATATGACTTTTTATCAGGTGTCATGTTTCATATTACAGCTAAAATCTACAATCTCTTTACTGGCAAATACGTGGATCGAACAACCCCCCTAATGAGATTACCTATAATCCCTTTACAACTTAAGGACTTCACTGGCATCCAAACAACCCCTTATGGACCTCCTTGTTCCACAGCCAAGACTGAGTTGACTCAGGCGAGTTGGGCGATTGAGAATGAGTTATCAGATATGGATTAAATGGCAAGTGGTCACCTTATGGACCACTGGGCTGACATATCAACCATAGGCAGACTCGAGCCCATATCCAGCCCAAAGCCCTGCAGAATCAGCCCAAGCCCAACCTAAGGCTCATAGACACAGCCCAAGCAAGTTCACCTAACCGCTGGCTCGGCCCATTCCAGTCACACCAGATGCAACCCTAATTGCATGGGTACAAATATTATTGTTGGGTCCACATTAATACTCGGTAAGGAAGGTGAGTCGATGGTGGGTCCACTTATAATCCTGTTTGTGGGCCCACATTTCCTGATGCTATTATGTTATGTGCCAAATGCCTCCGCCGGTCCGTATTTGTATAGGCGATATTCAATATTAAGTTTTAGAGCATTTCTAAGGGTCGCCCATTAGCTAGGGACCTGAATCTGGCCCAGCCCAGCCTGTGATCTTATGAACCAGCTTAGGCCAGGATGAGTCCACCATCCAAAAGCTAGCCCACCAAAATTGAATAAGTCGGTCCAGCGTCGATACTAGTTGGGCTTCTAATATTGGAAGTAAGGCCCAGATACAACTGCAGGCCCTAATCCTCAGCCCATGTGTGGAGATTTTCTATTGCAATTATTTTGGATTGCAATCTGCGCGGTTCCCATTTCTTTTTTCTTTCTTCCCTTTTAATGTCGGAAAAGACCTCTTAATCCAACAATCAGCTTAGTGAAATTGAACTGTGAACAGCCAAACATTCACTTTGGGATGTGTTTGGTTGCACAAAATATCATGAAATGTGATATTATTGTGCACCAAATGAAACTAATCATGAAATTTCATTAACTTTGTTGCAACCAAAAACTAGGGCTGAAAATCGGGTGGGTTGGGTCAGGTTGGTGCTCAACCCTAGCCCAACCCAAGGTTCCTATACCCTAACCCAACCTCAGGTTGGGAATTCTCAACCCAAGCGGTCTCGAGTTGGTCGGGTGGATACATGCTAATAATTTTGTTATTACATAAGTTTATTATTTTTATCTTTTGTACATATGATTTTATTAATTACATATGTAATTATTTATCATAAAGAACCCCATTTTTTCTAAATAAACAAACTAAAATATAAGACAACAACTTCTTTAAAAGTCGTGTTGTATAGCACCCAATCTATTTGGGAGAGAGAAATCCAGCGTATCTTGTTAGCTTGAGTCCTCGAAAATGGCATGGATTAATGAGACCCGACGGCACTGGAATTTCCAGTGCCTTCAACATAGATGATCCACCCTCAATTATGATTTATAACTAATTTATATATCGATCAGGTTCAGGTTGGGTCAGGCAACGCAAGCCCGGCCCAAGTTTTATCATGTTGGTGTTTGTATAGCTCAAGCCCAAGACTGAACCCGATACATCCTGCCCGAGCCCACCCCAATATTGGGTCGGGTTGAACCCGCCCTACTTTCAGCCCTACCAAACACACCCCTAATCAAGAAGAACAAGAGCTAGCGGCATTTCCTAACATTTCTGGTGAGGAAGTTGGCCTAAATTTCAGTTACATACCTTTCAAGTCTGACCGAACCTGGCCTTAACCCGACCCATGGGCCATGGCCCAATGACCCTCCCGAGCCCATTTAAAATTTATGGACACCGAGCCCAGCCTGACCTGAACCATCGAGTCAGGCTCAACCCAGCCTGGCTAACTGGCAAGTCCCAACTCGACTCAGAGCCGAACCATCACCAAGTGATTTAACCATGGTTACATGGGTAGCATTGGGTGGGGTTGACAGTTGGATCAGCTAACCTAGCCCACTCAATCTGGGCTTTGACTGACTTTCTTAAGTTTTCAGTGAGGCTCGGACCAGAGAATGTGGGCCCGTTTATATTAATATGGTAAACAAAGAGTCCTTAGACACGTGTTCTTTCTTACATGGCAAGGTTTTCCACCTAGAAGCTAATTTTCTAGGTTCCTCAGCAACTGTCGTTGGGGAGACTTTCATGCACAAGAAACATTTAGAGATGAGATGTTTACTATGAAAACCTTGTTTGGACTTATCTTTCTTCTATTATACAAGAAACCTCTATATTAGACAGGCTCACGTGCCTTATATATCTTGTATAGAGGATTCTGAGTTTATTATTTTCCTTGTATTGATGACTGTAATCTCTATATATTCAACTTCTTTGGGTTGTCTCAAATAGAGAAAAGCTTCAGCTCCTCTCAGTTTTCATGGTATCAGAGCCACACTGATCCGAAACTGCCTCTGCTCCAGACACTAGAAAGGAAAGAATCTTTGAATCTACTGTCTTGTCTCACAAGTTTCTATAATTATACTATTTAATTATATTTCATTTCTTAATATCTGTAACTTGCTTTTTTGTCTCATTTACTTTACTGATGGGAGTAGGTACATGTTTTTCTTAACTTGGGTTTCAATTGTTTCCCTATGGAGTGTAAATAAATTGAGACAGAAACAATCCTGCTTCTCGTTTCTCAATTGTAATTATATCAATTTCAATTTGGACCTGAAAAAATGGGGCTTTAATGACAATGAACATTTGATTGTCATATAATTTCATCCAAGTATTAGGAAAAGCAAAATATTTGTTAAGCTTGATACATTTGTTCTTGTTGTAGTGTCTCCTTCAGCATATCTCTTGTAAAAATTGCTACTGCATTAGCTGAAAAATGGGATTGCTCTGTATAGGTAGCCATATGCAATTGGGAGCACATGATTTGTAGAGCTGTGGGAGCACTGGATCATTTCTCTAATTTAAATTTCGGTTTACTCAATTCATAATTTCTGTGTTCAGATATCCCAAATACCAAAAACATTAGTTAATGCATACAAGAAAGTACCAAGAACGTAGGAGGAAAAAGTGCACATAATGTCCTAGATCAAAACCTTAAAAAACTAACGAGTCCTTATGATTTCCTTATATGTTCGGCAATCTCTGCACATAATTTGTGAATATCATTAGCCACTGAATGCATATACTTTCACATAAACCAAATGAGAATTTTTCTCTAAAAATTGAAAATTTTTGAAGGCATGGAACTCAACAGAAATTAAACTAGAATTCTAAAAAATCAACAGAAATTAAACTGTAATTCTAAAAACTCAACAAAAATGTTTCAAAGAGAAAAGACCATTGACAAAATGAAAATGACTCTTATCGAGTGTTTGCCTCACTGTCATCTCATGCACATGCCAGTCCTCCTGACTAAGATAATCCGAAGTCCTTTGATGAACGAACTCCTTCATCCCATGTCCATTATAGGTAATGCACCCTGATGTTTGTAAACATTTCAACGGCAGTAACAAGTCACACAGTTTTTTCTTTTCTTTTCTTTTCTTTTAAGAGAACAACTGTGAAACTGTGAGACTCGACCCTAGTTCTCATGTGTTGACTATTACAAAATGATTTAATTGTGTTTTAAATTTCTTTGAATCCTTCAGGTACATTTAAATTGACACCTCAGTTTACAGAGGATTATCCAAATAAGCCACCAACAGTTCGGTTTGTTTCTAGAATGTTTCATCCAAACAGTAAGTTGAAGAGGCAAATAGACATTATTTTTGTTTGCCTTAAAAAAAAAAGCTATTGTTTGCCTTTTACGTATTTAGATCAGACCAGCAGTGTTCATTCTTATGCATGTCTGTACATCAACTGATTGGGAATGGTATGCAATCATTTGACCTTGTTCCTAGCATTGGAAACTTTTTCATTACTTGTACTCTCTCATATGATATTTGCTAGCTATCAGTAGATTGAATTGTTGGGAATTTCAGTTTTATCCATCTGAATTGTACCATCATTTGCCCTTTTACTTCCCATCAGATTTTATACCTCTTGATTTAAAATAACAAAAATCTTACATTCTATTGCACCCATATTTGCTATTTACATCTCGAAGCATGGGTCTCCAGTCTCCTTTTCATTTCCTGGAAATTCAGGTTTTCATTTTCCATTGTGTATCAAACTGAAACTGAAGATTACAAGGCACTTCTTGATTAAAATGTTACTATTTTCATTGGCAATTGTATGTTCTATTAGAATGAAAGTAAAGATAGCTAGGACACTTCTTTCCTCTGTACAAGTTACACAGGCTCTTGGAAATAAGTAAGTTTTCGATTGCTTTAATATGTATTTTGATGCAATATTGAGTTGAATTCCAATCTCTAACTCTGATACCAATTAGTTTCTTTTCGCTATTTTGTTTTGTAGGTTTTAGGCATGGATGAATGGGAGCAATAGATCGATGGATTTTATTTTATTTTATTTTATTTTGAAACTATTCGATTTATTATTGTAAATATTATTTGCGGCAGCTCGATGCATGTGAAGGGGGCACATAGGCATGTATTTTTTAATAGGAAAACAATCACTAGGCACAATTGACTTATTAAGAGGAATGTGAAATCAAGTGGGCCTTGACCAAAAATCAGGTGGGCCTTGACCAAAAAGGTCAATGATATGGTCCATCATTTTATGAGTTGGAGAGGCAGAACGCATAAAATGGGACTCACTGTGAGTCGGGCATCTATTTTGTGTCATTTCCTCTTCTTTTTTTTTGTTATTATAAACTGAATGTTTGCAATCTTATGAGCCTGTACATCCAAAACTGTAGGCAACATGAAGCTGCCATAGGCAATGGAAAAGAGAGCTTAACTAGTAAGGCATAGGGAAATTAAAAAAAAAAAAAACCAAATCATAATTATAGACACACTTACAAATGCATATGCATTATGGAATTAGGAGCCTAAATACTAATATCAGTGTTAGTAAAGTTAAATCAGTCTCACATGGATCAAGAGCCAAAAATTCAAATACCATAACCTACCGTACAAACTGTCGGTAAATCCTACATGCAGTGGCGGCCAGGACAACTGCCAATAAATCCCACATGCTGCGGCGGCCTGCACAACCGCCAGTAAAGGGAACACGACTGCCGGTAAAGCCTTTACCGACCGAGGCTTTACCAAACTGCGGGCAAAGGCTATGCCGACAGTTTTCTAGGTCTTGCCGGCGGTTTTGACCGCCGGCTAAGGCCAGTTTTCTTGTAGTGGTAAATGGTTAACTCTCATCAAACCATTGGACTCCAGTTTCAGGAACTTGTGTCTGTAGCATGCGTTAGGAATCATAAGGTATTGCTCGTGGCTCCAATTTGCTGAGGACCTAGATTTCCATACATGTGATGTAATGGATCAGTAATCTCGACTGTTCATCTGATCTTGACTATAAGATATACAGCTGGTGTCGCTGCTTCTAAAATCTTCATTATAGGAATTTCCTAACCTTTGAAATTCTGACTGGTGGCCCTCTAATAGAGGGTTAGAAAGTTTATTTTTATTTTTATTTTATTTTAATACTCTTATACATAGCGGTCCACCATTTAAATGGTTAGGATCGATGAATTTCCTAACAGAAGGATTAATGTGCTTAGCAAATACCACTTTGCGGAAGGTGACCTATAATTCCATTATGAGAGGGTGGTCTCACCTGCAACTAGTTGTTGTGTGGTGTGCCCACTGTGGTGTTTTTATGGCATCCAACCGGTCTAACATAGTTACCCCATAATAGAAATGGATTTTCCAAAAATAATGATGATCCATCCATTAAGTGGGCTACAATGTCAATTTCAAGGTCTTTGGATGGGGTATGGACTACCGGGTGTTGGAATGTATCATCATCGTCATCTAAGCCTTATCCTAATTAATTGGGGCCGGTTAAATAAATCTTGTTATGCTATATCACTGTAACAAGGGCCATACCTTCTGGCATACCATCAGTCTCCAAGTTTCTACTTATTACCTCTGGCCATTCTCATTTTAGCACTGGCACTACCTTTCTAGATATTTTTATTGGCACCGTGGATTCAAAGTACCTGAATTAAAAATTCCTTGGATTTGGAATTCTCCAGTTGTGTTCGGCCGTTGGATTCTGAATCTCTTGTGATCCAAAAATATCTATGCACTTAAAATTATGTAATATATTTACATGAGTTTGAATTTAATTACTAAATAAAATTTACTATCTCTAATTAATCTACATGTAATGTTTGACACAGTGATGGTAATAAGTTCGTTGTAATATATACTTTAGCAAAATGTGATGAAATTGGAATCTTTAGGTGTGCCACAAGCATACACTCACAACTGACTCACTAATCAATTCATTGATTTGCATGGCCTAGAGCTGAACACGAGTCGAGTTTGATTTGAACTAGGCTAAGCTCGTCTGTACCCCACCATGACCCAAGCTTGAGCTCAGCTCGTCTCGGTCTTCGAGCTCACGCCTCTAGCTCGCCTGGGTTTGTTGGTTCGAGTTGAGTTGAGCTGGGATCAAGTGAGCTGTTCGAGTCAAATCAAAATTTTATTATTGTATTACAAATCGTAATTAAATCATTAAAATGATAAAATTAAGATTGTTAGAACCGAGGTAGGTGCAGTGGAAGTGTATAACAAGTTATTACAAATTAACAAGTAACAATGTGATAATGTTTGTTACTACAAAACCTTAAACACACTTAACAACATGAGAGTGTATCATCATCGCCTTTGGAAGGGGTATGGACTACTGGGTGTTGGAATTTATTATCATTGTCATCTAAGCCTTATCCTAATTAATTGGGGCTGGTTAAATAAATCGTGTTATGCTATGTCACTATAACAAGGGCCATCCATACCTTCTGGCACACCATCAATCTCTAAGTTTTTACTTAGTACCTCTATCCATGTCCTTTTTGGTACTGGCCCTACCTTTGTAGATACTTCCATTGACACTGTAGATTCGGAATACTGGAATTGAAAATTCCTTAGATTTGGAATTCTTCAGAATATCTATGCACTTAAAATTATGTAGTATATTTACGTGAGTTTGTATTTAATTACTAAATAAATTTTAATATCTCTAATTAATGTACATGTGATGTTTGACACAATGATTGTAATAAGTTCGTTGTAATATATACTTTGGCTAAAAGTGATGAAATTCCAAGCATTAGGTGGGCCACAAGCATAGAATCACAACTGACTGACTAATCAACCCATTGATTTGCATGACCTAGAGTTGAACACAAGTCGAGTTTGAGTCGAGCTAGGCTAAGCTCGGCTTAGCTTAACCCGACCATGACCCAAGCTCGAGCTCAGCTCGACTCGGTCTTTGAGCTCACACTTTTAGCTCACCTCGGTTCGTTAGTTTGAGTAGAGTTGAGCTGGGATCAAGCGTGTTGTTCAAGTCAAGTCAAAATTTTAATATTGTTTTACAAATTGTCCTTGTAAGATCCCAGGATTAGAATATGGCGTATGGGCACTGGAAGCTGAGAATGGGGTACTACAGAGGCTGTCGGTGCCAGATTCGGCGATCAGGAATTCTGTGAGCCTGGTATTTGAGTTTGGGGCGTGACAATATGAGTGAAATTGGTTTTTCACTCGTCAGCTTGTATGTTAGCCTTTGTTCCAATCATCATTTTTTTTCTTTTTGTTGCTAACAACAAATGACTCATCTTCCTCTTTTCGTTTCCTTCCTTTAGATGCGCTATTCATGCTTCAAGTAGCCTTCTGCGACCTGAAGAGCTCCTCGACGTTTGAATATTTTTGAACTTGATTGAGGAGGTCGGTTAGGGTGGTCAGGGGGTTATTGCCAATTGAGAAGAGGAACTTTCCTTGTTTGAGGCCAGTAATCATGGCAGAAAGAGCTATCTTGTCGGAGTAGTCGTCGACTTGCAGTGCTTCCGCATTAAAACAGACGATATAATATCTTAGTAGCTTGTCCTCCCTCTGTGTAATCGTAAGGAGATGAGTTGACGGTTTTCTCCTATCCTTTCCGCTGATGAATTGTGTGACAAAAGTCTTGTTGAGCTGGGCGAAGGAGCTGATAGATTTTGGCTTTAGCTGTCTATTCCATTTCTGCACTGCTCCTAATAAGGTAAGGGAGAACGCTCTGCACGTCAGGGCCCCGAAGCTCCATAGAGTTTCATCAAGGCCCTGAAGGATTTGAGGTGTTCAGCTCGGTCTCCGAACCCGGAGTATGGAGTGATCTACGGCATTCGGAACCTGGACAGGAGTGTTAGTGCATCGATTTTTGCACCATGTTTGTCGATCATGTGAGTTTTTGTGTCACATAGTCGGTTGAGCCCTTGGAAAGTGAAGACCGTAGACCCAAGCGAAGACGAAGCATCAAGGAGTAAAGAACAAGTAAATGAGGTGCCTTGGTGACCCTAACCCTTGACCCAAAATAACCTTAAACCTCTAGATGATGTAGGCTTAATAGGAATACTTAATTGATCATCCCTTAGCCTTAGAAACCAAGGGAAACATGATAAACAAGGCTAGAAGAGGTTCGGAGCTACTATGTAAAAGATAGCCCAAACAACAGTTTTTTATGAGTCTTCGATGGCATTGAGCTGCCATCGAAGTGCTTTCGATGGCATCGAAGGGCTATTCAATAGCATCGATCGAGAGTCAGAACTGTCTAACAAAAAAATGACATTCGTTCTAATTTTCTCAATGATATCGAGACCATCTTCAATGACATTGAAGGATAAGTTCGATAGGATCGAAGGACCCCTTGATGACATTGATTGAGTGTCAGAATTTTCGAGAAAGAAATAAAATTTATTTATGACTTTCTCGATGGCATCGATGACACCTTCGATGACATCAAAGGGTAAGTTCGATGACATCAAAAATTCTCCAATATGTCCAGCGACAAATCAATATAAATATCTGGATTCATCGATGGCATCGAGGAAACCTTCGATGACATCGAAGCCATCTTTGATGACATCTAAGGACCTTCAATGACATCAACAAAGCCATTTTTTTATCGTTGGAGCTCGAACTTTTTATAAAGGGCAATCGGCTCTTAGGCATTTTGATGGGTTTTTGGTGCAATAGAAGCTTAGGATATTCCATGTTCATATCATCCATCCCAAGCCTCTATTCCATTGAGTTCTAACCAATCTTCCTTGAGATTACAACTCTAATGAGGATTCCAACCTCAACATTGGACATGTTCTTGAACTCTTCGATTTTCTAGAGATTGAACTTAAGTTATATTGGCATCCAGATCATCTAGTGGTAAACCCTTTACACTATAGGCATGATTTTCGGGAGCAGGGATTGCATGATGTTGTTAGTGAATGGAGGCTTGATTTCTTCCAACATGGCTTCAATGAAGGTCGAGGCCTTAGCTCGCTACAAAAGAGGCTCAACAACAAGTAAGTTGTCATATTTAAATGAATATTATCGAGTTGACCTCAGATTTCTCTAAGTTCTGCCTCCCACAGGACCTCGCTTTTCGTGACGACCTCAGGGGCCTTCCCTCGCCCCGTTTTTTCTATTGTATGGCGCAGGTCAGACTCAGCAAGTATGGTCATTCCCATAGTATGTGTGGGGGTCTGCCTGTATCGTATTGGGCGGTCCTTTATTGCGCATGGATCATGAGGTACCTAGGGAGGTTGGGATTGCTTGGTAGCATCGCTTACTTCCGCACCCTAGTCAGGGAGCAGCTGTTGCCTCTCCGATATATGCATTATCCGATCCACATTGCCGACCAAGACGTCCACTTGGTTTTCCAAGGAGATGTGCCGACCTCCTTTATTGCGGGACCTCTTAATAGCCACTGTGGGAGCGGGGTCGATGTATTGGTCTGAACGTAGGGCTTGAGGATCTTCGAGCCGCTCATTCAGCACAGGAATTGGTTCGCTGATTGTGGCTAAGGCATTTTTCCTTCCTTTAGTTATTGTAAAGTGGATATGATGGTAACTTCTGAACGGATTTGTTGTCGTTCCCACCGACATTGCCAAACTTTTGATGCTCAAGTCTAGTCGATCCTTCTTCACCGGCTACGAGCCTTTTGAATACCTACAAAAGAGATGGAGAGACACTGGGGGGCACCGGTAGTGGCCGTGGACCACCCTCCAATGCCTAAGTTAGGCTTATGGGCTCACAGTGGGCGTAGTTAAATCAGGGTATTTATGCATACCTCTTTTCCATGGTAGGGAGTATATTTATAAGCTTTTTGGGTTGTTTGCTGGAGGGACACGTATTGTGGTGTGAATATGCCTTCGGATGTTTCTCCAATTGAGTGTCGATCGGCATGACATTCGGTTGAGATCTCGCTAGACAGTTCCACTCATATATGGTGCGGGTTTCTCTCTAGATGCCATTTATTCCGAGGTCGAGGTCGGTACCCAAGACCGAGATTGAGGTCGATATCCGGGGCCGAGATTGAGGTCGGTACCCGAGACCGAGGTTGAGGTCGGTAATCGAGACCGAGGTTAATGTCGGGACTTGTGGTTGGGACTTAGGGTGGCCTCGGAGGTAGAGTCGATTCTCAGACTCTTATCGACGAGTTTCCTTTGGTTATCACTTCGCTATTTTCTAGCATCAGCTCAGTACACTTTTACCTACAAAAGTAATAATTTTATGAAACTTTTACCTACAACAGTAATAATTTTATGAATGGTTTGGATGACATATAAACATCATGGTCAACTCTTGGAAGAGTTCAACGGTGGACGTTGTTGTTCCCATCATTTTGTTGGTGTGCCTCACCTGAGTATTGGATATACCTGATATTTCGAATCCTGTCCTATTGCGATCTTTCAAAACAAATGGACGGAGTGAATTTGTCACAGACATCTATGTGGACCCAACACAGCCAAGGCATAGAGTCTCTCAGCGCCCGGGATCACAGGCAATCCGCTCCCTTTCCAAATTTGAATTTTGAAATAATTCAATTAGTCAATCAAGGAAGAGGACTACGTACTGAGTGACTAGTACGCTACGACTTACGGAGTAAAATCTTTCAGCTCCACCGTGATTTGCACGTATTATCCATGCCGTTCATATGTTTCAACATATCATTTCAGGACGTGGGACAAAAATTAAAGCATATCCAAAGTTTAACTGGACTACACAACAGAAAACAGTGTGAATTGAAGACTTATCATTGAAAACTTCCTAGGGGCCACAGAGGTTTTTAATCAAGATAATATTTGTCTCCTTCGTCCATATCTGTGTGGATAAAACACATACATCACGCTAGGCCCCACGGAGCCCTGCCAGGACGGATTATTGTGCGGGCGGGGGTAGGACACAAGGACGCAAACGCGATTGCGTCCTACCCCCGCCCGCACAGTAATCCGTCCGGGCAGGGCTTTGTGGGGCCTAACGTGTTGTATGTGTTTTATAAAAATGAGGTCGGCACATGTATTAAATGGACCACAAAGTGAGGATTGAACGTACACCATTAAAAACTTCTTGGGAGCTAGAGAAGTTTCAGATCAATATGATATTTTTGTTTTCACTTCATCCACGTCTACATGACGTTATAAATAGGTTGGATGGTAAAAAAACATCACGGTAACCCTTAGAAAGGTTTCAACGGTGGGTGTCATTATCAGTACAACTTTCATTGGTATGGTCCACTGGAACTCTGGACGTGCTTCAATTTTCGGGTCATACTTTAAAATGATCTGATAAAAGTAATGAACGGCGTGGATAAAACACTTACATCACGTTGGGCCTCAGAGCCCTGCCCGGATGGATTGGGTAGGACGTAATCCGCGTCCCATACATGCACAGTGAGCCCCACAGCGTTTACTCAGCACGCAATCTGCTTCCATCAATTAAGGCCGCTTCCTCCCTTTTTAAAAATGATGATTCAATTCATCCATCGTAATCGAAGTCAATATGAACCTTCCAATGGTGGATCTCGCTGCAAGATGGAGCATATACTGAAAACCACACTGATCGGACGATCTTAACCATCCAAACCGGTGATCCGAAAATTGAAACCATAAATATAAAATAAAATATTATGGTACGCTGTTCAAATTTAACGGTAAAAATCTTGATCCTTCAGATCATGGCGATTTTCAGGTCATGATCTTTCTGTCAACGATGTCCACGGCTGTGATGATCCATATCCACTAAATAAATGGTCGAATATTTGAAAGCATTGTAGGTAATTTGAAACCATAAATATATAATTAATGAAAATTTGTTCATTTAAGGTTGACCATTAAAAATTTTCATTTAACCATCTAATAAATGTCCATTAATCTCAGAAATATGATACTATATAGTCCATCTGAAAGTAGTATAATAATTTGGACAGTTTAGACAAACTTAATCTTTGAAAAATGTGCAACGCTTATACGTGCCTGAGTATGAACCATCTCCCTATGCCGGAGCATGAAGGCTTTTCTTTTTCAGTTTTTTGAAAACCCTAGAGCCCCACGCCACGTCTTTTTGAATTAGTTCAAATAACTGGACCAAGATCATCTACAACATATGTTGAAGGAAGCCTGTGCATCACTGAAGATTGGTCTAAACCTAATGTATGTGTAAAATCAACTTCACCCATCAGTTAGGAAACCTTATTTTCACTGTACATAAGAATAAAATCAATCTAAATCCTAAGTGGTCCACTGTACAGAGGCAGAAATATAAAATGACGGCTAAAACCAACAAATTCACTAATTTTGGCCAATATGAGATATTTTTCGAGACTTATATTTGATACTTATCTTCATCATAAGGGGCCTGAACCAAATAACAGATTAGATGGCATATAAAAACCGGGGTGGTCGTAGATATGTTTCTATGGTGAACGTCCTTTCACCAAGTACAAATCAGATAAGCTTTAAATCATCCTGATTTTTAGGATCAGGCGCTAAAATGAGGGTTGGAAACTAATGGACTGATCGGATGATGTCCGCATTATGGTTAACCCACAGAGGTCGAGTGTTGCACCGGTCTGTGTACAAACATGTGTTGTAACAGATCCTAATCCCAAACAACCTCATAAACGATAAATATTAAAGCCATTCACGAGAGAAAATAGTAAATATTCATCGCATCTTACACTCTAACATGGCTTAAGTATGTGAGATCTAGGCCGTTTGCTATGTGGATCTCAATAAATTAAAAAAAAAAATTCATCCTAAACTTCATACTTCTTAAGTAATGAAATGGGATTAAGATGTAATTTGAACTTTAGACGGTCGGAAATTTCCTTCAAACAGTCCATTTCCCATATTTATGGGACAAAGGATATTCATGATCGGCGTGAGGACTGGTCAGCATCCCGTATATCTTTGTTCTATTATTAGCATGTGGTAATGAGATTCTTTTCTTGAATATCAACTCGCGCGAATAGATGTAGTATTTTCTTGGGAGAAATCCTGATTGAAAAGAGCCTCTCCACCCTTTCACCTTTTCGCGAGAATCCGCTTTCTACCAGAGAAAGGATCCCCCCTCTCTTCCGTGGTAGAACTCCCTCTCTCTCTCTCATTTCACATTCGCAGGTCATACATTCGATCTAGGGTTTTTCTCTCTCTATCTCTCTTCCCTTTTGCATTTTTCATTCGCAGATAAGATATTCGATCTAGGGTTTTGATAGGCCCGGTTCTCCTTCGTCGGCCTATGACTGCATGAACTAAAAGAATAGATGAGATAATGGTTCTCTTCGAGGGGAACCACTCCTCCAAACAACTCTGTAAAGAGTCAATAACAAATGTCTTGCCTTTCCATTCTCTCCAGACAACTTTTTATACAAGAAATGCTTTAACAAAAAAGAGTTAAAAAAGAAGAAATAAACAAACAATAGTTATGGTAACGTTCAGTAACGTTACAAAAATTTATTCAATTAAAACCTATTCAAATGTCGAAAATCCCTCTCATAACAATCCTTCCCCCTTAAAGGAAACCTTGTCCACAATGTTAAAAGTGGGGAATCGTTCCTTGAAAGAAGTGAAGGTTTCCCATGTCGCTTCTTCATGTGGACAATTTTCCATTGGATCAATAGTTCAGTAACAGCTTTGTTGTTTCTTTTCACCATGCGACGATTTAAAACCCATTTTGGTTCCTTGGTTAAGAAGTCTTCAAGCAGCAAGGTAGGCGGGGTCACCTGTAAAGGAACAACCGGTCCTATTCTTCGTTTAAGCTGAGATACATGAAATACTAGGTGAACTTTAGACCCTTTAGGTAGGTCGAGTTTATAATCAACTAGACCAATCCACTGCAGAACTTGATAAGGGCCATAGTACCTTGACGATAGCTTCATAGAACGACATTGAGCGACTATACTTTGACGATAAGGCTGTAGCTTAAGATAAACCCAGTCTCCCTCCTTGAACTCACGATCAGTTCAACGAGCATTGGCAAATTTCTTCATACGATCCTGAGCCTTAATAAGGTTATCTTTGAGAAGCTGAATAATGACATCCCTTTACTGTAACTCAGTATCCACAACTTTTACTTTTGTAGTTCCCGGTACATAGCTCAAGAGTGCAGGAGGAGGGACCCCATAGACGGCCTCAAAAGGAGTCATCTTGGTTGCCAAATGGATCGATATATTATATGACCATTCAGCCTAAGGGAGCCGGCGAATCTATTCCTTGGGTTTGTGACTACAGAAACAACGTAAGTACCCCTCCAAGCATCAGTTCAGAACTTCCGATTGACCATCGGTCTGTGGGTGGTATGCCGAGCTCATGCGTAGCTGGCTTCCTTGCAAACGAAACAACTCCTGCCAAAATGCAATGGTGAAAACTGGGTCACCATCACTGACTAACGACTGCGGCATCCCATGGAGCTTAAATACGTTGTTCACAAAAGCTTGTGCAACTGACTTAGCCGTGTAAGGATGACCAAGAGTTATAATTTGGGCGTATTTGGATAGACGATATATTACCACAAGGATCACAGATTGCCCCTGCGAAAGAGGAAGGCCCTCAATGAAGTCCATAGCAATATCTGTCCAAATACGCTTGGGAATCGGCAAGGGTTGGAGGAGACCTGCTGGGGAGGTATTCTCATATTTATTTCGCTGGCACGTGTCACATTCCATGATGAACTCTTTTACTGCTCTTCTCATACCTGGCCAATAAAACTGTTTCATAATTCGTTGCCACGTCTTGTGAAACCCCACATGACTAGCAGCGGGTGAAGCATGCAGCTCGGTCATTAATTTGTTTCTTGATTGAGCAAAACCGACAAATAGTCATCCTTTGTAAAACAGGAGCCCATCAAGCATATCATATCTTTTAGTATCTAGCTGGCCTGCGTTCTAAAGCTGAATGAGGTCATGAGTTACTGGATCACTGTAAAGGGCTTTGAGAAATCAGGTAAAGCCATCATAGGAGGATTTGTCATGGCCTTCTTGAGGTTTACGAAAGCCTGACTAGCTTGCTCATTCCAATGAAAGGAATCTTTTTTAAGAAGGGCTGTGAGTGGACCAGCGATTTTGCCATAATCTCTGATACACTTACGGTAATAACCTGTCAAGCCCAAGAAGCCTCGTAAGGCTTTGAGCAAGTTGGGCCTGGGCCAGTCTAACATGGCTTGAATTTTTTCTGGCTCCACGGCTACTCCAGCACCAGATATGACATGCCCTAAATATTCAGCTTCTGGTTGACCAAACTTGCATTTGGACCTTTTTGCATATAATTGATGAGACCGCAGAAGGCCCAATATAATGGCCAATTGCTTCTTGCCATATCTTACTATAGATGAGAATATTATCGAAGAACACTAGTATAAACTTTCGCAGGTAAGGATGAAAAATATCGTTCATAAGACTTTGGAATGTCGATGGCGCATTAGTGAGGCTGAATGACATCACCATAAACACGTAATGACCTTCGTAGGTTCTGAACGCTGTTTTGGGAACATCTCCCTCTGCCACTCAGATTTGATGGTACCCTGACCTTAAATCCAACTTAGAAAAATAATAAGAGCCATAAAGTTCATCAATCATCTCATCAATGACCGGTATGAGATATTTATCCTTGATGATCACTTGATTAAGGGCGCGATAATCAATACATAATCGCCAGCTACCATCCGCCTTGCTACCAAGAGTACTGGTGAGGAGTACGGGCTTGAAATGGGCCGAATTATTCCGGTTGCCAACATGTCTCGTACCATTCACTCGATTTCATTTTTTTGATAATGCGGGTAGCGGTAAGGTCTCACACTGATAGGTCGTGCCCCATTTTCCAACGGTATTCGATGGTCATGGGACCTAGGAGGTGGCAACCTGTAACATCTTGAAAATCGGGGGTTGAGTAGAAATCCAACTCCCGAGTTCCAAGACGTCACTTATGCTGATTGAATGTTGTCTATATTAGGGCATTAAACATTATTGGAACTATACCAAGAACAACATATCATACTCCCAAGGCATCTAAATTGTGCAAGCGGAAGACTGTAATAAGTATATAAATGATATAAAAGTGATAGTAAGCCCTCAGAGTATGAATGTCACTAGGTTAACAATTACAAGTTTGATTTCAAAATATACGAAATGAGAAAGTGTAATGTCTTCTATCCCAAATACCATAGCCCCGTCAGTGCAATTCTAGGTCTACATAGACTCGCCAGAGAGTTACATGTAGGAGAACTCCTCCTCAACATCATAGTAGTAGTCCGGCTCTGCTTCATGAGCATCACCATCACCTGCAGCTAAGACAGTCTGGTTGGTGTTGCAAGCATCGTCCCGTAACGTGGGAGTGAGTAGCTAACTCAATGGAATCATAGAGCAAAGATTAACATGTGTCAAATCAATCAAGCGATAATGATAAAGTAAACATAGCAAACATTCCTAAATACTGTAGTTAATGCATGGATGAAATGACATGATGTATGCCCTCACCACAACACTTCCTCATGCGACACCATCTTACGTCCGCGGCATGCTTTCATCCCTCAGTGCTCCACATCTTCCAGGCACATGCAGTGCGATATGAACATGATTACCGAGTTGTTTATTAGTCCTTTTCATACAGCAGGATTGGAAAACTAAGGTACCTCCCTCGTATCATTCCCAAACATGATCCATTCTAGGGTCGTCAATCCTAGATAATATCATACGATAGTGTGGTTCTAGGTCGCTGCAAAGGCTGCCAGGGCTGTTACACGCAATCATTACACCACTCCCCCATCACCTTTTTAACGATTCATCACTAAGTTGATACAGGCCTAGTTTGTACTCTTGTCGCTACGAAAGGGTCGTCGCCTCCACGTAGACTCAGAGTACGCTCGAGGTCACTACAAAGGGCTGTCAGGGCTGTTACTCGCAATCGTTGCACCGCTCCCCCATCACCTTATCAATGTAGGCCGACAACTTGAATATAGTGTCCCATACCACCATAATCGGTTCATGAGTCTGGTTGCTCAATGGTCACTATGGGGAGGCTCTGGCTGGCGCAATCGCAACACCAGGAAACCCCAGCGTAGGCCGACAGCTCGACCACGGTGTCCCATACCACCATGCCCGGCTCATGAGTCTTAGCGGATCGAGGTACCATGGTTGATAGGGTTTCATAATGGTAAGTTTGGTACTTTAGCTTCAAGCAGTTATGACAAGTACAAGGTGAACATACAACGGTCAATCGGGTTACTTGATGAGTTTGACTAGTACGATCTCCCGTTGAGTTGTACGACATGAAGTGCATAAGCACTTCGTGTGGCCTAACCACTGCCGACAAGCAATGCACAACTCGGGTTCGTCAAACACGTCTTGCGTGGCGAATAGAGGCAAACCACGAGCTCAATTCTATTACCGATTGCCAGGACTTAGTATAGCCCCAAAACACATTGATTCTAACTTAGTAGGCATAATGAAATGTGCAGATTAGAAATAACTGAGTGATTCAAGCATGTTATCAACATTCTTTAAGATGCAGCGTATACAAGAATCCATACACATGTAAATCGTAAATAAAGTGATTAAACTACACAACTATATGGAGGAAATCATAAACATCATCAAGGTTGCTGAGAGTCCTATCCCAACACCCAAGTATAACATAATTTACTAATTACATACTCATACATGCATTTATACAAACACTTAGACTACACATATTAGCCTACATAACCTATGTTGGCCAAAACGTATAGTATGGCGAATCCTTTCGCCAAACGAATACTACATCCATAACTAGCATGTATATACAAAAAATAATCATGGCAATCACATTCCCAAAATTTATACGTATATGGTATTTTCTACAAATACCTAAAATACCTAGAATTTCATATACATCGTATGTAATCGAAACAGAAAACGAATAGCATGTTCTACATGTGAAATAGTATCCTCATCAATAATCTACCATTAATCGACATTGAAAGCTTTGAAAAATGATAATCTAAGCATCTAAAATCCGCACCTTACGCCGTAGAAGCATAATAAACTTGATTGAGTTGATAGGCTTTCGTATCCGGCAGTTTGGCAACCTATAGAATGAAATAGGTTAGCTATTTTATCATTTGCAATGTTCACAACCTTAGATCAGATTAGGGTTAGGGTTTCTTACCTAGAAACAAAGTTGAAATCGCCGGGAAAGCGATTAGAAGTGAGTGGTGAAGCTTGTGTAGCGGCAGGGAAAAAGGGCAGGAAGAATCCTCCCACAACTCTCACACTTTCTCTCTCTTTTCTCTCTCTCTCTCTCCTAGGGTTTTCTCAAATTCGTATGGGCTGGATATGAGAGGGTTTAAGGTCCTTATATAGGTTAGAAACTCACCGAATTAGACCTAAAGTCAAGGTATACTTAGGTTATAACCAAAGTGGGTTGGTTCCGTCTCAAAAGAGCACTTCTGACGGCCCCTTTTCTATGTGCGGTCGGACTTAAGCTCACTAACACCGGATCTAAGTGTTGCTAAGTTTTCGTTCCAGTCGGGCTTCCAGATCACAAATGGCGGACCAATTTTAGTTCAACGGTCAGCGAATCTCGATTGGAGATTCCGAGTACATGGATATGTTTAGGGAAATATCCCTGATCCGAGGGTGTAATTTGGCCTGATTCTGACGGTCTGGTTGCCTAATACTAACCCACAAGCGAAACGTCTCAGATTCCTTTATTTTGTATTTAATTTAGAATTATTTTCACATTTCTCACATCCTCACTCCGGGCTCATGTTGTGCACTTCTGGACATAGTCTGGATTTGATTTCCGGGATGGTTATCAAGCCCAACAAGGTAGTCATTTTGGTAATGGTTTCGTCGGTATCGGACTTTCGATGTGCAGTCTAGATCCAATACGAGGTTTCAATGTGTTCCCTAGAGCAAACGGGAAGAGAGTTTGATCCTAGATTTTAGGGTAACCTAGCGTCAATGATTCTGTAAGTTTTGGATCTTGCAGATCGTATTTAAAGTGATTAGAGTAGATTTCGTATGAACTCTAGTTTAACACTAGGTAAACCTTGGCTAATTTCTAAAGGAATTGATCCTAAGTGATTTCTGTTCAAGATGGTACTCGGGTCTTTGTACGGGAACTTCCGAGTCGTTACAATCACCTAAACTTTAAGATTTATGTCTAACATGAAAGCACTTAGGCAAGTTTGACGGATATGATGATGAAGGTGAGATTTGTGAAGGAAAGGTGAAGTTTTCAAGAAAATGGTTTGAAGAAGGGATTTGAGACCTTTGAATTGAGTGTTTGAATAGTTAATCAGGTGTTAGGGTTGACCCATCGCCTAAGGACATCTAACTCCAGGTTGGGAAAAATCTGGGCTATTACACAGCCCCTGAGGTTCTTTGAAGACATCTTGATAGGTATTAAGTATAGACTTTAGCTCGGGTGCCGGGAGGGAAGGATCACATAAACCTTCCATGCTACAAAGACGTAGCACCATTCCCCACCCCATTTTCTTAGCTTTTTTATTGAATGTGGATCCATCCACCAATTGGAGTGCAATTTGCATCATACCCTTGATAGTATATTCTTGTTTATCAATAGTGAACCGCATCCACATGAGAGAAATCCCTCTTGTGAGAGAAATCCCATAGGAGGGACCCCAATCAGTTTCATGCACCCACGCTGTCATTTAAAAACACAGAGTAAGGAAAAGGCTGCCACGTTGAGTAATGATGTGGTCCACCTAGAGCTCGAATTCACTTCAATCTTCAAAGAGTGGCCTAAATTGATACCACGAAACTAGTGGATAGACCGGATTCTTCAGTAACCATAGAAGATGGGCCCCACCAAGCATCAATGCAAGATGGGTCCTTTTCTTGCGCACGACGTGACTCGCACGCTTCTGGGCTGCGTAACCAGATTTCGCAGCGGCCGTTCCACCGCCAATGCTTGTAGCCGACCTCCATCAGCCTATAAAAGAAGTGAATAGAGAGAGAATGGGGATCATCCTTGGACGTGGGATCTTGGGCAGCTGTGGAGGCTTGGACGTGGAGTGGAGCACGTCTTCCTTCTTCCTTCTTCTTCCTTTGGTTCCTCTTTTCTTTTCCTTTTTTATGAGATTTTTTGCTTAATCATTCTATGGTAAGCTAAACCTCTTAACTAAGGATAAGAGGTGAAGCTTGTAGCGTGATTAGGATGGTTATTTTTTATTTGATTCATCTTTATTGAACTTTTTCTGAATTCTAGTTTAATTATAAGGAATATTTTTAGTTTTTAATGGTTTGTTGTGACTCAAATTACAATAGATCTGCAATAGCTTGAGATATTCTCTTTTCTTATATTGAGATTGTGAACTTGGGAACCCTGTTGTTCACCATCGTCTCTTGGGCATGGTAGGGTGACGGAACCCTTCCTAACTTTCACAATTCTCTCATGATTGGCTGTGAGATTGGTAAATTGCTGTTATTTGCCATAGTCTCCTGGGCATGGTTTGGTGACGGAATCACTTCCAAATCTTCACCATTCATATCTATTAATGATTAGATCCATGAGAAGTTCAGAGATCTGACAAATCTCTTCTTACCGGCTGGATAAGATAGGACTCTGATTCCAGTGTATCCTTCAATTATGCAAGGTAGCTTCCCAATTTCTACAAGTGGATCCTTGGCACCCTAGTTCCCACCTTTATTTTCACAAGTTTTAGAATAATACTTCACCCTTATTCCCTCATATTCACTTAATTTAGATTTCATCTTCTTCTGGTTCTAGTTCTGGTTACTTTCAGATTACGTAAAGGTTTCAGTCCTGGTGGATTCGACCTCGGTCTCACCGAGTTTTTTACTACATCACAACCCTATACTTGGGGAGTGAACATGCGTACAAGCTATGAAGATGTGGGTCCCACAAGTATAGTCTTTTTGATCTAAGCGCGTGATTAGACTGTTTATACCTTATGTCATCTTGTAAAAATGATTTCTTGATCAGAATGACCATGGTTAATTATAGAAAAATTACAAGTATTCCTAAAGGCGATAATGCACCAAAGATTATACACGTGTTCATGTGAAATAGGGTGTATAAATCGAGTGCGTACATGCCACGATCGTGCGGGCGATACCAAAAGTTACTATGTCCAATTATTATATCAAAATGAAGCTTTTATTATAAAGATCACGAGAAAAATAATTTCAAGGTAAAAAAAAGTGCATAATACTGTGGGCCATGCTCAAATGTAAGGTTATAATATATATGGATACTTTTTATGATTTTACATATGCTAAAATAATTTAAAATCATGGTCTTGAAGATCTACTAGAGTAATGAAATAAGAAGCTAGTATACTCTGCTGGGGTCCACAAAATATGTTAAAATTAACGGTTCAAGAATTCTTGGCCATAGATCTCAACTTTTTTATCATTGTTCAAGTCAAGATTTTTATATGGCATTATTGATATTGTGTCAAAGAATGTATTAAATGGTGGTCTATAGAAAGATCAAGTGGTTCAATGGAAAGTTATTAAGATCTAGATGATACATCTGTCAGATGATAATTTTAACTATAGATTTGAAAATTAATCAGTTATTATTCAATTTGGATGGTTTGGATTGATGATTCATGGTTTGGATGGGTGAACCAATGGATAGATTATCACAAATATTGGTTTAAATGGTTAAAATAACCCACTTGATGATTGGTTATGATTAAATAATTAGAAAGAAAAAATTAAAAAGAAAAAAAAATTACCCCTCAAAATTGCTAGTATATTAAAAATCACCACTGGGTATGTCTCATATTGACCTAAATAAGCATATTTAAGATCAGTCGGCAACGATTTTAGGTTAAGTTTTGGTGACTTAATGTTTGACAATTGTTAAGTGTGAAATATTGCATACTTCCCCCTATTTATACCTTTGTTTTATAAATATGATAGTGCGTAATTGATTTAATTATGCTTGTTTTCATATGCGAGGTGATTTCGAGAGCTTAAGGTGAAATTGATGCAGAAAGGAAGATTTATGCTCAAAAGATTACTAAACGAAGATTTGGAGATTTGAAAGTCATTAATGAAGAATTCACATGCCAAAGATCCAAGAAAACCAAGTGAGGAATGCAGAGAATCAAAGATTTGAAGTGAATAAAAAGAATCCTGAAAATAAACATATTCATGAAATAGTCCGGAAAAAGCATATTCTGAAACTCCGAGCCTATTTTGGGAAACTACACAGAGTGTGTAAATTTTAGGCGGTTTAAACTCCGAGCCTATTTTGGAAAACTGCGCAGAGTGTGTAAATATGTGGAGGTTTTTAGATTTTTCCAACTAAGTGCGAAAGTTGGAGTTCCACAACTATAAATATAACTCCCTAGGATGCTCCAAAGCATCTTCTAGGGTTTGGAAAGGTCTCAAGAAGCATACACAAGGGTGGAGCAGCCACCAAAGAGTTTTTCTTCTTCTCTAGTTTATTTTTCAGGCTTGTTTAAGAGATTTGATTTCAAACATGTCTATGGTTGGATAAACCTCTTAACTAGGGGTATGAGGTAAAGCTTGTAGCGTGTTTGGATGTTTATTTTGCTTTGATTCTTGTTCTTATTGAACTTCATTGATTTTTATTTTGATATTAAGGGAATATTTTAAGTTTTCTATGAATTATTGTGACTCAAATTACAATAGATGCTGTGATAGCTTTGGATATATTATTTTCTTGTTTTGAGATAGTGAGATTGGTAAATCCCGTTGTTCACCATCGTCTCATAGGCATAGTAGAGTGATGGAATCCCTTCCAATCATCACAATTCTCTTCCATTGAGAATTAAGTCAATGAGAAGTTCAGATTTGATTTAATTATTTTATCTTCCAATTGGATAAGATAGGACTCCAATTCCAATAGTGTTCCTTGAATCAAGTAAGGTAACATCTTGATAGCTACAAGTGGATCCTTAACATTCTAGTTTTGTCACGCCCCAGACTCGGTAACCGGAATCCCAAGGAACCCGATGGCCGGTTCTGGCCGTAACAGCCTCCATAGTACCCCATTCTCGGCTCTTAAGGCAGGTTCCGATCCTGGGGTCCTACAAGGAGGATTTCCATAAAAGTATAATCATTTCCAACACGAGCATACCCAAGATCACTGCAAGTATATCTGAGAATAACAAGGCACACATCACAAAATCCACTAAGAATTTGAACTTTTACAATCATCCATAAGGTCCAAAAGGACATACAAGAGATAAAAGGAAAAGAGAGAAAGGTCAGCAACACTGAAGTCCTCAAGCTCAGCTCTACTCCAAGCTCTACCGCTACGACACCTTCCTAGGATCACCTGCACGCATCAATCGTGCATAAGCTTATAGAAGCTTAGAGGGTGGTGTAAGTGTGTGACAATGGTGCACAGAAGAATAGTAGGAGATGCAAGAAGGGAAACATGCTCAATGGGAATGTCACTAGCCTTACCAGGGCTTATCATGAATACAATGCGATGAGTACTGGACGCCATACTAATGCGATGCAAGTAATGCCAGTGCTCATATCCAAACCACAAGTCAAGTACATTTCCAATCATAAGGAAATCACTGGGGTCCATTACACTGCTGAATGACTACCGCTCTACAGACCCCGCACAGTCAAACGAGCGTAAGAGACATCACTACCCGCCTGTGGACAGCCAATCACCAGCA